>VXAX01005190.1:848726-870654 GCA_013399835.1 Leptocoma aspasia | reverse complement strand
TTTTTTTTTTTTTTTTGGGCTTTATTGTTGCATCCATAAAACTGGCTGGGAAAACTGCTGAAGCAGTAACCCTGCTCCGTTTTAAAGGCAGCTGCAAATCAGCCCCACTCCCCGGTGCAGCACTGAGCTGGTTTTATGAGCCCTAATTAAACAGGATCTGCCCTGTGGTCCAGCTTCCACCCAGCCTATCTGAGAGATGGGATTTAATGGTTGGGGTTATGGATCTGTGTCCGTGGGCTTTGGTTCCCCTGGAAATGAACTGCAATAGGATGGTGAATGGATTAAAGTGAACGGAAACAGCCCGTGCAAAGCTGTACATCAGGTGTGTGTTCTGTCTTAGCTGAAAAATGCAGTTTGGGGACTGAGTCAACCTGTTTTAGGGTCGGACGAGGAACAATCTAGCACTGTTTTGTGATGCTGAAAAATGGGAATGGGCATTAAACAAAGGAAATAGTCATTGCTGAGGGAGCGCCAGGGCTGTCGACATGCCTGGGTTGTGCCTGTAGAATACCAGGGCAGAGCAGGGTTTTGGTAGCTTCAGGCTGGCTTGGGCTGAGATCCTCCTCAGACTGGGATGGCACGGGCTGTCCCTTTGCTTGTTTTCTGTGGAAATCTCTTTAAGGCTTATATCTCCTGACATTTCTTTGCGGTGGCATCTCTACAGGAGAAGCCTCACGGTCCTGCCACGGCAGGAGGAGGGAAGTGCTGGCACCCGACACTTGACAATTTATTTGAACTCTTGAGTCTTTCCAAGAAAGCAATTTCTTTGATATTTCTCTTGGCATTTGAAGAGGGGAAAAGGTATTTCCCACATACACTCTCTGGTTTTAGCCTTCCCTTCCCCAAAATGATGATTTCTCTCTTTGTGAAAGTCAACTGCATCTTACAACCCATAAACAGGGTGAGGAGGGAGGTGGGGAGGAGAGTTTGCAGTACAGGAACTCTGTAGTGGTGTCCATAAAGATACTGGAATTTTTCATGGCACGAGAGGATCCTTCCAGACAATTCTGTGCACCCAACACTGGGCTCCCACAGCCGTGTCATCCACAAGCAACAGTGAAATATCAGCAGCATCATGGCTGGGCTTAAATCTTTACTGAATCTCCATTTTTCTTTCTTTAAACGCTTACAGAATAAATGGAATTTATAATCAGAAACCATAAAATCTCTGATTTATGATTCATCTTGATGACAATATTTAATAACTCGTGTATATTTTATTACATCTTTTTAATGCCCTGTTGTGGAATTTTACTTAGGCATTTCACCCTCTATATCAACCTGTCTCAGCACAGATGGGCTGACTTTTTTGCCTTGGGCTGGTGACTGAGCCAAACATGCTCCAGGCTGGGCTCTTCCTAGGACTGCCTCAGTCTGTCCAAGTGGGCATGGAAAGCAGCGCTGGACATCCAGCTGTGGTCCAGCTTCTTCCAGGAGCTCCTGCTCACATTGCAGATCTGATGTCTTTCCCTTCCTGGGCAGCTCTTTTCCAACATCCAACAGCCAAGCTTTGGTGCAGGTGGGGAGAGACATTCAACTGTAGGGCCTCTCTTCCCTCCTCAAGGACTTTTTGCTTGGAAACGCGGAGCTATTTAGGTTATTGCTCAAGTGTGTTCTCTTCTGGAGAGCTCTCCCTGCCTTTCTGGGACCATTAGTGCAAATTAGCTGCTGCATCCCATCATCCCCCAGCCTGCTGCACCCAGGGTACGGATCCTCCCACGGGGAGGGGATGCTTCTAAGCACCAGAGCTGCATTCTGGCTGGGCTGGAAAGCAGCAGCTCCCTGCATCCCTCCCTCCCAGCTGGCTTTTATAACCAGAGCTGGAATGCAGAGAAACGAGGGACGGGCAACAGCTTGGGATGGATGTCTCCTGAGGTTTGGATGCAAGGGGGTTCATGTGCTTCCTTAGGTGCCTGCAGCCTGTTTTAGATGTTAAAGCCACGCCAGCACAGGGACAGGTTGTGTCTAGAGCTGGTTCTAGAAGGGACTGCGGGCTTGGGGCCACATCAGCCTGGTTTTAGCCTGGTTTTTTGGCTAGTGAGCCGGGAGTGTGTGGTAATACCCATTTTCCTCCTGCTGAGCATGGTCTGGTGGTCTGGTTTTGCTGCTCCTCAAGAAGGATGATGCCCCAGCACCACGCTGATGCTCGAGCAAGCCGGGTGAGGGGATGGAGCAGCAGGAACAGCTGGGAGCACACGGGCCTGGGGCTGGCAGGCACCCCAGGACCTTGTCGGGAGCGTCTGTGCAGCGCTGGCTGCGCTGACTGTCGCTGCCCATCCATCCGGCGCTCCCGCCCGCTGCCATCCCCTCGCTGCTCCTGGCAGGAGCCGGCCGAGCAGCCAGGTGGAGAGGAGGAAACGGGGCGAGACGCCGGCACAGCCTCCCCCGTGCTGCCGGCAGCCATCCGCATGGATGGGCAGTGGCCCCGGCTGGCCGGGAGGGGCTGCGGGGATCAGCGGGACCTGGGGACAGCAGGAGAGGCTGCAGAAGGGAAGGGGAGAGGGTGCGAAGCAGCCAGGCAGGGAGGAAAATGCAGCATAGCGTCAAATCTTTATTTTTATTTTTTGGCACCCAACAGCAGAAGGACGTGGAGCTGCTGGAGCCAGTCCAGAGGAGATCATGGAGATGCTCCAAGGGCTAGAGCCCTTCTGTTCTGGAGCCAGGCTGAGAGAGCTGGGGGTGCTCACTTGGAGAAGAGAAGACTCCAGGGAGAGCTCAGAGCCCCTTGCAGGGCCTAAAGGGGCTACAGGAGAGCTGGAGAGAGACTTTGGACAAGAGCTTGGAATGACAGGACCAGGGACAATGGTTTGACACTGCCAGAGGGCAGGGATGGATGGGATATTGGGGAGAAATTCTTCTCTGTGAGGGTGGTGAGGCCCTGGCACAGGGTCCCCAGAGAAGCTGTGGCTGCCCCATCCCTGGGAGTGTCCAAGGCCAGGTTGGATGGGGCTTGGAGCAATCTGGGACAGTGGAAGCTGTCCCTGCCCAGGGCAGGAGTTTGGAAGCAGATGAGCTTTAAAGTCCCTCCCATCCCAAACCATTCTGGATTTCTGTGATATTTGAGGTTCAGCCTTTTTTTTATGTTGCACCTTTTGGTTGCACAGAGAGGTTGGTTGTTTAATTTTGGAGCTTTGATGAGATGACCCTGTACTGCCCTTCCAAGAAGGAGCACTGCAACCACTGAGCTCTTGCATGGAGAAGGCAGAAAAACCAAATACCTGAATTCCGTGTACTGTTATGCACCCACCAGTCTGTTTGTCCTGGGTGCTGATGGCTCCTTTTGAAATGAACAGAAAAATTCAGTCTCCTTCACAATGTTTTGACAGTTTTTTGGGTTTTCTTGTTGGATGTTTTTTTGTGGGGCTCAAACTGTTTTGCAAAGAACTCTCAGGGCTGGATGAAGTGTTTGTGCTGGAAAATCAGCCATCTTCAAAAGGGCTACTGCTCCCTTGCAAAACATTTGCAGAGTTTTCATCTGCGTGTTTTGGCTCCTCTGATACAAGGCAGAAATCATCCTGGGAATTGTCTTCCCGATGGTTATTCTGCTGTCTCTGCTAGGAAATAGAAAAAAGCATAAATGAGAATAACTTCAGCCAACCAACAGCAAGAAAACATCCTCTGTGCTGCAGATTGCTGGGCTTGGATAGTTTTGGTCTAAACAAGGTCATCGATTCCAAACAAAAACCTGCCTGATGTGAGTTGAATGGCTGAGATCTCAGATCACAGGGATTTGGAGGAACTTCTGCTGTTTTTGACTGCCCCAAATTGCTTTTACTGGCTGCATGTCATTGTCCAAAATTTATTTATTTCCTTATTGAACACCATAACCAAAGAGGATTTTGTAGAATCGAGGAATCACAGAACAGTTTGGGTGGGAAGAGGCCTTAAAGCTCATCTCATTCCAGCCCCTGACACGGGTAGGGACACTTTCCATTGGGCCAGGTTGCCCCAAGCCTCATCCAACCTGAATTTGAACAATCCCAGGGATGAGGCAGCCACAGCTTCTGTGGAAAGCAGAGACATTAAAGCTGCATCTCTGGCTGGGAGGAGCAGGATGATCCCTGTGCAGATTTGAGTGAAAAAAATAAATGTCATTGGCAGGATGAAACCCTTTCCCTGGAAGGTGGAGGTGACTTCTCAGAGCAGGCATGTCACAAGGCTGGGCTGACCCATTCCAGCCCTAAACTATAGTCTAGGAAAGGAGGAGAAACCTCCTGAGGAGGTGGGATGGGATCACAATCTTTAAAGATCTTCTGGACATGTTGGAAATTAAGAAAAGGCATTATTCTTGGTCTCCAAAGGTGGTAGGACAAGGAGTAATGGCCTGAAGCAAGGGAAGGGAAATTTTCTCTGCTTGGCTATTAAGAAAGTGCTCCCCAGTCAGGAGGGAAGGGGCAGAGTCCCCAGGGAGGGAGCACTGGCGCCAGCCACAGTGCAGAGATGGGATGTTAATGGAGGTGATGAAGGGAAGGATCTTTAGGCGACACAAGAGGTCAACCTGTTGACCTGAGCCAGCTCTCTCCTGGCCCTACAATCTGTACGGTGCCATGATAAATTCCACTTCCCTGGCTTTACTGCGGGTGCTTTATTGCTCGGCTTAATGGCTGGGAAATGTCTTCACTTGACTGCTCCGTTCAGATGAGAGGGCTGTCTGTGATCCTCGGGCTTAAGCAACAATTCACAGACTGCAAAGGGATGATGCCTTTTTATTATCTTCCCTCTCAGGGCCTGGACTCGAGGTCCTGGCTCCTCTTTGCCACTGATTTTTGCCTTTCTGACCTCGTTCCATCCCCGCTACCTTGCAGATTCTCACAAGCTGCCTTTGGGAGCACGTGTTTGGCGTTTCCATCCTCTGACTTCTGATTTGGCAAGGGTTCTATTCAGTCAGAGATGAGTGGGTGGTGTGGGGCTCCCCGAGGGTGTTGTGACCCCTTTGGATTCCAGCCTGGAGAGCAGGAGTCAGGTGTGGAGGAGGATGCTGGCAGCAGATGTGTGTGGTGCAACCAGCCCTCCTGTTTTTATTGCAGGTCTCAGTGGTCTCGTCAGAGTTGATGTTTTCTTTAATGTTACAGGCACTGTGCAATTGCAGAGGAATCCAGGCTTTGGGTGAGCAGCAGCTTTGAGATGCTGGGGCTGCACAAAAAAGTATGGAAATATGTCTGGAATCTGCCAGCTAATAAACCCAGCTCATCTTAATTATGACTGCTTTTATTTTAGAGGTCAAAATGAAGGTTTGTAGGGGTCTAATTTGGAGCAGTGGAGGTATGGAGGTGCTCCCAATGGGAATTTTGAAGGAGTCTGGTGCTGCACTGTGCTGGGTTGTGGTGATGGAGGGGTGGCCCTTTGTTGGAGGGAGCTTCGACTCATTCCTGGAGGGAGCCGGCCGTGCAGGAAGCTTTTATTTAAGGAAGTAAGGGAGAGATGATGTTTGAGGCAGAGCCAAGGCTGTGGATGTGTCCCTGGGCTCCGGGAGCGATGCCGCAGGGTGGGGGCGAGTGGGTGGTGGCAGCATGCTTCCAGCTGCCCCCAGGCTGCACTCCCCACGGAACCTCCTCCTCTCCTTGGATCAATGCCGAAGGAATGTGTGTCCCTTCCTGGAGGCTCTTAGAGTAAGTTGTGAGCAGGCGACAGGAGCAGCAGAGGAACTGTCGCCATCAGCGGATTTTTGTTAATCTGATCCGCAGGTTCCCACTGTGGATGTGGCTGGAGCTGTCCCTGCTCTCCCTGCAGGTGCAAATGGAAATGTGGAGGCTCCTGGTGCCTCTGTCTGGTTGGAGGGAGACAAGGGAGGCCGATGCAAGAGGGATTTTCCTGTCTCCACCTGTGCTTTTACGTCTGCTCCGTTCTTTTTGCTCTGCTCTGTTCGCCCATTCCCAAACGGATGTCAGAGCATGGTGAGGAGGGATGAAGAAAGCCACCTTTGGAATTCTGGCTGTGAATCCTGGAATGGTTTGGGTTGGAAGGGACCTTAAAGCTCACCTAATCCAATTTCCTGCACCGATCAGAGACATCTTCAACTAGACCAGATTGGTCAGAGCCCGTTGGTCTTCCATCAATGTACATCTCTGCACAGAAAGTCCCTTTATTGCAAAATTCCTGGGATACTTCTAATTTTTGTCCAGAGAAATTGATTTTCCACTGGGCAAATCTAAATATAGGTGACTGCCTGGAAGGAGTTCAGTGGTTTAGTTGTCTGATGGCTAAGCCAGGAGTTGTCTCTGCTGGCCAGGGAGATCTGCTGGGAGACAGTTGGAAGTACCAAACCCCAAAACCCCAAACCCTAAAACCCACTGGAAAGTAACTTGCCATATTCTGTCCCTTTTACAGGACACAAATGACTCTTCCAGGAGCTGGGATCTAGCTGGAATGTCCTTGCATTAGGTAAACGAGTGGGGGGAAAATAATCTATTCCATTAAAATTTTACTTTTTGAAAATTTCTGCTGAGACGGGGAAGTTAGAGGATATTTTCTTTTTTATTTAAACATATATATATATATATACACACATATATATTTGAGTTTCAACAGCCTTCCATTTCCTAGTCAGCTCTCTGCATGATGCGATTTCTGCAGGCACCAGATGACTTTTTTTCCCCTCAGGAAATTTTCTAATATCAATTTAATTTTGACTCTCACAGCTGCATCTATTCCGTGGGGAACCTACTCTACAGCCTCGCCAAGAAAGTGTTTCCTCTTAGCTGCGAGTTCATTTTCCAGCTTTAAAACATCATTCAGTCATTCCTAATGAAAGGTATAATCAACTTTAAGGCTCCATGGCTTAGCTGAGCCCCTAATGGAGATGGGGATCATTCCTGTAAGATCATTCCAGCAATGGCTCGGCCCTTATTTCCCATGGCAGCTGTGCTGGCACCTTGCAAAGGGTAGATTTCAGGGAATGAAACTGCGCCCAGAGGGATTAGAGCCAGTCCACGTGGATGCAACTCCGTGAGTTGCTCCCTTGGGATGCATTCTGGCATCCCGCAGGGATTTGCTCCTTCTCTGTCGTTGTGGCTCCACAAATCCTGCACGGCTTCTGCAGGAGCAGATGATAAAGAATTTGGTCCAGCTTGACTTAAAACAAAGAAAAAGAAGGAAGAAAACAAACCCAAACAGCAAAAAACCCCAGCAAAAACACAGTTTGTGTCCCATCTGATTGTATTTCCATGCCCACATCTGCTCTGCATAAATGTTTTGGGAGCACCAGAGGGGAATTGTCTTCATTTTCCGTGCCATGCTGTGCAACAGGAAGGGTTGGGGTTATTCCAGACCTTGCTGAATTCCACTATGGATATGGTTCTGTGCATCCCCTCCTGTGCCCGCCTGCTGTGGAAATACGAATGCAAATAGCACCAGGAAAACAGGATCAGGTGGAAGGAGGGAGCAGTAGGAAACCTGTGAGGAACATCAGGGCTGTGCTGGGCTGCCTTGGGAATGGGATAGTGTTAAATAAGGTCATGGAACTCTGGAGCTCCAAATGGGACCCCGTGGAGCAGGGTGGGATTTATTCCATTGAATGTTTAACCAGCCTTGTGGAACAGGAACTCTGTGCTGGGCTGGGCGGAGGCAAGCCATGGAATTCATGGAATAGGATGGAATGGAATAGAAAGAGAGAGAAGAGAAGAGAAGAGAAGAGAAGAGAAGAGAAGAGAAGAGAAGAGAAGAGAAGAGAAGAGAATAAAATTGAAAATACAATAATATAGAATTGGAATAGAAGAAAGAATAGAATAGAATAGAATAGAATAGAATAGAATAGAATAGAATAGAATAGAATAGAATAGAATAGAATAGAATAGAAAACAAGGGAATGGAATAATTTAGGTTGGAAAAGCCCTGTAAAATCACTGAGTCCACCCATTTCCCCAGCACTGCCACACCCACAACTTAACCAGCTTTACACAGCTTTTAAATTCCCCCAGGGATGGGATTCCACCAGTGCCCTGCTGCTAGAAAAAGATGCCCTGGGGACCCCATGACACTCAGATGTGCCACAGGGCAGGGGAAGGGCTGTAGGGATGAACCCACCCCTCAGCCAGGGCTGGGTGCCCTCCCTGCAATAGGCTTTTAGGTTTCCCTCTCCCTATTCAACCCTGAAGTAGCTTATGAAGCATCAAAATGACAGAAATTTGGAAATAAGCAAAACCTCCAAGTCCTTAGTCTCTCTCTCCCCAGAGGAAAAACCCAAACAGATGAGCCAACAGAAATTTTTAATTGAAATGTTTGGGTACAAATTACCTGACAATCCAAACAGAGGAGTTTGGAACAAGTGCTCGAGATTCTCGTTCAGAAAATATTGAAGCGTTGCGACCTGACACTTTCAGAACTCCCCATAAAGCTTTGGAAGTGAAAAATTAATCCGGAGTAACCTCTTTCTCTGCTTTCCTAAAGCAGATTGGCTTTTGATGGATGCTTTTACCTCCTCAATAGATCCCAAGAAGCCGAGCCTGGCTCTTCCCCCTGCATGGTGTGAATCCCTGGAGCATCAGAGAGCGGGAATGCGCGTGGGGCTGCTCTGGGTGTGAGCGATTGCTCTGGATACCTGGAGCATTTCCATTCCTACCTCCTCTCCTTCTGCTATCCCTGCCACTCCACGTCCATCATTCCTTCTTGCAGCAGTCAGGTGTCTGTTGCTGCTGCCTTTTATCCCTCTGAATCTACCTCATGGGATTAGGCATGGAACGGAGAGTTGTAGCATATAATAGCAGGGCTGTAATTACCTGATGAATACGCTGTAATTACACCGTGGTAAAGCTTTTGAATAACCTCACCACCTCCCACTTGTCCCTATAACTGGAATTTCATTACATTTCATCTCTTAACGTTACCTCCATCTCCAAAATTGTGGCTTTGGCTTTCCTGGCCACCATGGAAGGGTATTTTTAACATTCAGTGGCACCACTGATTTTGCACTTACACTTTAATTAATTTGTGGCCATGGAGCCTTGGAGTTGTAGGAATAGAGTGAAAATTGCAGGTGTGGGAAGCAGAGCTGTGGTGTAATCACACCACGATTGCTGGGCAATCACACCCCTCCAGCTCAGCATAAAGCCACATTAAAATTTTGGTAGGACGTCTCTGGGGTCTGTTAGCATGGGTTTGGATGGGCAGAAGGATCTGAGCTGCTGCAGATCCCTCTGTCCAGGTGCAGACAGGTTGGACTTCTCACTCTCTGCAGCTCCCTGACAGGAGGGTGCAACCTGGTGGAGTCAGCCTCTTCTCCCAGGGAACAGGGGCAGGACAAGAGGACACAGCCTCAAGTTGTACCAGAAAGGTTCAGGTTGGACATCAGGTGGAATTTCTCCATGGAAAGGGCTGTTGAGCATTGGAAGGGGCTGCCCAGGGGGATGTTGGAGTCCCCATTCCTGGACGTGTCCAAGGAACACCTGGGCATGGCACTCAGTGCTCTGGGCTGGGTGACAAGGTGGGAATCAGTCACAGGTTGGACTCGATGATCTTGGAGGGCTTTTCCAACCTTAATGATTCTGGGATTCTCTGAATTCTCTGATTCTCCTTCAGTTAGTGGCTGTGGAACAGCATTTTCCCTGATCCATCGTGCTTGCAGCTTCGAGCCCCTCAGCCCAGCCTGGGTGTGGCCTGGTGGCACCACTCAGCAAACTTCATCTTGATGAGTGACCTGAAGCTAATTACCACCCTCCTTGCACATTTCCATCCCTCTGACTCCAGTAAAACCAGCCCAGCCATTTCCCTGCCTTTTGAAGCTGCTAGTTGGGATACACAGACAACAAGCACTGTGACATAATGGATTTTTATTATTATTAGGCTCTCAGTGCCTGTTTCCCTGTCAGTGTAACAGGGCTAATGAAATGTCCCCACCACTCATGGGGCTTGGGAGAACAATTTGGGCGGATCTCCATAGCATTTGGAAGAGGTGGAACGCTGGTTTTTATTTATTACAGATCTGGTTTACTTAGCCCTGGGTTTATTGAGTCTGTCTCCCACTCACAAATGCCGACCACAGCTCCCAGCGCTGCTCCCGGTGCCAGGGATCCTTCCTGTTGCCTCTGAGTTGCCAGCTGGACTTGTTGTGGACTCCAGCTCAGGCCAGTGGGCCAGGTTCATCCCTGGTGTGCCATCATTGACTTTAATTAAGCTACCCCAGGGAGGAATTTGGCCCTCTCTGTTTGTGAGCTGTGCACTGATGCCAGGCAAAAGGCACAGCAGGTGCCAGCAAGGGCTGTGGCAGCCCCATTTCAGTGTGGGACAAAATTTCTGCATCTCTGTCTGCTGTGTGACACCAGCATCCACCAATGGGCAGGGAAAGGGGAATCCAACTGCGCATTCCTTACAGGACTTCACGTCTCATGGGGCTCCAGATTTCATCTCCCTGTCTTGTTCCCTGACTGCCTGAAGGCAGACAGGGAGAAAAAAAGCAAGAATGGGCAGCAGATCCTTAAGTAATGTGAGGTCTGACTCGATGCTGAAGAGCTGCTGCTCTCAGACCCTCTGGATCAGACCCAATTTGCTCCTTACATGCTTGTAACTGGCATCAGAACACGTGCGTAGAAACAAACCCTTGTTTCCTGGTGGCAAACTTTATTCTTGGTTTACTCAGGATCCTGGGTACCACAGCCCCAGCCTCACCTGGGCTGGTGACAGTCACTCCTGCAGCATCACCTCGGCCACCCCCGGGCAGCGCTGGACCCTGCTGATATCCAATATCCTCTTCCATCGCCTCCCGCATGCTGCCCGGGGGCAGCCGCTTCCCGGGGAGAGAATTCAGCTGCCTGGTTCAAAGCAGAGGGAAAGTTTCTGTGCCGGCAGATCTGGGGCAGAATTTTAAGAGTGTCTGAATTTCCTCCCGCTCTGTCTGAAGTGAGGCACATCCAAGGATGCAGCCCTCGGCTTTCATCCGCCTCACCGCAGGCACTGTGAGCGGCTCTCCTCTGAATCCGCTCTCCCGGCTTCCTGTTTCCTGGGGTGTTTTAGAGAGTGGCTCTGGCTTTCTAAATGCAGGGGCATTCTAAAAATATACATATAATTAAATGCAACAAAACCGTGGCTTCTAGTGCATCCCCCCACCTCAGTCTGCTGGGATGTGGTGGGGTGGGGGTGCCCCTGTGATGGAAAGAGGTGGGTGTTGTGATGGGATGAAGTGAGAGCAATAATGGGATGAGATGGGTGCTAGGATGGGATGAGGTGGGTGTTGTGATAGAAAGAGGTGGGTGTTGTGATAGAAAGAGGTGGGTGCTAGGATGGGATGAGGTGTTGCCATGTTGGGATGAAGTGGATGTCAGGATTGAAGGAGGTGGGTGCATGATGGGATGTGGTGAGAGCAATAATGGGATGAGGTGGGTGCTAGGATGGGATGAGGTGGGTGATGGGATGGGATGAGGTGAGAACAATAATGGGATGAGAGCAATAATGGGATGAGGTGGGTGCTGTGATGGGATGAGGTGAGAACAATAATGGGACGAGAGCAATAATGGGATGAGGTGGGTGCTGTGATGGGATGAGGTAGATGTTGTTGTGATATGTTATGATGGGATGAGGTGAGAGCAAGAATGGGATGAAGTGGGTGCTGTGATGGGATAGGAGGGGTGCTAGGAGGGCTTTTCCAACCTGCCATGATTGAATGAGGTGGGTGCATGATAGGATGTGGTGAGAGCAATAATGGGATGAGGTGGGTGCTGTGATGGGATGGGTGCTAGGATGGGATGAGGTGGGTGAGGGGATGAGATGAGGGAGATGGTGTTGTGATGTGTTATGATGGGATGAGGTGGAGCTGCCGGGTGCAGAGGGGTTTATCTGTGTCTCACACAGCCGGAGATTTGCATCTCCCACCATCTCCTCTGCCACCCTGTCATTCTCAGCCCTTCTCCTCCCTGGGGGCTGTGAGGCCCTTTTGTAGCTGTGGCTGCACATCTCAGGTTATCTCAGGACACGGGGTGCAGGGAGCAGCAGGTTTGATGACAGCAGGGACGTGCATGGAAAAGCTGTGGTGCAAACAGTTGGAAACTGATAACTAGCAGTGATGCCTTTGCCAGGAGAGGAAAAAACGACTGTAAATTTGCTTTGTTTTGATATTCAAATACTCTTTTCTGTGTATGTGCTAATGGGTACGCTGGTGTTATGGCATTATTAGAACAAAATATTCAGATGATTCCTAACAGAATTTGTGTTTCACAAGCTACATGGAAATGTTGGCTTGGAAACTGGAGTAGTGTTAGAAGACTGTTTCTCCCAGGGGGTAATAACTGGCCCGAGCTGCTCTGCAGGGCTGGGGCTTGGAGTGTGGGATCCAGGTGAATTCTCCCAGGAATCCCTGCCAGACAATATTCCCCTCCCCAATATGAAAGAAGCACCCTAAATACAGACCAGGGGGAGCCTCAGCCCCTCCTACCCTTGATCTCTCTTCCTCACGTGTTCCCCAGCTTTGTGGGATATGAAAGGCTGTCTTGAAAGGACAGTTCTGCTTCTGCTGTGTAATGGCCCACCTGAACCCGGGTCAGCATCCCCCAAGATCTCCTCTGGCTCCGTCAGCTCTGTGCCTGGGTTCCTCAGCTGAGGCCAGGCTGAGGCTCTTAGTTCTTCATTCCCAGCAAAATGAGCAGCAAATCAATGCAGGCCTAATAAAAGATGATTGGGAATTGCTAATAGGAGTGTGGGAGGGCAGCTCTGCCTCCCAGAGCCAAGATGAGTATGGATTTTCTTGTGCCAGGGACTGTAAATGCTTCTAAACTCCCCAGGGAACCCTGGATGCTCACCCTCTCCCTTCACCCTCATCATTCTCCCCCTGCCTTAAAAAGGAACCTGGCAAAGGCAATTAGCTGGGTTAATTAGCTGGAGGTGGCAGGGAGGGCTCAGCCTGGGTGGGATGGAGCGAGCTGGGACAGGGTGCATGGTGGGGGCAAGGAGCCCCTCGGCCAGGGGCAGGGTTAGATTGGATATTAGGAAGAAATTCCTAACTGTGGGTGTGGTGAGGCCCTTGCACAGGTTTCCACAGAGAAGCTGTGGCTGCCCCCGCCCTGGCAGTGTCCAAGGCCAGGTTGGATGGGGCTTGGAGCAACCTGTGATAGTGGAAAGTGCTCATGGTGGGAGGTCCCTTCCAACCCAAACTATTCTGGGATTTTATGAGAAGACCATCTTCCTGCTCCTGCCCCGGTCAGAGTTTGGACCCCATCCCAGAGTACCTGTGGAGGGGCAGGACGGGGAGGAACGAGGTCGGAGAGAGGGAACACGGCTGGGAAGGTTCTCACTGCCTTGCTGCTGGGCTTCAACTCCAGCTCCTGGTAGCTGCTCTCTCCAGCTTGCCTTATTTATGGACTCACATCTCCCCCACTCTTCTCCCTCCAGCAGCCACAGTCCCAGCACCCCAGAGGTTCCCCATCACCGACAGATCAGCACCGATAAACTCCCTGCTTCGCTCTGCATTCGGCAGCCAAACCCCTCCTGCCCTTCACGTTGGTGCTGCTGGGGGATGATGTATGAAATCCAAGTCGGTTTGATTCATACGAGTTGTGTTCACCTTGCAGAACAGGCTGTCACCAAAAATAATAAACCTCCTTGTTTTAATGCCTGGAGAGGCTGTTGGACGAGCAGCAGGACAGGTTTAGATCCTCTTCCAAGGAAAAGGACGCTTTTGAGAAAGACGGATTGCGAGCCACGGGATGGCTGCACGAATGGTAAATAATAATTAGAGCTGTGTCTGGAGGCTGCATGGGGAGCAGGGACCTGTCAGGCTTCGTGTGGCACTGCTGCTCTGGACAGGACAATTCCTGACCCACGGCCTGTAAGGTCTAAATGATGTTGCCAAGAGCAGGGGGTTGGCAGTGCGGGGTGAAGTGACTTGTCCCTTGTCACCCAGGAGAGAGGTGGCACAGCCCTGGGTGCTGCAGCTGCTGGTTTGTGCAGGGATGGGGACCAAGGTGGCTGCAGTTCATCATCCCTTACATCCACGGGCCTTTACCAGGAGAGGCAAAACCCTGCTGGGCAACTCTTTACCCCCTGATTTATAGTTCATCCCTTGAATTTTTCTCATGCCAGAGCACAGTTCTTCCCTGAGCTCACACCTGCTTCCAGGAGGCATTTTCTTTGGAATAAATGCACCAGCACAGTATCCAGTGAGGTTGTATCCTCATCTCTCTCCTTTTTGGGCAGCAGCTCAGATTATTATGCCTGTCTTTGCTTGGCATCAGACCTGCCTGGTGCCCCGAGCACAGCATCTTGGTCCTTCTCCTTTGGATGCTGTGCTGTGTCCTGCCTCGGGATGTGATGCCCAAAGCCCCGTCCTCCTCCATGTCCTGGAGCAGCCCACACGTGCACATGGCATTGAGGCAAAAAAGTATTAATGGGGGGAAAAGTTAACCACGTTTATTGAACTGCGAAAAAGGTTGTTTTTACATCCCTTTATTGGAATATAAAGACAGCTTTTATAACCTTTTAAAGGGGCATAAAAGCAGCTTGGAGACCAGAAACCTCGCTCCAGTGGAAGGCAGAGAAAGGGAAAGGAGGAGAGGAAACATCTGCCACGTTCTGAGGTTAGGAGTAGCTGGGGGGGTTGGCTGGAGCCGCTGAGACCCCAGGTCTGAGGTGGCTGTGGTGTCACCTCTCTCAGGGAGCTTTGCAGCTCTCGCTGCTGCTCACAGCCCTGGTCCTGGGCAGGGACAGTGTTCCCCCCGTCTACAAGTGCAGAGCCCTCCCAGGAGGGGGATGTATTGGACTTAATGAACTCACCTCTTTCCTTTCATTCTTCTCCCCAGTCTTCTGTGAATAAATACTGCTTTGGCTTCATTCCCCCTGGAATGAGGAAGGAGGGAATGTCTAAAGGTCTGGCCTTGAGGCTGGAAGCAAAGTTTGCTCTGTGACTGCTCCAGCCTGTCTCATGACACCCAGCCTCTCTGGTGGCATTCTGGGGCTTCTAGGTGGACCAGCTCTCAACCTCAGTGGCCTGGGAAGTATTGGTTAGTTTGGGATCTGGAGCTGGCACACCCATGGGTGGGATAACCTCTGTCCCCCGATGCCTTCAATATTTTGGGACAAGCACAGGGCTGTGCTGCAATCCCTCTCCTCCACGGCACAGGATTTGCTGCCTCCTTGACCATCCAAATCAGCAACTCCAGCTGCTGGTTGGGGTGTGGTTGAGAGCAGCATCTTCAAATCCAGGAGGAAGCTCCTTCCACCTCTTCCAGAGCTCCTGGGCAGCGCTCCAAAAGCATTTGGCGTTGCAGGTGGGTAGAGCCCAACCAGCTCCTGCTGGCACACTCCTCCCAGGACAGAGCTGGATTTTCTCCACACACTGGGGAAGATGTGCCTTTTTCTTTCCCTCGTTCCCTCAGCAGTGGCTCTGACACGACATTCAGAGAGGAGAGTGACCTTTCCACTGGTCTCCAGCTCCGGGGAGGGGAGAGCTGAGCCCTGTCTGCAGCACGGCACTGCTGGAATACGGATAGGTCACAGGCCTCCCTTATCCCCACAACATCTCCCAAATAATACGCTTCCCGAGATAATGTTGTAGGGCTGTGAAGAGGATGGGAGCAGCTGCTTTTAATTTCACTTCATGGGGAGGGAGGCAATGCTGAGAGCACCCCGCATTCTCGGCACATATTTTTCATCATTATAGGCAGAAATGCCAGAGCTCTGACAGATATTAATGCAGTTCACACCGGGAGAAAATCTTCTTTCCATCAGGCTCCATGTGCAGCAAGAGGGCAGTGCCATTTGCAGCCCCTAGGGAGGATGTGTTTGAAAGGTGATGTGTTTTTTACCTGGGAAGTTTTATTCCCAGATAAAGTTTCTGTTTGGAGAAAGGGCACCTGAACCCATCCCACTGGGAGCTGTGGGATCACTCTTCACAAACCCGGTGAAGGTACATTTGCAACAGTGCTGGGAATTAATCTGGATTTTGGTGTAACTCACATTCCCCTCTGCTGGCTGTGTCATGGCTGTGTGTCACCACGGGGGTGTCATTGTCCCATGGAGCGGTTTTGTGACCTGGGCTCCCACCCTACCTGACCCACAATGATTCTGTGAGGTTTCAGACTTACCCCACAGGGAACTGCACCTCCTTGCACCCCTCAGCCTTCTTTTATTTGCTTATCCCACTAAATATTCATCAGTAACATTTAAGACAAAGGAAAGAGATAATTACAAGGGGAGAGTTTTTTTGCAGTATTAAAGGTTAACAGAATTCTTGGCATTTGTGCCTTGTCGATCTCCATGTAATTATGCTCATTTCCCAGAATTCAGAGGCGACTGTGCCTGTTAACGCTCAAAGATGGTACCCCGGGAATTAAATTTATGAGATCATTTCTCAAAATCTTCAGATTCCAACCAAGCATCTTGCTTAATGGCATGACTATTATTAATATTATTCTTGGATGCAGAGAGCCGTGAGGGTCAGAGGACCAGTGGCAAAACTCAAACTGATACAGGCAGAGAGCAGCGAGCCTGGACTTTTTTCCCAAGGAATGTACTCGAGCAATTTGGCAACTTCAGGGAAGCAGGCTGGCAAAAGATGGGTGCTGCAAAGGTGCTGGTTTGAGGTGAAAATGGGAAAAAGCCCATTTTTGGCAGCGGCTGGTGGGGACTCAGAAAGGAAAGCTTGGTTTGGAGGTGACTGATACCAGTCTGGAGGCAGGTGCAGGCAAGAGGGAGATCAGCAGCTCCAGGAGAGGCTGATTCCAAGGATGCAGAACACCTGGCAGTGGGCTGGGCTTTCACCCAGCACAGCTGAGCACACTGGGGGCTTTTAAAAGAGGGATTTGAGGGGCTCTGCTCTTGGTATTTGCTTTTTGTTCAATATGGTCAGCTAAACTGCGGTGTGTGCTCCTCCCTTGTTGTCTGCCTCCCCTGGTTTTGTAGGCACTGAGCAGTTTTCTGCTCAGAAAGGGGTTGGGGGCAAACTGAGCAGGAGGGGGTGAACCAGCCAGGCTTTTTGCTGCTCCCTGCAGTTGAGGACGTGTGTGATATCCAGATGGGCTGGGCTCAGCGTGTTTGCCTTGGGACCATCCCAGGAGGAGGCACAGCAACCCTTGGAGCTGCTTTTCCAAAGTTATCCAGTACAGAGCCCCCAGACTGTGGGCAGAGACTCAGAGGGGGTAGAACCTTGTGTTTTCACATTTAAGGGAGCTGTGCTGGAACTCCCAAATGTCCATGGTGAGACCTGAGGAGTGTCTGGCTTTGCTTTTCAGCTTATTCAGCTTTTTTCCCTTTTCACTGATTGCAGGGATTGAGTCGTAGGGCTCTGGGTTAATGTCACACACTTATCAAATGCCATTAGATGGATAATGGCATGGCTTTATCCCATGTCATCCCTGTCCCTGTCACCTGAGCCATGCTGATCAAACACTGCTGGGGATGCAAAGTCTGTATCAAAGAAGTTTTTCAGGGTGTTCATACAGCAGCATAAGCTCACAAGGAAGCCATGAGAAACGGATTTATGTAAAATCAATATTGATTTGTACCAAGGATCAATCCCAGTTCATAATTCTCACTGTGCCAGCGTGGCTTGGTAGCTCTTTGATCAGATTTTTAACTCTCTGCATAGATGTTTAATATGGAGTCTGGACCTGCAGAGGTGTCACCTCATAAATGTGTGTGCCTGGCTGGGCTGCTGTAAAAGGCCCAGACACTGAGGGCTGTGGGAGAAAGGACCAATCCAAAGGGAAAAGTGAGGCCTTGAGGGCTGCTTTGCATCCTCCTGATTTTATGTCCCAGCTGCAGCACTGCCTGACCCCTCTGGAATGTACAAAGAATCTCAGGATGGTTTGGGTTGGAAGAGACCTTAAAGCTCATCCAGTTCCACCCCCTGCCATGGGTAGGGATACCTTCCACCAGTCCAGGTTGCTCCAACCCAGTCCAACCTGGCTCTGAGCACTGCCAGTGATGAGATATTGAGTATCCTCAGGGATGCTGCTGTGTATCAGGGCTGGCAGTGCTGTGTGGGGCATTTTGGCTTTCCTTTTCATTAGGGGGTAGGCTCTGGGTTCCCTGGTGAGATGGTGCAGGGAGATCAGTCCTGTGCTGGATTTGCAGCCTTTTCCAGGGCACCTGCTCTTCCAGCCCCTTGGCTGAGGCTTTGCAGCTCCGCCGGGGGTGCCCTGGAAGGAGTTAATTCGTGCTTGAAAATTCTGAAGTCCCTGAGCACGATGAGAGCAAGCGACAAACCCGAGCCCAGCAGTTTTTTAAAGGGCAAACAAAATGTTCCTTTTTTTACTGCGAGGCGTTTGGTGCAAAGTGCAGGCAGAGCAGGGCAGCATGGCTTTAGGGGAAGACTCCCAAAAGCACATTTTATTTAAATTTAATAGGATGGTTACTGTAAGTTTATCTAAACTGCAGTTAAATATTAACAGCATCTCTAGCAGGGATTAATGGGGTCTCCTGCGTTGTTTTTAAACACCGTGAAGAGGGTGCTGGGAGTCCCTGCCTGAGAGGGACCGAGCGCCCAGGAGGATGCTGCTTGCATTCCAAAATCTGCCCTAGAAACAGCCCTGAACAGGCGATTTCTCCAGCTCGGAGCGGGAATGCCTTTGGGGCGAGAAGGGCTCAAAACGGCTCCGGCCAAGTAAGGCTCCCAATTATTGTTCTTTAATTGGGGCCACCGTTAACGAGGGATAAATGAGGCAGTGAGCGGAGCTGGAGCCCGCGTCCTTTGTGGCTTCGGTGAATGGCTGTAGACACGGAGGGCTCAGCAGTTATTCAGGAAAAGCTCCCCCGGACTCGTGTGTCATTCACCTGACTAATGCCAAGGAAATTAAGCACTTTTTGTGCAACTCGGAGCTTATTGGAGAATAATGTAGTATGCGATAGCACGACTGGCTTTATAAAATCGTGTTTTCATTTGGAAGGAACAAGAATGTCTCGAGCATAAATTATGTTTCTGATCATATTTGGCCATTTTAGATTAAAAATAAATTTCCACTTTGGGGCTATAGATTGCCATCTATCAACTCCCTGAAAAGGGAAAAAAAGAATTAAAAGGAAAATCTGGCTGTACGAATTGCCTTGCTATGACCTACTTATTGAAAGTAGTTTTTTGTTCTCCAAGAATGAAATCCACTGGTGTGGGGAGGTGTAGGATTGTATGGATATAGGTTTGCAGACAGGTCTGCAGGATGGGAGGATCTTTAACTTGGACCTGCAAGCAGCTACAATAAAATAGAACACAGAGTCGTGCTGGATACTTCGGAGGAAGCAGGAAAAAATGCAGCAATGTTGTTGTTCCCCTTGACAGAGGAACTTGAACTGCAAATTTGCATCTGATTATCTGCCTTTGGGACCACTCAGATCTGCAGATTAGCTGCTTAAGGCTTGGTTTTGCATGAAAAGCCCGAGACTGGGGCAGTGTTTGCTGGGAGGGTCCTTGCAGAAGGAGACGGGGTCCCTTGCAGCAATCCAAATGCCATCATTCTTCCCCGTGGGACATTTTTGGAACTGATTTGCTCCCTGCTCTGCCTCTGAACCTCCTCCTCCCCAGCTATCGATAGAGATGCTCCTTTGGGAAGCAAACCCACACGGTCTTGCTCCTTCTGACCCCTTCTCCATCCAGGTTTTCAGCATCCTCCCCTCCAGCTGCCATCTCCCACAGGGAAAATCCTTCCCGTGGCTCCATCCCTGCCTCTGCATCACTTCCCACCCGGTCCGGCCCTTGCTGCTTCTGCTGCCCTGTTTGTGGTCTCTGCCAGGAGAGGGGGGCCTTTAGCCTTGCTGGAAAGGAAAGCAGTGAGATGGATACGGAGATAAAGCTACACCTCGAGTGTGCCGTGCTTGCCTCGTTCTGTTTGTCTCCTGCCTGTTGCTCGCAATGAGGGAAAAAAAAAAAAAGACTTTCACCTAAGTAGGAAGAAAGGGAAGAAGCTGAAAGCGAGAGGCTGTTTGGTGCTCAGATGGGCTCAGCCCGTGTGCAGCAAAGTCTGATGCTGCTGTGGTCAAAACCCAATGAAGGAAAAAAGACTCTCTCATCCCCAGAGAAGGCTACAAAGCTCTCTTTCTCTCGCTGCTGAACCTTCACAGCTGGACTCAGTTGCTGGCTCCACTGCTGCTGGAGCAACTGAATTATTTAAAGGAACCTTGATTTGGTTTTCTCTTTGCTGTTTTCCCGCGTTGTGTTTATTGTCTATAGATATTTTTATAGTCCGAAGCAATTACAGCTGTCAGAAAAGAGACGAGCTGTGACAGGCTGATTTATATGTACATTGTATGTATGCAAGAGAGGGAGGGAGGCCAGGGATTCTGCCGGGCTTTAGTATGCAGGAGCATATTGGATGTAAATTCCTTGGGATTTTCAAACAATGCTGCTGATGATCTCCTAACAGTGGGCCAAATTCAGCCCTGGCAAGGGCTGAAACAGCTCTGCAGGTCACATCTGCCCCAGCCTCGCGTGCTTTCAG
The DNA here is from genome assembly GCA_013399835.1 of Leptocoma aspasia. NCBI lineage: Eukaryota > Metazoa > Chordata > Aves > Passeriformes > Nectariniidae > Leptocoma > Leptocoma aspasia. The sequence goes on along the minus strand of VXAX01005190.1, from coordinate 850,309 downwards.
TGCAGGGAGGTGTTTTTTTTTGCTCGTAATTTAAGATGCTCCTGGCGATCCGGGCTGAATTCCGTGTTAAAAGGTTAACTGGCTGTGGTTATTGGAATCCCTCTGGTTTTGCTGACACAGGAGTTGGTCTCTGCCCATTCAAAGGAGCGGCCCCGCAAAGAGCAAGCGCTTGTGTGATGGTCCTGCAGGTATCCCAGCGGGGTCCCCATCCTGCCAGGGGTGCCTGGATGCCGCAGCAATCAGCAGGATTGGTGTGTTTTATTCTTTGCTGTCTTGTACACCCCGGTGCAATGACACAACCCTGGACAGTCTCTTCCCCTGCCTCTGACGGTCTCTCCTTTATGCAGTGAGGTTTCAGAGACCCCTCCCATGTAATTTATGGCCCCAAAGGATCCGCTGAATGCAGCGTTCCCCCCTCCCCTGCCAGTTCTGACAGCCGAGTTCACTGCAGGGATTAAAGTCCTTCTGCCAAGAGCTGGGGAAAGCTGCCGTTTCCTCTGGGAAAACACAGGGCTCGAGGCAGCACGTCCCACCAGCGCTAAATTCAAGGAGCGGAGAACCTTCAGACAAGGAAAAAGTAGAGAGACTTGCAGAGCAATCCCCTTCTAGTATGACCAGTCAGCATGCACAATAATAATAAAGCTTTATTTGATGGAGTGTTTCCTCTGCCCGGCACAGCTCATAATGTTTTAGAGATTAAATAGCACAGTTAGTGAATTAAGCAGTAGTTTACAGGGGATTCGGAGACTCCAGGGATTAGTAACGGGCTATGGATCCTTTCACATCTAGGTCACCAGTTTGAATCCAGCTCAGGTTGCCAGCAGCGAACTCAAAACCAACAAAGAAACCACCCCACGTTGGTGCCGTGCAAAAGCTGCCGAGCACACGGTGGGGGAATGGAGGGAGGATTTTTGGCTAAGGCAAAGCAGGGAAGTCATTGGGCACAGCAAGGGGGTTTTCCCTAAGGTTGGGCTGCGGCAGCTGAGGGGTTTGAGGGGTGCAGCACCCCGAAAGCTGTGATTTGACTGCTGCCTCCAGGACTCTCTGCTCTGAGGATGCTCCCCAGCACCTTTTCACCAGCATGGAACTGTGCCTGGAAATATTAATGTGTTTAGCCACTAGCGGAGGGAAGGAGGAATTACTCGGCATAAGCAAATGTGATATTTGTTAAATTATGAGCTGATAAAAAGTACACGGGGACCGTGCTTGCGGCTGGGGACGAATTTGCCACTTAAGCTCACGCTGTGTCTGTGAGGTGCAGGGGACCAAGAGGACACGCTCCTGCCTCTCCTCATCATCACCTGGCTGGGGGGGAAGGGGGGGATATTACCCGTGCCTCAGTTTCCCCTCCTGCACAGTGACTTTGCCGCCTGGGATGGGGAAGGTGCAGAGGTAGAGGAGGGCAAAGGGGAGAGTTGTGCGGTGCTGGCTGCGGGACGCAGGTAAGCGCAGGGGTAGAGAGGAGAAAGGAGAGGGGTCTTGCCACCCCCCCGAAGAGCGCGGCGCGGCGGGGGTTAATGTGCGTGTCCTCCTGCCCATCCCGCCCCGCTGCCGCCCGCCCGCCCGCCCGTGTGCGGGGCTCG
>VXAX01005190.1:802726-848563 GCA_013399835.1 Leptocoma aspasia | reverse complement strand
CCCGCCGCTGAGGCCAGCCAGGGGCTCCGGCAGCCTGACATCCCCGCATTCTGCATCCCGCCGTCCTCTCATCCCCATCCTGCATCCTGCATCCCGCCTGGACCAGCACCCCGGCAGCGGGCGGGAGGAGAGGAGCTGCAGGGCATCCCGAAGGCTTTTGCCCGCTGTGCCTTCTTGCGCCTGGACANCGCTCAGGTAGGAGCAGCTGGACGGGGACCTTGGGGGCGTCGGGGGGTCCTGTTCGCGTGGTGACTTTGGGGACGTGACTCAGTTTCCCCGCGGGGGATGCGCCGTGCCGGTTGGCGGTATAGGATGGTACCGGGCAGCGAGCTGAGAGGTTGGAGTGCCAGGGGACTGGGCTTGGGCTCAGCCCTCCCAGTTGTCTTCGGGAAAGTTACTGGGGGATGAAGAATAAGGGAATGTGATTCCCTTTTGGCGTCCTGCCCCACGGCAGTACGAGGCAGGGGCGCAATTGCTGCTGTCGGTACCATGGCTCGGGCACTTCGGCTGCGTTCGGTGCAGATAAATCCCGCTCTGCTCCCGGAGTGCAGTGCCCGGGGTGTCTTCATCCATGTCAGACCGCCCCAGCCTGGGGAAAGGGGGAGCTGTTGACCCCCTGGTGTGGCTTTGTGCGTTTATCTCAGGTCCAGACCTGCTGGAATAGGGAAGTTCAGGACGGGGCTGGCTCCGGGCAGGTGGATGCTCTGCTTCTTAAAAATCCCCTTGCTCCAGAGGCAAAGGGCTGCTGCTCCCTGGCAGCATTCCCTCCCTGGGAAGGGGAGAGATGGGGGCTGGGCGTTGCACCAGGGTCCTGTCTCCTGCAGCAGCGATCCGAGGGGTTCGGGGGCTGCCGAGGAATCCGTAATTTTGCTCGGCATAATTTCTGGGACATCTTATGCCCAGACACTCGTCCCTGTCCTCGTAGCAGATGGGCGCAGTCATCCCAGAGGATGTTTGATAGGGACATTAAAAATCAAAAGCCAGGTTTTAATTGCAGCGCTGGGAAGCGGCGCTTGCAACTCCGGCATGCTCGGGAGCGACTTTGCTCCTCCGGAGCATTGCATAGGTGACACCAACATCTGCGGGGCCAGCTGGGTGTGTGCGGTGACACCGCACTCCTGCTTTACGCCAGCCAGTGGAGAGGGGCCAAGCCAGGGCAGAAAAAAAGCCCCGGGAGGAATTTCAGCAGGAATTTTCCTGCAACTCAGTTGTTTGCAGCCAAATCTGGTGTCCCCCCCAGCCCCTGAGTGCTCCTGGGAGGGTGGGAGCTGTGTTGTGGCCATTCCCCTGGATTTGTCCTGCGTCATGGCACGACTGGGCCAAGCGGCTGGAGAATGGGTGGCAGAGGATGGAGGACAGAGTGTCATGCTTAGGAATTTGAGGTTGGCTTTAAAAAGTAGTAGCTCCTTTTCTTTCCTGAATTGCTGTGTTCTTGCAAGTGCCAAAAATCCTACAGATCCTGCTATCAAAGAGGGAGGGGTTTGGGTTACTGGGAGTCTGGGCAGTGACACACACGGGGTGGCAGCAGCTGGGTGGGTGCTCTGCAAACTTATGGGAAGAGGCTCTGGTGAGGGCCTGCACAGGGTTTTGGGCATTGATCAGGGATTTTGATCCACACCACGGATAGAGGTGCTCTGCCCTGGCACTGGGTGGTCGCTGGTGTTGGAGGAGAACAAAGGGAAGCTTGGGTGAGTCAGCAGGAGGGATTCTTCTGTCAGGGAGTCTTCATGGGAAGGGGGACAAATCCTGGCCCTGGGAGGTGGCTTTTGGGAGGTTGGAAGGACAGCAGTGTGTCATCATCCCAGAGCTGCCATAGGTGCGTCCCAGTAGAGCTGGGAACCAGTCTGGTGGCAAGGGATGTCCGTGTCCCTTGATAGGTGCCTGGTCAATACAGGCATGCCCCGGGAGAGGGGCACAAGGGCTTTGGGATGTGCAGCCTGTGCAGATGTTGTTCCCACTGTGCCCATGACATTCCTGCTGTCCTGCCCCTGGAGTGGGGATTGCTGTTGGAAATTAATGGCTTGCTGCCACCACCGGCTCGGTGCTCTGCTGTGGTGACAGAGATGTGCAGGAGTGTGGTTTTGCCCGGGCATTTGGAGGTGTTTTCCTGCTGGTTTGAGGTGGGAGCAGTTGGCCCAGCAGGCAGTGGGACATTGCTGCATCCCCTGGTCAGTCCCAGTCGTGCTGCACCGTGGCAGGAGCTGGGAGGAGCAGAGCATGTGAAAACCAGAGGAAATCAAGGAAGCATGAATCTTCCTGCCTGCTCCCCTCCCAGCCCGGTGTGCCCATCGATCTGTTGTGGAGGAGTTAACTTGTGCAGAATAGCAATGCTGCTACAAAGGCTCTGGCAGACCCCAGCAGTGCTCCCGGCCACCTCCTGCCCGGCCCTGCATGGGTGGCAGTCAGGGAAGGGAAAAAAAATCAGGTCTAATCCAATCCCACTCATTTCCATGCAAGGGGAGCTGCAGCCAAGGATTCGGAAGGAGAGATGTTTCTAGAGGTCCCTTCTTGGTGTTTCACAGATGCCAAAAGGGAAGATCAAGCTGAAAACTCAGCAGCAGAAGTTGCTGTTTCTCTGGAGCACTTGGAAAGTTCTGTCTCCGCCTCTTCCCAAGGGAGAGGCTTTGGCTGTTGGAAATAGGTTATTTTATCAGGGTGGCAGGTGCTGAGGAGCCCAAGCTGCTGTCGAGCAGCAGTGCCCTGCCAAGAGGCTCTTTTCAGCTCTGTCCCTCCAAGCACAGTGAATTCAGTGCTGGAAAAAAAGCTGGATTGAAAGCTGCAAGGAGACTTCTATGTTGTAAAGATTGTGCTTGGTACAACCCACTGTAGGGAATCAGTTTAGGACCAGAGACATTGGAGATGTTCAGATATTTCCTTCTGTCTTGTGATGTTTCTGCTGGAGGGTACAGGCATGTCATGGGTTCCAGCATTTTAGATCACTATATTAAATTTAAATCAAGCTTTAGATGTTGGGTTAGAGCTGCTGCCTGGGATAGGAGGGGTAGGATTTACTCCTGGGTGCAGCAAAGCCTGGGGGAATAGGGCAAGAGCTTGAGGGTGTTGTGTCCAACAGTACCATGTTTTTACTGATGGATGTGTTGGTCCTGCCTTTGGGGTTACACTGAGGAATTGTGTGCAGGTGAAGGTCAGAGTTTTCTGTCCTTCCTTGTGTCCCCAAGCACAGGTTGTGAGGATGAGGCTGATCTTCATCCCCTCCCACCATGTCCAGACAGCTCTGCCCTCACCAGTAGTGAGTGGTTCAGGAGCCATCCTGAACTTCCATGCAGTGCTTGAACTGAGTCCAGGCATTGCTGAGACCTTTGGAGCAGCTCCCTCGGCACCAAAACAAATGGCTTGATTATGATTTCACTTTAATTGGCATCAGTCAGCGCTTTCCATGGTGAGGCTCTGACATTCCCATCAGCAGCACAGGCGCCTGCATGGTGTCCCCCCAAATCTGCCTGTGCTCCTCTCTCCATCTCCTCTGGTTTCCTTGGCAGGGTGATGCAATGCCTTCATTTGTTCCCCTCTTTGATTCCAACACTAAAAGTCAAATCTGAGTTAAACATGAGGCAAAGCTTTTTTTAACCCTGATGTTTCCCATGGTTTCCACTCAGGCTTTGAAAAGGGCTGTGGGCTTTGCCACTGAGCCCTGTCATTCTTTACCTAAGCCTGTTTTGCAAATTTATTTGGCCCCTGTTGTGCTCTTGAAATAATTTTGGAGAAATGATGACTTGGCTGTGAAACAAAACAAAATCAAGCATGTTTGTTTGATGGGTGCAAACAGAAAGTGCTTGTTTGCTAAGCAGAAAAGACTATTTTTCAGAGATGGGTCTGTTTTTTGTGACTCTTTGCAGCCCCATCTTTTCCCCTTTATTCACAGGAATTTGCCTTGCTGTGTTTTTATTGTGTAATAGAAAAATAGGAATGATCTCCAATGGGTAAATGTGGTGTGTTCCAGCACTGAGGTCTTGGGGGAGCCTCCGTGTCTCCCCCAGTGATTTTCCTGCCAGAGTTTGAGCGAGGGTGATTCTCACTGAGGTTTTGGGCAGCTGCCTTTGTGGTTTGCAGTCAATGAGTGCAGAAATCCTGCTGGAGGGAGGAGGGCAGGGGAACCCATTCCAGGCTGGCTGTGCCTGGGAAAGCCTTGGCTGAGTCATGGGGGGTTCAGGAGGGCTCAAAGAGCAGTGCCCAGCACAGGGCTGGGCTCCTGGTGTGAGTAACAAAAGCCAGACAGGGCAGAGGATGATGATGATGATGATGAAAGGGGCCAGCCCTGATTGCTAAACCTCCTGTGGTGGCTGCCCAGCTCTGTGTCCGTTTTGCTCCAGGCTCCCACTCCCACTCTGAGCTGCAATAACCCCACTGAGGGAGTGTTGCATGTCCACCCTGTCCCACCACCTGAGAACACCCCAAGTTAGGTATTCCCATCTCCTGCCCTGCCCAGCCAACTCCCTCCTTCTCTGCACAACCACCACATTCCTTATTTCCAGATCAGTGCTCATCTGCCTGTCCAGGGCTCAGACCTGTGGAAAAGTAATCCCATTCCAATGGTCTCCAAGCCCAGTACCTGGTAGTTCATCCTGCTGCAGTTATTTATTTCAGAGACTCCTGATTGCTTGCCTGCCTACTTCCAAAGCCCAAAGTGGGGGATATAGCTGGGGCTTGCAGAGGCCAAGGTGTAACACCTTTGCTTTTCCCAGTTCCTGAGCAGTAAAAGAATTCTGAGCACCTGGGATGGGCTGGGAGCAGCTTCCAGCAGTCCTGGGGAGATGGGGTGAGGATGGAGCTAAGCTGCACACTCATGTCTTAACCCAAGTTAATTCCCCCAATTCTCCAGCATCCAGCACCTTTGCCCTTCTCCTTCAAACCTCTCTCCTTTTCATTCTGAGGTTTAGGGAATAAATTCTGGGCTGTGGTGACCCCTCCTGTATTAAGGTGAGGAAGGAGCAGAGCATGTTCTGTATCCTTCATGGTCCCACTTCACCCCTGCCTCTCTCCTCTTCCCGTTGTTGCTGGGTCCTCCTTTCTGGTCAGGGTTTTGTCCCCACATTCCTGGGGATGCCCCTGGGAGAGGCTGCAGGAGTCCCACGTGTGGGGTTTGTAGCTCACGAGCCGATTGCTTTGCTGGCGATGGCACGTTTCTGAAAGAGGAGTTTATTACTAAAGTGACATGTCAGCAAATCTCTGCCACCTCTCTCCCATCTCAGAGATGGAATCAGCTTAAAGTGGTGAAAAAAAATTGTCATATGCATGGATTATTCTCTTTTTTTTTTTTTCCTGAGTGCAATTTCCATCTGAGATGAGACAAGCTCCTGATTGCTGTGCCAGAGGAGGGTTTCCCTTTATAGCTTTGCTGGTAGAGTTGCTGCCTCTGGTTCACTGGAGCTGGGGTCTCCTAGGGGACAAGTGGGCTTTTGTGGAGCTGTCATCTCCATCCTGGCTTGAGCGTCTCACCTCTGGAAAGGCTGAAGTCAAACAGGCTTTACTTTGGGATGGGGAAGGGAGGCCAGAGCAGCCCCACAAGTGGCCAGTGGAGGCATGCTGGGGTGGTGATTCTGATGGTTAAGGCAGGCTTAGGAAATGGATTTTCAGTTGTCAGCCCTGCCCTCGGCTCCTCGTGTGACATTAGGTGCCCTCCCAGGCCCTATAAATGTCTTGATTCGTGCACAGCAATTGCAACACTTCCTTTCTCTGCTCCATGAGTCATCTGCTTGCGTTGCAGTCTCTTTGTGGCAGGATTCATCCCTCTGCAAGGAAAATGCTAAAAGTGTCCTACTGGAGGGCACCAGAGGTGTCCACCCATGTCCTGCCCTTGCTTGGGGTTTGAAGAGGGGGCTGGGAGCTTTATTTGGTTGGATATGCCAGGGAATTGTCATTTTGGGGGTAGCTGGTGTATGGCTGGGGTACTGCAGAGCTGCTGGGAGGGTGGATGATTAGGTGGGAGCTGAAGAAAAATCAGGGACATTGGGACCTGGGGAAGCAATGCCTCTGTGGGGCTGCTCACAGCCCCAAAGTCTGCTCTGAAGCTGCCTCACCAGAGCCATGAGCTGATGTAAGCCTTGGACTCGAGCACTTGTGGGTACCAATCCAAGGGATGGCACCTGGCCTCACCTCCAGCCTTTGGCTGTCCTGATGTGCTGTCCCAATGCCACCCTGGCAGAGCCCTTTGGGCCACGCTGGTCTTGGCACTGCAGTCCTGAACTGGCAGCTCCACGTGTGTGTTAACAGAGGTGGGCTGGGGATGTGGGTCATCTTCAGCTTGCCCAAGTCTTTGTCACTTCTGTTGGCTTCACTGGAGTTGCTCCAATCTATGCCGTTGGAAAAATCCTCTTCTTGATCAGACAGAGTTGTTTTCTTCCTCCCAGGCCTGCCAAAACCTGTCACTTTGAACTCAGACACCCTTACTTTCCTTCAGAGGAAAAAATCAGGAAGGAACTAATCTACGACCACATCAGTGGGAGCCTGGGCTAATAGAAATTGTAATGAGAATCCAGAGCCAAACAAAGAGGCAAATGGGGAAAATGCAATCCCACTGATGCGACAGAGAGATTTATGCCAGCAGAGGGGCTGATCCAGTGCTCATTAATGTCACCACAAGTCTTTATCCCAACTGTAATGGACTGGGGATCAGGTTGGAAGACAGCATTTCAGTCTTGCTACAATATGCAGCCTGTTAACGGGTTGTGTGTGGAATAGCAATGTGGAATTCCTTCTCCTCGGGGTTTGCTCGTTGTTGCAAGCGGCACCTTTGCAAAGCAAGTGGGAAATACCTTCTGCTCTCCTTGGGTTCAGTTCTCGGAGGTGCAAGGCTGTGAAGGAGCCAAGTCTGAGGCTCAGGCTTGGCTGTCTGGTTGCTGCAGCGTCTGCTGAACCGCCAACAGCATCTCCATCATGAGGATATTAAAAATCCTGGTTTAAATAAGGATTCTTCAGCTGCCGGGGAGTGGTGTTGGCTGTCACCACCACAGTCACGCTGGGAAGCATCCTCAGTTTATGTGCAAAGTGAGGAGGCAGATGGGTGGGTATGGAAAATCTGCAGGCAAACTTGACTTTGCAGCTGGATTCTCCCCTGGAAAAACCAGGGAGAGAATTGAAAGAAGGTCTGGAGAGCTGAGCCTGGTCTGAAGGTGGGGACACCTTTGGGGACAATGCTGAATAGGAAAGGACACCAAGGGTCAAACAGGAGATGAGTGAGTCCAGTTCTGCATGTCAATGAGGACAGAGTAAATAAGGGATAAAACCACCTTCCAACATGAGCAGCTGGTGAAATATCACAGGATTTTTTCCCAGAGATGGGAGATTTTGACCGGCTCTGTGCCTGCAAGCATAAATGGCTCTGACACCTGTGTCTGTTTTATCAGACACATGCAGAGCCCCGGCCATGATCCAAACATTCATTACTTGGGATTTTTGAGTCTCTTTTTCCCTTTTTTTGTCGTGGTGGGATCATTATTTTCTCAGCTTCACATCCTCAGTTCAGCAAAACCAGCGTGTTTTTCAGCCTCATGGTTTTTGCACATCTCTAATAAGAAACATGAGAGGAAGCTGTTGAGAAAATCAAATTCTCAAAGATATGAAAGGAGAGCAGGGCAGCTCCAGGCTCGGAGACACTTCCAAATCTCAAGATACTTTGGACCTACAGATAGGCACAGCTCTAATATTTGAAGGCATATTTGGGTTCTTATCCTTCAGTCTTCCTCAGTCAATTTTATATGTAGGGCTTTATTCTTTAAATAACCTTAAAACCCATAAAGATAACTTTTAATTATCTTGCATCCCTTTTCCTCTCTTACACTCCAGTAAAAAGCTCTTGATGAGCTCAAAGGAAGGGTGACTGAGGTGAAAATTCAAGGAAGTACTTTCCAAGTCCTTTTCTCTTCCATTACTATTCAGCAGGAGCTAGGAGAGCAACTGCGTCTGCTTTCATTCAAAAATTTCAGACTTCTATAATTTGTTAAATAAGAAAATACTTTTTCTTTTTTTAATTCAAACCCAGCTATTTTTATTAAACAATCCATTTATTTCTTGAGTACCTTGACTGGAAAGGATTTGACTTAGAATTCCCTTGTGATGAAGAGGGCAGGTCTCCATTTGCTTGGAAAAATAGTATTTTTTTCCTTTTATCTGAGTCTGTGAGTTCAGTGAAGCATCTTCTCAAATGTTACAGGAAGTTCTCTGACTAAGTTAAAGTAAGATTTGGGGTTTAAAAGTGTTTTATAGGAAATAGTGAGATTCTGATTTCATTCAGTCTCAGAAGGGAAGGATTCCTGGACACACAGAGTTTCCCTTTAGCTGAAAATAAATCTTTCCCTACTCACCTCAAAACTGCTTTACATCTTGGGTCAATTTTTCCATCAAACTTCATCTCTGCCATTACTTACTACTATGTGGAGGAGCTGCTCTGTTTTGAATCAGACAAAGCGTATTTTGAATTATGTTTTCCAAGGCCAAATTCCCAGCTAGCCAAGGCACGTCAGGACCCCGTTTGCTCTGCAAACTTCCAGAGTGTGGGAGTCAGGGCAAAACGTGGCAGCGTTGGGAGGGAGCAGTTTGGATGCTCCTCATGGTGTGTGTGCAAGTGATGTGATTTAATCCTCTACAAAAGATGAGGAGCCAAAGGTATCTTGTTGGCCTTGACTCCTGGAATTAAAGAGTCTCTTCCCTCTCTGGCGTTCTGTGGCAGGGCAGGACGTCGGGGTCGGTCTCTTGTCATGGGTAATGAGTGGAAACAAGAGGAAACGGCCTCAGATTGCACCACGGGAGGTTTAGTTTGGATATTAGGGAATGTTTCTGTACCAAAAGGGCTGTCAAGCACTGGAATGGGCTGCCCCTGGCGGTGGTTGGTGGAGTCCTCATCCTTGGAGGGATTAAAAAGCCATGTGCATGTGGCACTTGGGGACACGGGTGAGTGGTGGCCTGGGGGTTGGAGCTGACGGTCTTCGAGGTCTTTTTCAGCCTGAACAATTCTGTGGTCAGAAAGTCAAAATTCTATCTTGGGTTGTTATTGCTTTGTCATGGAGGTGGTTGGTCTGGGGAGACGCTTTCACTGGTGCATGTCAGCTGGGCTCCTAAATTTCTCCTGTTGTCCTTGTCTCCCGGAGGATGGCAGCTGCAATTTCCTTGCTGGTTCCAAGCCAGCAGCTTGCAGACTGTTGACATTGCTCAGCAGACACGGGGCCTTCACCTCAGACACCTCTGTGAGTCTGAAAACAACAAAGACATTTTTGGCCTTCCAGAGGTGCTCTTGGTGACCTCCATTCATTCAAGTGGCACTGCCTGAGATAATCTGAACTACTGAAGGAATCACAGGGTGATCAACATCCTCTTGGTCCTTCTAGAAAAGACTGCAGGCTTGGTGGCCGTGCATTGTTTGGAGGAACTTCACTCACCTTGGTGGGTCTGACCCTCTGGGGTTGGTGGGAGCTGTGGGATGATCTCCTTGCAGGTTTGGTGGGAAGGAGAGAAGGTGCAGGTGATGCCTTGAGCAAAGGGCTGTGCCACCCACGGAAAGGGAAGCTGTTGAGAGGCACCGTGGGGCTGCCGAATGAGCACGCCGGGGACGTGTCAGCTCTTCCTCTCAGCTTCCCTGTGCAGCGCCAACTGTCAGTAATTTAACTAACGTTTTGTAAATAAATGTGGCATTCGGACAGCTGTCACCGCGCCTGTTATAAACACTCCCTTTGTCACTAAAAGCTGGCAGTACTGCTCCGTTTCCCCTGCAAATGCAGCCACCACTGCCAGTTAGCTCCCAAATCCAGGGCTGTCAAGGAATCACATGCCGGGCGGTGGCTGGGACACCGTGGTTTCACACAGGGAGCCTGGTGAGGCACTGCCAGGGCCTGGTGAGAAGGCAGCTTTTGCATCTCAAAAATAAATAAATGGCCAGAGCAGCAAGCAAGGAAACCCATTTGAACGTGGCCATGAGGCTGGTTCCCAGGCAGGAGCCCGGGCGGTCCAGCTGCAGTGTCAGTGGTGGCCCTTGGTTCTGCTGCCATCTCATCCCGGCTCAGTGGGAAGCACTGATAGGATCAGAGAGGGAGCTCAGCCAGACCCAGGATCTGATGTGCCAAGGGAGTGGTTTGGCACCAGCATTGTGAACGCTTTTCACTTTGAGCAGCCTGGTCTAGTGGAGGGTGCCCCTGCCCATGGCAGGGAGTTGGACTGAGATGAGCTTTAAGGTTGCTTCCAACCCAAACCACTCTGGGATTCTATGAAAAGTGGGCTACTCACTCATCAGGATTTGGTTGTGGCAAATTTGGAGTCTCTGGGACTGGCTGGATTTGCGTGGTGAGATCAGCCCTTTGAGATCTGCCTTCTGTCCATCGGTCTTGCTCAGCACACTTGTCCTGTCAGGAGCAGATTCTACACCTTCAGGAAGTCAGGATGCTTCTCCTACTAATTAACAGGACTGGCACACGTTGCCCAGAAAAGTTGTGGCTGTCCCAGCCCTAGAAGTGTCCAAGACTGGCTTGGACAGGGCTTGGAGCAACCTGGGATTGTGGAAACTGTCCCTGCCCATGGCAGGAGGTGGAATAAGATAATCTTTGAGGTCCCATCCATCCCAAACCACGCTGGGATTCTATGAACCTGGAGAAGGGATGCTGTTAGCTTTCTCCTTGCTGGGAATTCTTGATTCTGTGATGCTTTTCTCCTCTCATCTTTCGGGACCTGCAGCTCCCAACCCCCTTTCCCTAGATTTTCTGTCTTGATGCAGGGTGGTTTAAGTTCCAGCTGTCAGCACCTAAGGCCTGGCCATGCTGCAGCACTGGGTGTTGCAGACAGTATAGAAATCAGCACATGACATCTCTCTCCCTCTAAGCTGCTGTAAAATTAGCTTCATCTCAAGTGGCAGAAAATGATCATATCCTCGCTTGAGGGCGATGAAGAATATTCCTGAGTCACTGCTAGTGATGAAACAGGCAGAAAATCCAGAGTGATACACAGCTGCCCACTCAGTTCTAATCGCTGAGGCCATTTGCTGCTGCAGAGCCTTAAGACACAGCTTCCTCCTCCTCTCCCTCCCTTTCATCCATCACTCCCCATAGAGGCCAGGCCTGCAGATCCCAGCAGGAGCAGAGCAATTTCCCATCCCACCAGCAAGGCTGCAGGCTGTGAGCAGCGTGTCCTCTTTCCCTGCTCCCCTGAGACGAGAGGAGGGGGTCAAAGCTTCCTTTTCTTAAAGGAATCAGGAAAAATATGGAGCCTATCTTCCTCAGGTCTCCTCCTTCCACACTGTGATCCTGCAGTCTGGGAAAAACTCTTCTCTGAGCTCAGCCTCCTCTCCACAAGTTTTCCCTGCTGTCTCTGAAGCAGCTGCTGTGTCCACGAGGATATTTCCTTTTTGTCTTTCTCCTGCATCAGCTTTAGTTCAAAGCCATCTCCCTGGATTTTTATGTCTTGGATAAAACCACCCTCTTCCCTACAACTGCCAGCTCAGTGCTTGGGAAACCTCTTGCCAAAATTGCTGGCGACTAAGGCCAAAAAACCCCTTCAAAACAGGGATGATCAGAAGCAAAGTGCTGTAATCCTTCTCTCCCTTGCATATGCTCCCTGGCAGCATGGTAGCAGGAAGGGGTCCTTGAAGGATGCTTCCTGCAAACCCTGCCCTGCCAGCTTCCCCCAGTTTCAGATGGAAGCCCCCCACGCCCCAGGGGCAGGTTGGAGGTTCTGAATTGCCTCCTCCTCCTGCTTTTCCATGTGTCTCTATCACCTGGTTCAGCAGCATTTAGAGGGAAAACCATAACAATCCTCCAGTTCATGCAGGTGTTTGAATGAACACTCTGTTCTCCAGTCAGGGCTTGTCAGTATTTATCCCTTAACCTGGTTTTCAGATGTTCTCTATCCTGCAGATTTGCGGGATATGCTATTCACACAGAACTCTCCTGGTGTCAGACTTCTGCTAGGATCGCTTCACCGCTCCCGCCAGCCTGCCACGGGAATTAAGCAGCTCTGGCAGCAGAACAGGGAAAAATGTGTCGGAGCAGGGCTTCTGCCAGTGTCAAACAAAAATATTGCACAAGCTCACTTCCCCCACCAGAAACTGCTGCACCAGTGCAAGTTTCCCGCACTGGTCGACCAAATCTGGGCATTTTTCTGTGAATCCTGCTCCCTTCCATAATCCCAGAACGCTCTGCACGCCGGGCAGTTATTTGTCAGCACAAGCAGGTGCAGAGCTGCAGGACATGGGCTGAGCATCTCGCTTTGGTGGTTATTCCAGCACACAGACGCTTTATCCTCTCATCAGGCAGCACCAGCAGCCTAATTTCCTGTTTTCCTCATATCTTTCCCCAAAAATCACAGTCTGGATGGTGTGTTTTGGGTCAGGTTCAGCAGGAAAGCAGGAGAGCAGTGTCAGCATGAGTATAGGGCTGGGAATTTAGGGGTTGAGTGTTATAACAAAGCACCCCCTGAGCACAATTCGTTCTGCACGTGTCAGCCATCGGCACACGCAGAGACCAAATTTGTGTGTGTTTGTCATGGGACCATAGAAATGCTCAGGCTGGAAGGGGCCTTAAAAATAATCTAGTGCCAACCCCAAATATGTAAATAAATATCTATATTTATATGCAAAAAGGTAAAATATATAATTAAAAAAATATAAATATGTATTTTTATTTATATACCCTGTGAACAAAGGTACAAGTGGGGAGGAGTAATTCATGCAGATACCTGGTGAGAGAGGCAGTACACAGGATAAAGCCAGGGGAGATGGAGCAGATGGCAAGCCTGGATGCCACAGCTATACCCTGGAAAAGTGTTTCTGTGAAAAAGCAGCACTGGGGGCTCCTTTTGGGAGAGGTGAGGGGACAAGCCTGTTGGTAAATGCTCCAATCTTTTCTCCTGGTGCTGCCAACTGCTGCTTGTTTCCCTTGCTGCGAGTCTGAAACCACCCTGCTAACCTCTGGCAAAACTGGGGGATAACAAGGATGGAAGGCTGACTTTGTTTGTGGCATTCAGTTATTTATTTTTTTCCTGGCTTGGAAAGGAAGAAATAAAGTTGGATTTCAAGTGGGGTTGTTGCAGCAATGGAGGGAAATGAGGTCTGCTCATCAGCTGCCTTCTCCTTCCTCGTGTCCCCATAAATAACCCTCCTCACTTGGAGTCAGCTCAGCTCCTACACAAGGGACAGAGATGGCTTTGGGCTCTTATTTTTTTGCTGTGGCTGGAGGGTTCCTTCCCTTTCCTGCCTGCAGTTCCCCTCCTCAGAGCCTGCTCCTTCCCAGGGCTGCTGTCAGGTAAAGCAGTTTCCCTTGCCTGATGGAACAAAGGGGAATGGCTTCCCAGTGCCAGAGGGCAGGGTTAGATGGGATATTGGGAAGAAATTGTTCCCTGTGAGGGTGCTGAGGCCCTGGCACAGGGTGCCCAGAGAAGCTGTGGCTGCCCTGTCCCTGAAACTGTTCCAGGCTAGGTTGGATGGGGCTTGGAATAACCTGGGAGAGTAGAAGGTGTCCCTGGCAGGGGAATGGGACTGGATGACCTTTAAATTTCCAACCCAAACCATTCTGTGATCCCATGATTCCAAGGATTTTTGGCTAGGTTCTACATGCAATTTAGCCTCGCTGTGTCTGTAGCTCATCTGTCTAAAACTCATCCACACCTTCTTTGTGGATTCATGGAAGAAAGGTCCACGTGTCCCTTTTCCCCTCCACCATTCCTGCTGGCTTTTGTAAACCAACTGCCTGGTTTTGGTCAGGTTTTACAGGGAGGTCACATTCCTAACAACTCCCATGAAAACAGTAAGGCTTGAGAGACCTCATTATTCCTCTGAAGTAATGACAGAACGAGCTCAACTCTTGTATGAGACACCCGAGAATCCGCGTGGGCGCTGGTTATTGCAAAACTCAAGGGAAGAGGGAGCTCCAGCCTGAACTTGCACCATTTAAGGTTTAAAATGTGTAGGAAACCACACATCTTCCATGCAATGTGTGGAACTGTTCATTAAATGCAGCAAGGAGTGCAGGTGGGGAGGGGTTGAGCGCTCCAGATTGTGCGTAAGGAAAACTGCAGAGCTGATGTTGTGCTGGTGGAGGGAAGCTGCCAGTCCTGGTGTCAAGGAGAAGAGACAAAAGATCAGGGCTTTGTGCTTAATTCTGCTCTCAAATGGGGGATGCTGCACTGGGCTCGGCTGAATGGGAAGACTGCAACAGCTGGTGGCTGTGGCATTGCTGGAACGGGCTGGCTCACCCTTCCCTCTGCTTAGAAAAAAAAATAAAGGCAAAAAAAGGCACAAGAGCACTGACAAAAAAAATAATAAAGCCGGTAACTCGCTTTCCAGAAGTTCCTAATGCTACAACAGGCAAAGCACTAGAGATAAAAGAAATATAAAAGCGAGGGAAAGAGGAAAAAAATGCGTTTATGAGCTCTCAAACTAACAGCATGCAACTCTCATATTATTTTTCCTCCTTAGCCTTTGAAACAGAACAACGGCCTGGAGCCTTCTCGGCAGATGGACAATGTGCGTGCCTTAACCACTTAACAGCCATTAGCCTAATTTCACGTGCTGGAGCCAAATTAAATAATAAGTAAGAGGCTATGAAAAGCTGGTTTGGAGGCTGCGTTACTGCCTTTCACTTGATAACCTTCTCATAAACAGATGCTCTCTCTCTACCCTATTAACCTTGTCTGAGAGTGGGGAGGGGGCTTCGGTGAGGCAAACAAGCCAGACCTTGCTGGGGAGGGGGGCGATGAGCTGGAGGGGCCAGATGTGGGGGCCCTGCCTGTTTTGGAGGCTCCTCTCATTTTTGTCCCCGATGCCCTGGCCCTGGAGAGGGCCCCGAGCAAAGAGCCCGTTCTGCGGTTGCGCCCGGGTCATTGGAATGTGCCAAATGATTCATCTTGATCAGCGAGCCCATCTGTACCTGCTGGGCGAGGCTGCACCACCCGGAGCTGATTTTGTGGACAAATCTGCTTTACTTGGAGGAAAAGGGAGATGGTGCTGATAGACACGAAAGGGGAGGTGGCCACGAGGCTCAGTGCCTAATCCCTCCCTGGTTTTGGCTCAGGGGGCTGCTGCCTCCTCCGTCCTCGCTGTGCCACCAGCTCGCCCTTTCCGATGAAGTAATTTTGCTGCTCTTTGCCTCTTTCCCCCCTGCACTGAAATAGAAACAAAAGTACTTCCCTAAGCTCTGGGACTTTGGGAATATTAGTTTGCAAAATGCTTTTGACGCGGCTTTAGTGCTGGGAGGGTGAGGCATGTGCAGGTGTGTGCAGAAAAGGTGTTCTGCATTTCTTTCTGGCTGCAAAAGGTTTGGGAGTGGCTGCCCTATTTCCTCACCACCCCCCACTAACTCTTGCTCTGTGCTTTGCATCTCAACTTTAGACCTTTAGAAGTTTTCAGGGGATTATAGATGACCATGCAGCTATTTTTGGTGAAAGCTTTTATTTATTAAAAAGCCATCTTCCTTCATTAAGAAGATACATTGATGGGAAATAGATGAGCGGCTCTATTACTGGCGTCTGGCGTGCCGGGCGAGCCCAGGACCGCTGAGATTGTGTGTTTTGTGCCCTCCCTTGATGCAAGAAATGTCTTGAGTGGAGCCAAGAAAAATTTGGTGCAGGAACCACCTAAAATTTGCTGCATCAGTCATCCCCTCACCCCACCTGCAGCATCCAAGGCCCTTGGATAGATGTGGGAAGGTTTGGTGCAAGATTTCCTGCAGTTCCTTGGTGCCAGCAGCAACTTGACTTTCCTTCTGTGTTGGTTTTTCTCCTTTGTCTGAGTTGTCACACAGGCTCTGATTTCATATGCAAAATCCATCCTTTGACTGGCACAGAGGCCGATAAAGCCGGGGTTCTTATAAGTTTACTTCATTTTCATCCAAGTAGGAGTCAATGATTTGCTGCCTGTGGTGAGGACATTTGGAATGGCTTTGTGCTGAGTGGATTCTCTGAGGTTCAGATGAGGATGAATCTCATTTTCCTGTGGCCTTTCCCTCCATGGGGCACTCGCAGCGTCCCTCTCCTGTACCTGGCTGCCTATCTGCACTAGACTTGCAGGTACTTAATGTCTTTGAGCCATCTGTTCCTCTGTCAAATTTAGTTAAAATTGGCCAAAGGCTTCACGAATTATTGGGGAAGATTGCTAGACAGAGGTGTGCAGGTGAAAAGCACGATTGAATAAGCTCATCCCAGTAGGACTCAAGGCTAAAAATGTATCAGGGTATGTTATTTGGAGACAAGGCAGTTTGGAAAATGGGATCCATATCCAGCCTTTCCCCAGCACGAGAGATATTAGATTTGAGTCTATTTTTTGGTGCTGTAGAATGCTCCTCAGTGGAGATGGCCTTTGCCTTAGGTGGAATGTGGTGCTTTATCTTTCATTTCTGGTAATGCATGGCTTCCTGTCCAAAATGAGCCCCATCCATGCTTTTCCAAAACACTGATCCTTACCCCAAGATGCTGCAGTTGTATTTTCAGGCAGCTGTTTGCTGAAGAGCTCCTCCATCAAGGGCTGGGAGGACTCTCTCAGCCTGAGTAAGACACTAACTTTGGGAGAGCATTGTGCTCCTGTCAGAGTCTGCTTCATCCGTGTCTTAAGCCAGGGTGCTTTGACTCTGTCATGGATGTCATGATTCTGTGCTCCCAGTTAGACTCATCCAGAAATTTTGGCAACCCAAAATTAGGTATCTGATCCAAGCAGGTCTTGGGAGGAGAGAGGGACCAGCCCATCTCCTGGAGTCCTGTCTCTTGTTGACTACAGGAGGACATGGGCTAAGGGGGAAGAGAGAAAAAGCAAAGGAACTGACAAAAATTCTGTCAAAAGCTTGATCTGTGAGCATTCCCACAGGGGCCCAGAAGAGCAGGAGCAGTCTGGGATACCTGCTCCTGTAACTGCAGGTGTCTGAGATGATGGATGGCTGTGTCTGTGTGTTTGTCCAGTCCCCCTTTGCAGTCACTGGGGAGCAATGGGCCTTTTTAGGGTGCAATTCATCCCAGTCTAAGGCAGGTGTCTAAAATAGGTCAGACAGATTGTACCCTAGCAGTGCCTCTTTCTCTCCATTTGCTATGAAACGGGATCCAAATGGCTGAACTTGGCCAAACAGGTGATAAATCCCAACAAAACCACCCAGCATTTAGAGGAAGTCACAGGATCAGAATAGAAAATATCTAACACTGATCAGGTGTATTAGAGCCTCGTGAGGATGTTGAGCAGCAGGAAAACACCTGGTACTGCACTAAGCAGAAATAGGGGAAGAAATGACTTTTTTGGTGAGTTGTTGGATCCTGAGTCCATTTAAATCTCATCCCTGCAACTTCCAGGAGACTCAGCTAAGCAATTCTGCATGTGGCTTGTCATTAGGTGCCTCACCCAGCAACCTGCAAGTTCATTAGTATTCTTTTTAGTGCTAACGAAATGTCTGAGCTGCATCTTTTCTGCATGAGAGGCTGAAACAGAGTCAGTAAAGGGAAAAATCCAACTCCAGCTCTATGGAGACCACCCAGAGCGGGTCCCTTCTGCCAGCAAAGCTCTGCTTGTGTCAGTGTGGCGAAACCACAGGAGTACAATAAAAAACCCAACCCCAAAAGTAGTTGGGAAGAGAATTTTAGCTTTATAATTGCATCTGCAGTGGGGTCTCTGCCAACGTGGCAGTTTGAGCTGAGGATCTTCCCACCCCAGCACAGCCGTCGCTGCAGAGATCCACGGGAGTGAACATCTGCAGGTAAAGAGCAGCGTGGAGGATTAGGTTGCGGATGTTTCTGTTTCTCCTGCCTCTGTAGGAACCCACAGGGCTGCTTGGCTCTGCTTCCTGGGCTGGAAAACGTGGATCCAAGCTCTGTTTGTGGGTGAGGAGAAGGCAAAGCAGCGCGACGACCGTGGCTGTGCCCTGCCTGCCTAAGAGGCTTCATTGATTTTTCTTTTCTTCAATGGAAACAGAACTGACATCCATTAACCAGCCTCCCGGCCTCTCCAGAGCCAGCCATGGAGGCAGCAAAGACTTTATTGCTATTTTTTTTTTCTTTTCTCTTAGGCTTGTGGGTTTCTCTCCTATTGCTCCTTGCTAATGCTCAGCAGCTCTGGCTGCAGCCTGGGGGATGCACAGGGGTTTGAGAAATACAAGGTGGAAATGCAGCTCCCCTAATCTGACGTATCCCCAGTGTGTTTTGGGAGACCCCCAATGTATTTAACCAGCTTAGACATCCACAGAGAGCTCCGTGGAATTTCCAGGGGGGAGATGGATGGGAGAAACCGTTTCCCCTGGTGGCTTTATTTGGCAGCTCGGATGCTTTTTGCTCCCTTGGAAATGGAGCACAGCTAGGCTGTGAATAGTGGGGTGCAGTGTGGATTCTTGGAGGGTTAGCAGGTTCTGGGAAATGGGATTCTCCTCCTCCAAAGGCAGCTCCAGTCTAAAGGGTTTCATTCTCCTGCTTGGAATGAACATTTGTTTAATAGAGGCTGGAGGTGAGAGCTGAGGGGCTTGAGGCAGCAAGAGCCAGGATCTCGCTGCAGAGGTGGGATGCTGGTGGCTTCATCACCTGCATCCTTCCCATCTCCTGGGGATCATCCCAAAACACTGTGCAGTTGTTCAGAGGAAAAGACGTTTTCCTTTCTCAGAACCTGTGGCAGGTGAAGAGAGCAAAAGCCATTTATGAATGAAAATAGAGCTTTTAATTTCAAGTTTTGCAAAATAACTAATATATATTTAGCACTGTGTCTGTCTACATGATGTAGATTTATGAGCCTTATGTATATTTTATCCATACACATTTGATCTTAGACAATTAATGTCTCCTGAGCTCTCAGCAGATTTTTTCCTTGCTATTTTCCTTATTTACTTCTTTTCCCCCTTACTTTGGGTGGGTTTGTTCCTCATCACTGTCACTGTGCAGCTCTCCAATAACTGTGTTTTGTATTCAGTTGCAGAGTTTTCTTTGGGGGGTTGGTTTTTAATATACAGTTTATGAAGAAGCCTGATTTTTAGGAGCCATCTCTGTTTACAGCAGAATATTTCTGCAGAGAAATGGAAGGTCTTGGAAAAACAAAGGAACAAGGGGGAAAAAGAGATTATTGGGTCTTTTTGGCCAGTGAACACTGCAGAAATACCTTTGACATTTTCCCAGACTGATTAGGCAGGTCTCGAGCTGACTCAGGTACCCGCTTTCCAAATGTCTCTGCCTGGACCAGACCTCAGCTGCAGATTTAATGGCAAACCTCTCGTTACTATCCTGGCTGTGCTGCACCATTCCCTGCTGGAAAAACAGCCTAGGCTCTGGATTTTAATGAAGGAGTTGTTAATGCTGTGGTGCATGGAAAGCTTCCTGCTTTATTAGGGAAAGACAGGAGCTTCCTCCCTCACCCATCCCCATGTGCCTGGAAAACGCTCACATCGATCCCATTCTAGTCCTAGATGTTGGTGGAGTGAAATTAATGAATTCCTTCAAGCCCAGGATCCTGTCAAGGATGTGCTGTCCTTGGCTTTCTGGGTGGTTTTTTTCGTGTTCTTCTCACCAGCTGCTCCAGAGACTTGGTGGGACATGTGGTTGTGTGGAAGCACTGGAAGTGAATGTCCTGAGCTGGAAAAAATTCACATGCTGGAAATGGAATCACTGGGAGTTGTGGGCTTCGTGCTTGATTGCTTTCCTGATTGGTACTATTTAAAAAAAAATGCATTAGAGAAAGAATGTTTGATTTCAAGAGTGCCTTGGTGCTGACACCATCTCTGTTTGTTTTCCTTCCTTTAGCAGAAACTTTGTAAAATTTTTATGAAGCATTAATGGAACAGAGATTTCTTTTTCCTCAAGCAAATTTCCTGAGGTGAAGGTAACCCCCACAAGACTAGCCCAGTTCTGCACTCTTGAGAAATGCAGGATGAGGGACCTTGGGGTAGTTCCCAGAGCATTCCAGATGTACTTCCCACCTGGAATTAGGAAGAGAAGGAAGGGTCCATTCTCATCCTGGTGTGTGTGGTGATGTGGTTGTTGGCCCTGGAAGGAGAAGCTGCTGGGAAGGATGAGGAGGAGGTGCAGGATGTGTTGAAAAAGTGCAAGGATGCAAATGTGCATCCCTTCATAAACTAACCCTGAACTTGCGATTCACCTCTCAGTTTGTGGGGAAGGGCATTTGAAGGTTAGTGAACATCAAAGGGAGAAAAAGTGAAATATAATATCCCAGCCATCCTCTCCTGGTATCCCTTCAGCATGCTAGAAATGTGCTTGCAGGCAATAAACTGGTCAGAAGTGATGGATAAGAGGATTCTTCCATTTCTTTTTTTTTTTTAATTTTGTTTATATCTTCGGTGTTGAATGCTGTCATCTTCCTTTGGAAGAGAAAGGCTAAGCTGGGATCAGAGCAAAAACTCAGAAGTTGTGGTTTCTCTGTCCAGCTCTGCCGGGGATTTCCAGCCGGACTGGTGGTAGAGAGCTCATTTTACAACAGTGCCTCAAGCCATATCCCTTCAAGACTTAGCTGGGTAAGGAGAGCAAACAAGCCCTGGCAGCAGCCCTGCAGAAAAGCATGGAAAACATCCAGCTCTGAGGAGCTTAATGGGAAGTTATTAGCAGGAATATTCTCCTTATTGTGGAGGCCGGGCTGCCTTATCATCCTGACAGCCCTGAGTAATTGATGTCCCTTCAGAAGGAAGGTGAGCCGAGGATTTGTGGCTTGGTGGGAGCTTCTGCTCTGCCTGACCTTCCTGTTGGCTGAGGGTTGTAACACCAATGGTGCAGCTCTGGGAGCTGGGAACGGGGCACTGGCCAGGATCCCTGAGGCACGGGAAGGTCGGGGCAGCAGAAAATGAACTGAGGGCAAACGAGGACACCCATGGCTTGTGGTGGACATTTGGTCCCGTGAGGAAGCCTGGGCTCAAGTCCCGTGGCAGAGCAGGGAACATTCTGGCACGGGGAGTGGTTGCTCAGATTTGGAGGAGCGGGGTTGTCCCTGGAGTTTGCCTAATTTGCTAAATGATGGAGCTCAGAGCCCTGGAAAATGTAGAGCCTGGGCACAGATGAGTCCCATGATTGTGGGTTAAAGGATATTTGCAGTTACTGTAGGTAATGGACATAAACCTGCATCATCCCTGTGATGATGAGAACACCTGGACAGGGCTGGCAGAGGCTGCTCCACCTGCAGCTTGGGACTTGGGTTCAAATAAAGTTTCACAAGTTATTACAGAAATGGTCAAGACTTGTGTCAGTGGTTTTGGAAGGGCTTTCACACCCTCAGGGCTCCTTTTGACAGGAATGAGAAATAAATCAGAACCTTCAAATGTTAACTCTTTCTGTTCTGGTCCCCATATGGCTCTTTGTTAAACTACTCTGTCTCACACATTTTTTCCTGAACTTTCTTCAAATATGCAGTAGCAATCAAGGCAATTAACTATAATTGCAGAGAGACTACCTTGTGAAGGCGGGCCGCAGAAATAGGCAGGTAATTACAAGGAGTTATAAATGGATGGTTATTTACATCAGGAGTGATGCATGGGGATTTAGTTATGGGAAGTGGCAATTGGTGATTGAACCATGGGGCAGTTGTCTGGGGTCATTTGTCCCAAATCCTGCTGTGCCCAAGCACCTGTCTGGTGTTGATCCCTTCCCTGTGCAACCCAGGGACTGCGTGCCCACCACCTCAGGATCATCAGCAAGCTGTCAGGATCTTTAAGAGCGCTCTGCTGTCTTCAAATTAAATGAAAGGATTATTTAATTAGGCACATCTCTGAAGACATGCGGACTTTGAGGGTGAGCTGTTAGATCTGATTTCTGAGCGATGCCTTGCTGGCCTCCTGCTGCTCAGCAGCTCGGGGTGGGCTGATGGTGAGCAGCCACAGCAGCACCCAGAGCTGCCCCATTGCTGAGCTGACCTGTGCCTTACTCCTGCTTGCAAGGTCCTCACCCCTCGCAGTTGTAGAGCTGCCTTTCTCTTATGGGATGAAAAAATGCCTTTTAGTTGTTCTTTCCCTTGGGGAATTCATAGGGGAGAAAGATCTGACTTGCCTCTCCAAGCTCCTGGTGCTTTAGGAATGTAACCTAGCTGCTACAAGGGCCAGCCACGTCCGTGTAGCGACGTGCTGTGCTTTTGTAGGGCTGACAGAACCTCGTGTCACCTTGCTGCCACTTCCCTCTGGAGGAGCACTTTGTAGGCATCATGCTCTATGCTGAAATGGTTTTTTAAACGAGATTTGAGAACGCTGTTAGGAATCAAGGAGGATTCCTTTCCCGTAGTAGTGACATGCACCCTGAGGGAAGAACCACTACGGGAGTGGCTCCGAGGAGCAGCACAGTCAGTCTCATTTCAGGAGACAAGGTACTTTGGTGGCAGGACATCTTGTGAGTCTGTAGATTTCCTGGTCCTGGTGTCCCCAGAGAGGTTTAAAACTTTTAGTGCCCTCTTGCTTGGATGTACTTAGCAACAAAGAGATTTCAATTATTTAAAGGTACAGGAAGACATGAAAGCCATTAGGAAGGGACCTGGTGCCCTCAGGAGAACTTGCTGGCTTCTCCTCCAACTTGCAGGACTGGCTGCAAACCCCAGCACTGAATCAGGGGACAAAGTGAAGAACAGATGAAAAGCACCTTGGAATAAAGTTGGAGTTGAGTTTGGGTTGGAATCATTGGCTGGGTGCAATGAGGGCTTGCTTGAGATGGACCCCAAAAGGAGAACAGCAAAGCCTGTGCAAGGCAGGGTGAAACAAAGAGATCAGGCAGGAGGGTGCAAAAGGTCAGGATGTGGTGTCACTTGTGTTAATTGTACCTTGAGTAGAGGTGGGACTCGATGTCCAAGGGTGGTGATGTGATGCACAGTGAGGAAGAGCTCGGGTATGGATGTGTAGGTGGGATGGAATCCTTCCAGCCCCTCTGTACCGTGGGTCTAAGGGTGGCTTGGGCACAAGGAAAGGCTCACCCTGATGGCCAGGGAGTTTGAGGCAGGCTGCCTTCCAGCCCTGCTGCCCTGGGAGAGCTGGCTCTCTCCAAATCTGTCACTAGCTCAGTCACAGAGCTGGGATTTAAACTGGACATTAAAATGTGTTCTCCCCAGAGCACAACGGGTTTGTAATCCTCATGACAGCTCACCCCACTGCAATGAGCTGAACCCGAAGTATTGGATGCTGACCATGTTCCAGAGAGCTGGGCTTTATTTCTGCTGGCAAATGCAGTACTTTTAGTGCCCTCCAGACTTCATCATTGTTTCTTTCCATATTCTTCCTTAATGGCTTTCTGTGCCTGTCTGGAATTGCCACTCAGGTGGCATCAGGTTGTTAAACTCTGAGACTTTCACCCCAGACGTGGCTGTGTTTCACTGCCGAGTGAAGCAACTCATTAATTACTTCGTGTTGCTGGATCCATCATGAGGGAAGGCGATGCATAAATGGCAAATGGGTTTAATTACAATTTTAACCAAAATTAAACTATTGTGATCAGAGATACAGAGCAGGGAGCTCTGTCTGGGCTGAGGACATGTAAAGTGGGTACAGTGGGTGACCAGCAGGTCTTCTCCAACTGCAGAAACTCTTCTTCACGCAGAGCAAGTACATTTGATTTATTACAACTGGAAGTGGAAACAGTACTGGAGCAGTAGGAGAATTAAAAACATGCGTGACATGGATATGATACAGAATAACTAATCTTTGCTGACATTTACTGTCAGTCATGGCTAAGGAGAAGATAACTAACTCTGCCTCTCATGTTCTGTGGCCTGCCGTCTTCAGTCATGAAGATAAATGTCAGGCATCAGCTGTCCTTGTGTACAGCCATATTCTGCTTTCAACAAATTCTTATGCTGGAATGAGAATATTTGTGGAGCCTAGATCCAAAATCCTGGAGACTGTGTGTGGAAAGATTTTGGTCCCAAAAGAGGGACCTGAAGTGTCCCCTACACTGAGAGCTGCCATGGTGGCCTTGATGGTGATGTCCCCATGAGCCACATGGAGCTTGGAGGAAGCCCTTCTGCTGCTCTGATTTCCCTGAAGTGTTTCTATCCTACATGGATCTGCCTTTACAGTCAGTCAGACATGGGATCATTTTTCCCATGGCAGCTGGACCAAATTCCACATGCATTTTTCCTGTAGAAATAATAATGCCTTTTTAGCCATCTGAAATAATTTCCCCATTTATACAAGAGCTCTCAAGTTGTCCGGGGGAAAGGGAAAGCATGGAAAAATAAGCCAAAAATGGTTCTTTATTTTCGAGTGTGTCATTTGAAATGAGGGGGGCCAAACACTCAGCTCTTGTTGCTTTAATTTGAACTGCTTGACTCGGGGTTATTTTGGAAGGCGTGTGAAGTGGAGGAGGTTCAAGTTCAGTCACAAGGTGGGAAAATATATTTTGGGGCTTGTGCAAGGAGATTGAGTTTTCTTTTGTGTGGGGGTGAGGGAAGCATTTATCCAGCTTATATCCTCCGTGGAAAAAAAGATGGAGAAAGTCACGAAGTCCAGAGAAGACAAACAGGGATGTGCTCCTGTTGATGGCACGGGGAGGGAGCACGACAGTCCATAGGGAATCTGCCTATGGGCACTTGCAAATTCTATTTCCCTCCTAGAGGTGCCTACAAGGGCAGAGTTAGCAGTATATTATTAATAATAAATAACAGTAGGACGGTAAAATGTTTACTTAAAGATCCTGTGTCATTCAGTTCATCTCTCTGTGCCGAACAAGGGAAAATTGTAAGCACGTGTGAGAAGGGTAAATATGAGACAGGGAGGCAGGAACTGGGAGGCAGATAAGGTGGAGATCAGGAGCTTTTTCCTCTTCTTGGTTTTTTTTTTTTGCTTTTTTTTTTTCTTTTTTTGTTTTTTGTTTTTTGGTTTTTTTTGCTTATATATTATAATGATCCAATTCCCAGTTACCCAGGTGCTCTTTAGGGCTTGCCGGTCATTTCTGCACGCAGGATGAATCCAGGCCGGGTGAAAAAGTGGAAGGAAAGGTCGCATAACGTTCCTGTCATACAAAATCTGCTGGTGATGGGGGAGGGCGCGGGGCTATCGCTGTGTGAGCTGCAAATAGAGCTGTTAGTGTGCCATCAGATAGCTGCCGGCCATCGATAGCGCCGTATCAATGGGATAAAGATAAATGCGAAGATAAGAGAGTCGGGTTTGCCTTGAAATCCACTTGTGGTTACCAAAAGGCTTTGTCTTCACGTTGATTTCTTCATCCCGCTCCTGTGGTAAATGCCAAGGCTTGAAATCTTATTTATGGTGACGCTAATGAAAAAATGTCCAACAGAGCCAGCGCTTCACCCAAAGGATATGAAGATTTTCTGTGCTGTCTTAATTAAGTGAGGTAACGGGGAGACTTCTGAAGCCACCCGGCAGTGCTTGAATGGCTAATTCTCTCCAGCATTGCATTAAAAATTAGGAACATTTAATAAGCGGGGTTAGGTGCCCCCTGAGTTACGGTTTCAGCAAGATGCAGTTAAGCCCAGTCTTTTTGCCTGTTTTTGAAAGTCTGACTCATCTTTCCCAGCACTTCTCTGGCAGCTGTGAGGGCATAAACTTTTAGATCAGATATAAGATTCATGTCGTAATCACATGATTGGGGAGCTGGCACTTTAAGGAAAAGAGTGCTAAAAATAACCAGAATTGGTGACAAGATAGTAGCAATTTTGGCTTTTTCTACCGTGAAGGGCTGGTTGCCAGCTCTAGGGAAAGAGTCAAGGGCTTCATTCTGCAGTGGGGTTCCAAAATGTCATTGCTCCTGTGATAATGTGGGGTAGTGAAAAAAGAGGAAAGGATAGGAAGACAAAAAGATAGAACGGAAGTGAGAGTAAGTAATGGGGAGATTTGGAAGGGGTAAATATTGCAAAATAAATAAAAGGGGGGGATGGGAAGCAGGGCACATCTTGGGCTAGTCCTGCATGGGCTCAGATGGTGTTGGAGGAAGACAAAAGGAGTGAGACAGAGCGAGAAGCACAATGACTTTAATTTGTAGGCAGAGACTGTTAAGAGAGAGAAAAAAAAGGTGATTTGAGTTCTTTTATTCATTACTAACCATAAAAGGCCCAGACTGTGTTGCCAGTGGCTTTAAAATCCAGGATCCTATTAAACCTTCCTTGATAGTAACTCAGCACTTGGAAACGGAGTTAAAGAAGGAGCAGGAGGGAGGGAGGAGGGATGGGGGAGCTGGCTGAATCCAGGGGAGGCTTAGGGCGAAGGTCTCACCTTTTTCCTGGCAGTGTTTTTTGGGATCAAGTGCCTGTTTTCTTGGAGAACCATGACAGGACTGGCAGCATCCCGATGCCCCTTGCAAAGGGATCGCCCCGGCTGCTGCTCCTTAGAAAAGGGCACTGCTCCCCATTCCCAGGTATTAAATCAGGCTTTATGCTGCTGCTCACAAACCAGCTGCAGCTCCGGGGAGGCTGCACGGAATGCGAGATGAGATGGGAGAGATCAGCAGATAAATGCGATGGATAAAGCCAGCAGCAAAAGGTTCTTTGGATTAAGTCCTTGTATGATAAATAGCAGCGTGTCTCTGTCTGGTTGAAGTTTGACACACCGGGCTGAGGTGAGGCTGGGCTGGATCAGGACAGTGCCAAGGCGGGACTGGGAATGTACTGGGAGAAATGGTTAATGGTTAATTCCCCCCCTTCACCTCCAGCATCACCAATGGTCCTGGCACACGCCCAGGGACTCTCCTTCCTGGTTTTCCACCGCACTGCCAACCTGCAAAGCCTGCGCCCAGCTCAGGGGAGAGCTGTAATTAAAAGAGCTGTTCCCTGAGACCCAACGACTTATTGATTTTGTGTGTGTGCGGGGAGAGCTCGCTCCTCTCTCCTCGGGGAAATAGCAGAAACCATTCATTTCTAAGCCAGACTCGGAGCTGACATGCAGGTCTGTGCCACACCACGTCCTCAGCTCCCTGTGACACGTGCACAGCAGTGCAGCCAGGCAAGGAAATAGCTCCCATGGGAGGTACTCGAGGGGATCTCATCTCCTCCAGGATTTTCCTTCCCTGCTGGAGTTCTGGTAGCGGTTGGAATACAGAGATGCTGTATTTCACCTCACTCCACACCTTGTACTGAGGATCTCCACCAGTGAGCAACAGGTCTAGGGAGCCTCCACAGCTCTGATAGAGATGTCACTTGGCTGGGAAACAGGGAGAAGGAAACAGGGCTGAGCATCCCTTCTCTGAGCCAACTCAGAGAATTTGGAGAGGCACAGGGAGCTGCTGCTCCGGTTGGTGAAGTGGGTAATCAGCCCTTTTTATGAAGTCTGACTCCAACCTCTTTGAATTTCACCCTGTGTTCTTCCTGTTGTGGAATAGAATTGACTGATAAAGGTCTTATCTGCTCACAATGCTTGAGGGAGTCGACCAGTGTGGCTGTGACCGGAGCGGAGCCTCGTCGGGAATGCAGTGTGTGGAGCGTGGCTGGGGGATGGAGGGCAAACCAGGGCAGAGAGGCACTGAGTGACCCCAACAGCGTGGGGTGACAGCTGTGCTGAAGTAGCAAGAGGGATGGTGCAAGGAAATGGAGTTTGGGGTGAATCCCTTTCTGTGTGGGATTTGGGAGTTGCCTACTGTAGCTACCTTTGCCTTTCCCAGAGAGGTGCGGTGTGTTTGCAGATGGTTCCTTTGTTTGCTCCATAAGAAAAGTGACAAATTGCAAAATTAACCAGAAGTACAGGCTTCTGTCATCACTTTCCTTTCCTAATGGAAATCCAGAGGATCCTGCGTAGTAACTAATCAGTCAAGCAGAGGAGTAAGATGGTTAATGCAGGAAAAATACTCCTCTCGGTGCCTTGTCTGGGAGAGACTCAACAGCTTCATGCTCAGTTATCAATCTGAGTGGTGGAAGGAGACACTGGCAGCTCTGTGTGTCTGTGCTGAGGAGAACATCAGTGTGGGTGGATTTGGGCATTTGAATACCTGAAATAAACCCTGTAACAGAATAAGGACATCCTGGGCACCTTTTCCCTCCTTAGAATTGTAAGGAGAACCAAAAAAATCCTCCAGTCCATGAGGTCTCCCCCTAAATCAGGCATTTCTGAAGGGGTTGAAAGGAGAGGAAGGAATCTCATTAGCCACCCTTTGGAAGCTTAATTTCAGACGAGCCTGCCAAAGTTCCATTGCCCCTCAGATAGGAAGTGTTGGAGAGCTCCAACAGCAGCTCTCCCTGTCCAGACCAGCCTCAGAGAATATCTTTAAGTGTTATTTGAGGATTTGGCTGGCTGGAGCTGGGCGAGCTACAAAATCCAGATACTGTTGTACTTGGCAAGAGCATCTTGCCCCTTGCAGGGGGCAAGGCTTTGCCCTTTGCTAAAGCCTGAACAAACTTCCATTAGGAATTAAGCAGAGTCCTTTGCATTTCAGCAGTCTGGGATGCCTTCCTTCGTGTTTGCCCTGCTCAGCTCCTGGAATTCTGCAGAGCATCCATTTTTCCTAGAAAGCTTTGCGCCCATCTGCTCTGTCGACTTCAGTAATGGAGTTAAGAACCCCCCTCCCGAGCCAGGGTGAGGAGATTATCCCTCTAATATAATTCAAGGAAACCCCTCAGCTCCCAGCTGGCTCAGGCAGTTGCTGGGTGATAGAACTCACTCCAGAAACAAAAACCTGGTCAACGTGGCTCCAGATGGAATGCCTGCAGTTGGAGATGACTCTGGAAGAGGGGGTTATACAGCTCCACCAAAGTTTTTATCATTTTCTCTCAATTTTGAGGTTGAATGAGCTTGTTCACTGAGGACATTGGTGTTTTGTGGAGAAATTTAGGGAGGTAAAGTGTCTTTGTGCAGTTTGTGGAGTTGATTCTCCGATTGGATCAATGTGTAGGGGCTCTGTGCCTCTCTTGGGCACAAAACCTCAGCTTTTCATTGCCTGTCTTGTGGGTTTAGACATCATGGGAATGGGATTTGGGGAAAACTCCAGGTATTGAGTGTTGAGGAGGGGGGAGCAATTCACAGCATCCCTTTTCCAAAGGGTGTCCTGCATCCCCCAGCGATGCTGGCTGAAATCTTCCCATCATGCATTTGCCACAGAAACATTCCGTGTGGAATTTTGCTGTGTAAAAATCCACCCTCCTAACAGCAAAACCAAAAAAAGAAATACAAACCCATAGAGACAAAAGAAAAAGATATTGATTTTTAGTTTGGATCCTTCCAGAGGAGTCTGTGCAATCATTGGTCTCTGTCTGTCTGCCTTACCCACTCCTACCCCTCTGTAGCTCCTGAGCCCTTTGGCCAATTCCTGGCCAATTTCTACACAATTCAACAGAAGGAAAGAGGTCTCAGAGATATTAAATTTCTATAAATTTCATTAAAAGAGGTGGCTGGGTAAAGGAGCCCAGCTATTACAGCAGCCCCATGAGACTGGGGTTCCAGCATATGCAGAGCCTTTGTTAGACAGCAGAGAGTGGCTGAGGAGAAAGACTGTTCTATAAAAGCCATTTCAGGGAGGAAAAAACCACCTTTGACCAGCCCTTGCACCTTCAGAGCCTCCAGAACGTGGCTGGAGAGCCCTTGAAGGCCGTGTTACATTTGTTCCGCTGCCTGTGGATGGTTGTTCATTCAGAAATGAACTTGTAAGTCCTCGAAATAGGTCACAAGCGGGATGCAGGGAGCGTTCCGGCCTCGTTCGGGCGTCTCCACACCAGAATAAATTCCAGCCGTGGAGATCTGGCTGATTTCTTCCCCCACCCCAGCACTTTCTGCTTCTTTTTCTCCACGGCTGAAAATGCTGAGCTCCAAATTGGGAATTGGTTCCGAGCAGAGCCCCGCGCGCCCGGCGGGGAGAGGATGCGGAGGGGTGGAAGGAGGCAGCTGGGAAGGCCAACCAAAAGCCCGGTGTTATTAAGATTTTTAAGATATACAGTTTTGATAAAAGCTTGCAAGTAGCAAATTTGCTATCAAGCCTAATGTAGCATGGCAGATTTTGTCTGAGCTAGCAAAGGATCACATTTGCAGCTCCTCTGAGGCGGGGAAGTGGGCTCAATAGGCTATTTTCCACATCCATGCTCTGTTCCTAAAAAAAAAAAAAAAAAAAAAAAAAAAAAAAAAAAAAAACTGGGAGGGGGAAGAGGGGAGGTGGAAAGGAAAATAAAGACAGTTTCTATTTTTTTCACTTTGCCCTGATTTTGCATGTGTTTGCCCTGAATGCTAATTGCAATAACCTGCGCGCTCCACACCGGCTTTACCGTGGGATTTGTGTTTTGCTGGGTGTGCAAAGTTGCTTAGGAACACTTCCAGATGGGCTGCAGAATTTTGGCAAGTCTGGCATGTTACCGATCCGTTGGCATTTTCGTTTTGACCCTTGTTTTGTGGAATTAATACCTCGCTGCATCTTCCTGCACCGTGCTGAAGCTGTAAGGCTGCCAAAGGGATGGGGGGAGGTGGAGACAACATAAAATATCCATCAAAAGTTGGGTTGGTTGGATAGTCAATATTAATCAGGACCTGGTTTCTGCCATCTGAGCTTGGGTTATATTAAAAAATGAGAGTTTTGAGAGAAAAATGGTTAATTTTAAACTATTCCACCATCATCCAGAGGGGATCCTGATAGAGAGTGAAACTATTTAAGAGGGCCTGGAGGGACAGGACAAGGGGGAAATGGCTTCATACTGACAGGGAGCAGGGTTAGATGGGATATTAGGAACAAAATCTTCCCTGTGAGGCTGGGAAGGCCCTAGCACAGGTTTCCCAGAGCAGCTGTGGCTGCTCCTGGATCCCTGGAAGTGTCCAAGGCCAGGCTGGACAGGGCTGAATGTGTGACCCAGCCAGTGATGGGATTCCTCACTCACCTTCTCAGTGCAATAAAACAGATATTTGGATGTGGCCTGGGGGAGACTGGGTGTTTTCCTGTACTGATATACTCACATTTTTCTCATGCATGAAGCAACTCTTCTTGTTTTAAGAGACTGTGGCGTATTTTCCTGCTCAGGAGAGCATGGGGAGATGGCTTATTTTTTTATGGGATCAGGCATGTGTTTTGTTAATGCCCTCTGTGATGTGCTACTGGTTTTATTTGCATCATTTACTGTCATTCTGTGGCTTAGTGACCCAATGTGATTCTGCCCTGGCTCCCAGCACCAATCCTGAGCATCCTGCAAGCTCTGGACACATTCCTGGATCTTGTGTTATCCTTTTGCCTTTCTTTCCCCCGTTTCTGCATGGCATTTGGTACCTCGTGCAGTTTATTAATGCTTCTTTGTCACTGCCTGCCTGATGGGTTTTCTTTCTGCCTCCCTGCCGCATCCCTAATCTTCCAGTCTTGGCTTCATTTAAGGGGGGGAATCAAAACCCTGCTACTTCTGCTAAATCAAGTGGTGTTTGTGTTGGGAAATGAGAGAGTGTGATGCCATCAAACTCACTTATTCCAGAGCTCTGCTAGGATTGCATCCCGGCTGCTTGCAAATCTCGTTATGTGGAGCCAGGGAGCTCATGGCTTGGCAGAACCACTCCCATGGCTGTGCCCTGTCCTGACAGGAGGGAAACTGCTTATTTTCCCCCTGTATTTTAAGAAGAATATGGGGTTTGTCTTTTTAAGGGTGATGATGAGGTTCTGGTGCTGCCTCTCATGTTGTGTCCTCCCCGGCAGCAGAGCTGAGCCAGGGTGACGCCCCTCAGGGCTTCCCTGGATTCAGCCAGCAGATCTTGTAAATGTACAGGACCATTTAGGCTTTTAAGACATCTGAGGTCACTTTTCATCGCAGGCTGGGCCGCTGCACAGTTTTACAGGGTCATAAAAGCCCTGACAGGAGTCATAAAAGCCTCCAATTGCACTGCACAAACCCGCGGAGTATATTTTAAGGGCCCCTGAGTTTTCATTTTGCTGCTTTTATGGGAACTCATAAAAGCCTCGACGAGCACAAGCCCTGATTGGCTCCTCAGCACGGAGGTAGTTAAAATTACAGCCGACGACAAATTGTTCCAGTCTAAATAAATCAGGGGTTTGCATGGAATGTGGGAGAGGAGCCCCGCTCCCCCTTCCTGCGTGCACGGACACGCGTGTGCTCCTGGTGTCCGTGTGGGCACCACCCCCGGTGACCTGCGTGCTCTGCTGTCCTTAGGGACACGTCTTGGCTGTCCTGCTAGAGGACACGGTGCATCCTGCTGAGCCCTGTGCTGCGCTGGCCTCCCCTGGGCACGCTGTTCTGCTGCATCACTCACCCTGCACCATGCACACGCACGCGCCAGCCCCGTTCCCACCTTCCCTGCTCCCACCAAACCCTGTAACCCTTCTGCTCCCTTCCAGCACAAACTATCCTATCATTTCATAGTGATTCATGTCCCAGACTCAACCCCCAGTGGCACTGCAGGGCTGTCCCTGCTTTTTGTGCACAAGCAAATGCTCAACTGGCTGTCACCGAGGCAGGGACAGCCTCCTGGGCATGGCAGTGGTTGTGACTGGAGGGGTTTGGCAGCGGGGGTTTGGGCTACATTGTATTTCTAGTGAGCAATGTCAGTTTGTCAAGAGGGAAATACTTCATGGGAATAGCTTGTTGTGGTGTTTATTTTTAACATTACCTAGCTAGACTGAAATAAATAAGAGTGGTTGAAATTCAAATGTGATGCTTGGAAACTACAGAATCAGACCTCTGGGTGTGGTGTGACCTGAAAATGGGAATACTTGGGATGAGTTCCCTCTCTTCCTGGGGCAAGGGAATATTTCTTCATTCTGGCAGTCTCACCTGGGCTGCTGCTGTGATGGCGAGAGGGATGTGGTGAAGGTCAGTGCCATGGGAGGAAGGAGGCAAAGCAGGTGTTGTGGAATGGTTGCAGCAGCAAGTGGAGTGTCTGGGTTTGTCATGGAAATTTCCTTGGCTGTTGTCCTGCTGTCTGCACCGAGCTGGGAATGGTGAGGGCAGGTTTTGGTGGTTGGATGTGCACTGTGCTGCTCTCCCTGAGCCCTTCCCTGACTCTCATTCCCATGGGGATCTGCTTTTCCTCTGGGATATTTCTAGCCTTGCCTTGAGCCAGTCCTCACCACAGGGAGGAAAACTCCCCACCAGTGTCCTCCTCCATAGCTGTGACCTCCCCTTTTCCGTGGCTCTGTGCCCAGGGCACTGCCCATGGTGCGAGACCATTGCTTGGTGTGACCTGCGGGAGCTGTGCTGGCTCCCAGGGCTCAGACAAGCAAAGCCAAGCCCAAGGGACCAGGCTCAGGTCCCACAGCACCTCAGAAAGGGACTGGCCAAATCTCAGCTGTGTGACCTTCCAGCCTGGAATCTGCTTGTCACAGCTTGGGAAAGAAAGGAAGCGATCAGAAAGGTTCTCTTTGCTCTGTGAAGATAAATGTGTCTTATTTCTGTCTTGCTGTAGCTTTATATAGTAATTATATCAACTACAGCTGATCAAAGCATTTGTTAAAGAGAAAACTATCTCTCCTTTGCTTTTGTTACTGTTTGCAGCCAATTTGACAGGCTTTATATCTCTGACTACATTTTCTCTTATTTTCCACGCTTGATTTCTCTTTTTCTCTTCCTTCCCCCTTGTTGGCACCTGGCACATAGATGTATCTCCCTCCCCTCCTCCCCTTCCCCTTCCCCTTCCCCCTCTCTCCATCTGGCTTAATAAAAAGGTTTTTTAAGCCATCCCAGGGACTCTGGAGCAGCAGCAGTCATGCAAGTGCTCAATCTACCTGGGCCTTGTGTACTGGCAGAGGTGGGAGTGGGGAGTGAGGTGGTTCAGCCAGGCAGGAGAGTGCCCAGAGCAGCTCCCCTTGCTCCTCACCTCTCCTGGTTTTCTATTTTCCACTATTATTGTTTCTTCAGGTGTTTGTGAGGGTTTAACCTCTCATCTCAGAGTTTTTCTTGAGACTGGCATGCATGGGCTGACCTTTTGTCCAAGCCATATCCACAAATCCCAGAAAGCGCATCCTTGCTGCAACTTTAATATATTTTTTTTTAATTTTTTTTTTTTTTTTAGGATTCCTTCTTTTCTTGTTGACTTTCCATCTTTCTTTAATCTCATTTAAAACCTCCCTCTCCTCCAATGTCTATGCTCCTTTCTTTCTCTCTCTGTTATTGGCTTTATGGCCAAATGCTTTAATTTATTTGCCATACAGTATCTCTTTACCACCGTTCTGGGGATACAAATTGTTTGAAAGACATTACAATAATATCCAGGCTTGGCACATCTGTTTGTCAGTGCACAGCTTTTCCAGCTCAGCCGCTCAGGGACGGGTAGGAGGAGGGTATTTTCCTCTGCTTGAGCAACTGGGGAGATTAGATGTAATTACCTGGGCTAAAACTTAGCTGGGATTGGAGTTCCTAAGACAAAATGTCCTGGGAAGCTGCTCTTTCCCCAATATCAGCGCTGTGGTATTGACATCAGCCAAAATGATTTGTACCCTGGTGCTGATTAGTGACAAATGCACTCCTTGCACAAGAAAAGGCTTGAATTGATAACTGGGGGAAGAGTTGTTGGTCAAAATAGGGGTTAAGGAGGGGGCATTTGTGTTCAGACTGCTGGGGCTGGTTGGGAATTTGTGTGGTGGGGTGGGGGTGGCTCCATCCCTGCTGACAAGGGTGTGGGTGCTCTGGTGGCTTTGCACAAAGGTCACAGCAGCAGCGGGGACAGGACCTGTCCTTGTACCCATTCCCAGCTGGGAACAGAGCTGCAGAGGGGAGAATGGCGTGGATGGATTTGCAGAGGGTGTCCAGCAGCCTCAAAGGTGATTTATTCCTGCTGATGCCTTTGAGCTGCGAGAACCTCAGTGATATTATCACCGTGCTCTAACCAATTCTAACCCAGCTGCCTTGGGCTGGGCTGGGGGTAGTGCTGTTAAATCCCCTCCGTGCTTCAGGCAGGCAGCAATTGCCTCCCCCGTGGTGTTTTTAGCTCTCCTTATCAATGTGCTTCATAACTCCTAACGCACATTGATTGCTGTCTATTCCTCTTTTATTTTTGTGTTATGCTTGATTGCTGCTTTAGCAATAAGAATAGGGCTTTTAGCCAAAATTGTCTTTTTTGGATTGTGGAGTCCTGACTTTTTTGGCTCTCTAATAAGTTTTGTGTTACGAGCCCACATTTCTCTGTTGACATTTTTCCTTCCAGCCAATTTCTCCCATAATTTTCCCCCGCATTGGAAATGAGTCCTTTTGAAGCCCTGAGTATATATATTACTGATTGGGGCAAGCCTTTATTATCCATTGTGAATGTAATCAGGTCCTCATCACTAGTTTCTTGATAATCACTGAGCACCAGTTCAGTCATTAATTTCGTCTTTATCCATCATGTCTTCTTTCCACGTTATTTGCTAAATAGCTCGGACGTGATTGCGCCACTTGGCATCTGAGCTTGTAACTCTTTGCTTTCTCAATGTGTTTACATTGTCAGGGTAATGCTGTCCCTGCTCCTCAGGTCTGGGGGATTTTACTGTGAAGGATGCTCAGCCAGCTCCAGCACTGAGGAGATGAATACTCCTTTGTTGGATCATCACCATCAACAGTCTTTAGACCCTGAGGTTTCAATACTGCCTTGCCTGCGAGCTCTAATTTATTATCTCCCCAAATCAAGCTCCTCAGAGCTGTTTGTCTTCCCCCTCATTTGCACTGTGGTGTAGAAATTCATCCTGGTGTGTGGTTTCCCTCTGAGGTCTGTGCCTGCTCAGGTCGATCCATATGTATCCAATAGGTCGAAGAGATCAAAAACTCTAAAAGTAAGAAAATAAATGGATTCTAGAAAAGGTGGCCCAGTTCTGACCACTCAGTAATGCCACTTGGTAATGCCAATAATATCTCCTCACTTCTTGTCAAAGAGATTTTCCAGTTCTTGCTGCCTCTGGTGAAGTCCTGTGAGGTGGATGGATGCAGGGAGGGAACGAGGGAGTGAGGAGTGGACAGAGAAGCAGATGGTGAATGGCTGCTCTGGGTGGTAATTCAGAGAACCTCAGAATGGTTTATGCTAGGAGGGACATTGAGGTTCAGTCCCAACCCCTGCCATGGGCAGGGACACCTTGCACTAGGCCAGGTTGCCCAAGCCCTGTCCGACCTGGCCTTGAACACTCCCAGGGATCCAGGGGCAGCCACAGCTTTGCCACGGACGATTGGTTTGCTCTCTGACCAGACTTGGCACTTGTGCCCTGCTCGTCTTTTTTGGGGTACCCTCATTAAACTACCACCCCCTACTGATTGCAAGGATTACTTAGCCAGGACAGGGCTTAGTCCTGCCACGATCATAACTTCTGGTGCCCAAACCAGCTTCTGACACCTGCCCTGAGCCTCTCCCTGCTCCTGCACTGTGCAATTAGGGACCCCTTCAGCGCCTTTTGAGAAGGTTTCAGAGCTCCTCTGAGCTCTGCCAGGGGGAAGCTGAGGCTGCAGGCATTAAAAACCTAAACTTCCCACTGCTGCTGATCCCTGCATGGGTGTAAAACAAGCTGAGGGATGACAGGGGCCTCAGGGGGAAGACATGGTGACTTGCAGGATTGAGCTGAGCCCTGGGGACACCTCTGCTGCCCTCCTTCTCCTCCTCCCCCAGCCAAGTGCTTTGCTAAGTTTTTTTCCCTGACAAGCTGCCGTGCTCCCTCCTGGCTGCTTCTGTCTCATGCCTTCCCTCAGTCTGCAGGGATTGGGCACTTAACATAGGGAATGCGACTCTCCTTGATTACATTAGGCTCATAAAAATTGGAAAAACAAATGCAAAAGGGCTCTGAAATCTGTTTAAAGACACAGGCTGGTTTTTCAGCCATGGGGGTTTGTAACAAATGTCCCCAAAAGTGGTTGTTCGGTACTTCTCTCTGTGCCCTGCCTGGGTGGCAGTGGCTGTGAAAATCACCCTGTTTTGGGGTGCCAGTTTTGTGTCCCCACAATCTTGTTTGGGGTGTTGGAGTGTGGTGTCAGGGCAGGTATCTGGGTGTGTTTTATACAGCACACAAGGTGCAGCACCAGCTCTGATTTTGTTGCTTTACTGAGGGAGTGATGGAGTCAGCAGGATGCACTGGGAATTTTCACAGAATCCTACAGTGGGGTTTGGGTTGGAAAGTACCTTGTGGCTCTTTTAGCTCCAACCCCCCTGCCACGGGCAGGGATCCTCCTGCTAGATCAGGTTGCTCAGGGCATGTCCAACCTGGCTTGGAGTTTTGAAGAATGTTGTTGTGTGGCCACTTGGATCAAATCTCAATTTATTCAAATTAATTTAACCAAAACGTGGAGCTGTAAGTGGTGCGTACAGGGATCCTCAACCCCATCAGGGATCAGCAGAGAGAATCTCCAAGAGGAATTTATCCCAGCCTGTGCCTGATGCTCAAGAGAATTAGGAGAGCTCGTGCAACAGGGTAACTTTAGACTGACAATCCCATTGGAAAGACAAATTCAGGAGGCAATGGATGCCACTGGATGGTGGCTGCAGGATAGGTGAAAAGCTCAGTGCCCTGCCTGCTAAAGGAGCAGCCTGGGAGCTCTCAGTCCATCAAAAACTAAGCAGCAAATGGATTTTAAAATTCTTGATTATGTCCTTCTTGATAGTGTCCTTCTCCCTTCTAATGCACATTTTGTCCATCGGTCACCTCTCCTCGTTCTCAGTCATACTTTCAACTTTCCTTTCTCCAGAGCCATCAGCCCCTCTGGATAATGTGCCCTGACAGCTCCTCTTAGCAGAGCTTTCAGCCTCGGTGTGCAGGGCTCTGTGGAAATGGAAGAAAATCCACCTGGTAAATGCTTCTATGGGCTGAAAACAAACTGCACTGAACACCCAGCCCAGGCAACTTCTGCAATTCCCAAAGCCAAGAAAAACCTCGAGGGGCTTAAAAACGAGCAGTGGCTGAGCTTTGGGATTTTCCTCCTATTTTCCTCCACAGATGTGAAAAAGGAAGGATGTGGGAGATATTTTACCAAGAGGAAATCAGGTAGTAGGGAAGTGAAAAGGCATCCACTGGGGCTCGTTCCTCAGTCCATCCCCACCTCCCTCAGCCCTTGCAGAGCAGGGAAAGGGCTGGGAGAGCTGGGAGCCCCTCATGCTTTTGGCACAGGCACGGATGCTGTGCCAGGACAAGGCACCCCTGTTCAATTCCGTGCCTCCAGGATTCCTGGTGTGCATCTCAGCTTTACCAAATCCCCATCATTTCTGAAAAGATTAAAGCTGCGCTTTCAAAAATCCTATTTTTTGATAGTTTCTTCGCTTCTGCCCCCCACCTCCCTTCTTATTTTCTCTCCTCTCCACCCCCCTGCTCCTTGCTGTCATCCATCTCTTCACTGTACACACGTGGAGAGGGTCCTTTCTGTTATCCAAGCCTTGGGAGCTTCCTTTTATTTTAATTAGGAATGAGTGAAGGCGACAAAGGGATTTGTAAGGGGCAGCATCCAGCTTTGGGGTGCTGGGTCCTGCTGGAGAAGAAGCTGGATATGTTCCATTTCTTTGTGTGCTTTACAATTTCTTCTATTGTTTTAGGATCATGTAATTTACTTTGTTTTAAATACAAGGGCTGCATAAACCGCCATCTGTATTATTTTGTGGACCCTGACATAAATTTCCATTATGGTGCTTATTAAAATGTCTCTTTAATGCCCAGAACATCGACAGCGCTTTGCAAATGTGTGGTTTTCTCCCCACTGCCTTGTGAATTGACTGGATTTATCCCTGCCAGGAGTCTTTTGGAGGGTGATACTCAGGGGGAGGGAGAATCTTTTTTATCTCATCCTGTTCAGCGAAGCTTGTGCCCCTCACAGGGGCTCCCAGGCCACCTCAGCGTGAGTAAGTACAGGGCAGCAAGTCCTGCTGGGACAATGCAGCCATGAAATGCACCAGGATTAAAAACTGGAAAAGCTTTTATGAAATATGTGAGTGTCTTTCTTTTTACCCTGCCCCCAAAATCCAAATATTTCCTGCAAGTGCTGCTGTTTTATCAGAGCAGCGCTTTTCCTAGAAGAGATCTTTTTATTCTGCTCAGTGTTTGTGCAGTGTCTAGCCAGGCAAAGATCCGTTCTCCATGTGCTCCTAGGCATCCTTCTAATAACCGTGGTTAATAATGAATGACAACCATTAAATCACTTTAAATATGTACGAGCAGCACGATGAAGACCCTTGTTTCCCGGCACTGGTAATGCCAGTCAGGTGTGGCTAAGCACGTTGCTCTCTTGTGCCACGGCCACAAAAGGGGGGACCCTGTAGAGAACCAGGGTAATTTGCTTGGTTGTTGCTTTATTTAGCAGTAAAAATGCCTGGAAATGGAATCAGGAGAGACATTCCCACATTGGCTCCGGGGGTCGGGGTGCATCAGTTCATCGTGGCGCGGCAGAGATTATGCGAGGCGGCAGCTGCTCTGCCTTCGTGGGCTTCACCGGGGTAAAGCTCGTTTTGTGGCAGCTTGATTCCTGCAGGCAGAAATAATCCAGATTAGAGGGACCTGCTGTGCTTGTGGAAGCTGGGGAACAGCCAGCCCAGGAAGCCTCTGTGCCCATAAACTTGGTGTCTGATCAGGGGCTGTGCTACCTCTGTCTGGAGATACAGAGATACAGAGATACAGAATGTGTCCCTTCCTTAGACACCACCTTCTGCCCTGATGTTGGACCATCCCCTTTGGCAGGATCCAAGGGATGCTTTAGCCCTGTCTCCTTGAGTCTGTGTTGCCTCTGCTCCAACAAAATTGGTCTCTGCCTTTATTATTCTGCCTTCATCCCACAAATCTGCCCATATTGATGGCAACAGGATGAGGGACAGGTTTTGGCAGAGCTGTCAAGATCCCTCCAAGGTTCAAGCAGCCAAGGGGGACATGTGTCCTGTTCCTTCTCACCCAGGGAGGTTTGGCTGCCATCCCCATCAGGGATGAGGTGCCTCCAAACCCTCTCCAAGCTTCCTGCACCCCTCACAGAAGGCAGTCCAGAATGAATCAAACACTCCCTGTTGTGCCCACACCAGCAGAAACAAGGGCAGAATTTGTTCCTCTCTGCTGCTCCTCACGTGGCTGAAGCCAGCTCTGGGATTTTCCACGGCCCTGAACCTCGCCTGTCCCTCTGCTGTCACCACCCTCGCTTGGTCCCAGCATCCTGCTGCAGTTCAAAGGAGCCTTTGGAACATGGGGATGATGCCCAGGTGCTTAACTCGAGGTGGCTTTGGAGGTGTCACATTCCTGGGGAATTGTGGAATGACTGCACAGGGCTGGCAACAAGAAGCTGTTTCTGGCTGCTCAGTGGAGTAGAATGACATGAAAAGCCATACAAAAAAAGCTGTGACAAATTCCCCTGGTCATCATTCTTGAGCTGCTGAAGTGGGGCAGGAGGAGGAATGCTGAAGCATGCTTGGGAAATAGGGAGGGAAGGTCATGAGTGTGGAAGAAGAGTGGATAAATTATTTAAGATACGATCATTAGAGCAACGGGAGGGAGGAAAAAGTAAATTTTATTGCCTTTTGCTTTGCTTGCAGTATTGAAAATGGAGGGAAAAAATCATTTGGGATCAAGCTGGAATTCAACCTTAGTAACTGATGGCTGAAGGGAAATAAGGGAATTGATGTTGGGTTGACTGTTCCTCATTCAGTGAGAGTGGAGAAAAGCTTTGCACAAGTCTTTTCATAGTGAGACAGGCTAGAAGGCCAAGGGAGCAGCAGAATCCTTTGGAATTGTGCCTGGAGAGGTTCCTGCTGCTGTTCTTGGTCTGGAAGATCAGAGAGAAGAGAAGGGCAAACTCTTATTGCCTCTGCTTCGGATGGCACTGCAGGCTTTGCATGGATAAATCCCACAGGTTTTGGGCAGCATCCTGAGGCATCCCCCTTCCCTGGGGTCTGGTTTGGCAGGCACTGCTTTCCTCCCTGCTCTGTTGGTGGTGGGATTCTCTTCCCTGAGTCATGTGGCTGGGCTGGCTTTCTCCTTCCCTCTCCCAAGCCATGGTGGCAACGTCCTAGGGAGACCTGTCTCCCTTTCCTGGGATGAAGCTGCTCCAGTCTCCTGAACGGGATGTGATGCTTCTTCCCAAGCCTTGGCAGAGGTGATGCTGAAGGCTCTGGACAAGTGCTTTTATAGTCTTTTAAGATTTCCAGAGCCACTCTTGGAGGGCCGTTAAGACCTTCGGCTGGTGATAATTGGATTTGTAAGACAGTGCAACATGTGATAAAGTGCTCTTGTTGGACAGGATCCCAGTTTTCTTCTATCATTCCTATTAATGTGATAAATGTCGCTGTCTCAGCTGATAGGGCCGTGTTGGATAATAAGATTGGAATCAGCTTTGATTTCTCCAGCTCAGTTCTGCATCACGGCTCCTGCAAGAGCAGGCAGGAGAGACCTGGCCGAGGTGTCCATGGCTGAGGTGGGGGTTTGTGTCCCTTCACTCCACACTGATTCCTGGCTGGCAGGGCAGGAGACAAGGAGAGGGATCCAAGGCAGCGGCTGCAAGCCTTCAAACCCCTCAGCATGGAGTGGGTGAGGAAGATGGCCTTGGAGGAGCTGGAGCAGAGGCTTGGATGTGTCAGGCAAGGAAACCTCTCCTAATTAAAGCTGATAGCAAACAACTGCAGGAGTGGGAGGACAGCTGGGAAGCACAAGTCCAATTTGGAACTGAGCAGCTGTGAAATTGGACCCACTGCCCACAGCTGGGGCTGGAGGAGGAGGGAATCAGGACTGGGAGAAAACCATTATGGCTACAGGTGATCTGATTGCTCCCTGCATGTCTTGATGTACCACAGTCTATAGGACGTCCTACTTTGCTCCTTGGGAGTTATGGAGCTGTCCAGGTCCTGGACTATGGATGAGTAGAGGGAGAAGTGGCACTTTGGTGGCCCAGTGTGCTCCATCTCCTCTGCCATGGTGGTGGTAGCCAGAATGAACAAAATCTTTCCTCCAAGGCATTGAGCTGAGGCAGAAAGAGGAGGACAGAGTGAGGTTTTTCCATGTCCAAGTATATGTTGCATAATTAATGGTTACCCTTTGTGTGCATAGATGAGAGATGTCTTTCAAAATCAAACAGTCTCCTAAGCTGGAGATGTTTTCCCCCGTCCTTCTCTTTGTGTCTCTCCATTTCATTCCTCTGAAGATGTGTTGTGCTTCACCGGTTCCTCAGGAATGGGATGTGTGTGCTGGGGAGGATAATGCTGCAGCAGCAGTCCAGTGTGGGTGAGCAGTAAATAGTTATGACATCCTGCTCATGGCTTTTCATAGGACTTGTGCTTTTTCTTGCTCAACAAATGCCAAATGAAGCTGCCTTCCTCTTCGAGGGTGGTTTGAAGAGGCAGCTGGAGGCACCAGCCTTTGAAATTAGGTGGCAAACTGAGCTGCTGTCTCTTTCTGCTTGATATTTTGTGCAAGATGAGGGCAGCAGGAGGAGAGTGCTGTGTCCAGGCTCCTGCCTGTGCCTTGCAGAGTGCTTGCCCTGCTGCCAGCTGTGGCTGGGGCCAGGGAGCTGCTCCTGAGCCTTAAAACATCTCTGGGGTTTGGTGTGGAGGGAGGCAGTGGCCAGAGAAAGTCATTAAACACTCCCTGTGTTTAAAGTTGGACTTTGCCAGCCGTGCAAGCAGAAATCACAGT
The DNA here is from genome assembly GCA_013399835.1 of Leptocoma aspasia. Taxonomy (NCBI): domain Eukaryota; kingdom Metazoa; phylum Chordata; class Aves; order Passeriformes; family Nectariniidae; genus Leptocoma; species Leptocoma aspasia. Next base: position 806,251 of record VXAX01005190.1, on the reverse strand, counting down.
GCCGTGAGGCTGCTGCAGGGATCATCCCTGTGTTATTATCCTCAGGTTCCCTTCCTCGGGGAGCAGCTGCACTCAAAGGGAAAGAGGAGCACACACTGTTCAAAGAGCCAGGCAAAGTACCCTGGGCCTGCTGAGCCCTGCATTGGTAAATGTTATTTCCCATCTTCATTGACTTCCTGGCGCGTCCTTTCCACTGGCTCTGATTGCTGCCTCTCCCACTCTGGAAGCTGGGTTTTGTCCTTTTCCCTGATTGCTTTGATCTATACAACACACCAAAAAAACCCAAAAAACGGGGGAGGCCAGCAGGCAGCAATGAGGAAAATCAAAATTAAGAGAAAAAGTATTGATAAATAAATATTTCCAGGCCCTGAATGATATGCCCTGTTTGTGTATATATATGTATATACAAACATCATATATATGTATTTGTGTGTATATATATATATATATATATGTGCCCTTCAAAATACATTTGAAGCATTTGAGAGCTTGATCTGAAGCTGAACAGGGTTGGGAAGGATGCAAAGAGCAAGAACTGCAGCAAACTGCTGCTATTGTGGGATTTGGGAGGTGAACTGTGCCTGCAGGATTTGTTTCAGTTGTTGGGAGAGATCTGTTGCATCTTGCAAAGGCCCCAAGAGCTGCTAGGGAGAACGGAGATGTTGGGGATTTGGCAGCAGCATGGATTGATGTGGGTTTGTAGTGGGAGCTAAAAGACTGAGAGAGGAAACTTCACCTCTTCCTCCTTATCTTGTGGAAGGTGGATACATATCTTGGACATCCAGCTGCTCCCCACGGTCCTGCTCCATCACAACAGGGCAGCCAGAAGGATTTGGAGTTTGGATGTGCGTGGCATTTTTCTTGGTTGTGGTTTTGCATTGTCCAAGGGTATTTAGGCTGGAGATCAGGGAAAGGTTCTTCTCCCAGAGGGTGCTGGCACTGCCCAGGCTCTCCAGGGAATGGGCAAAGCCCTGAGGCTGCCAGAGCTCCAGGAGCCTTTGGACAGCACTCTCAGGCACAGGGTGGGATTGTTGGGGTGTCTGCAGGGCCACGGGTTGGATTTGGTGATTCCTGTGGGTCCTTCCAGCTCCAATTCTGTGACTCTGTGTTTGGACCAGGGACTACCTCATTCTGTAGCCAAGCACAACTGACTCCAGGTCTCTTAACATGCCAGGGTCTTATCTCTGCCCTTCCTGCTGATTGCTGTCAGGAAGGAGTGTCAAATATACCCCAAAAATGTACTCTGCAAGGACGAGGGGTCCCAGAGCAGAATCCAAAAGCAGCTGCTGCCTTATTACACCTGGCCTTGTACCCGGCGAGTCCATCATCGCCTTGTCGGGACTGTGACACTCTGCAGCACAGAAATCCTGCTGGGTATAACCCGTGTTAGACAAGCAGGGGATGCTGCCCTGCTCTGCCTACGAGATGGGATCAGCAGAGATGGCACAAGGCAGCGTCTTCCAGCTGCTCCAGAAAGGCCAGGCAGAGGAGAGATGCTCAGGGGCTGTGAGCCCCCTCTGCCAGATGTTTGCCAGTGGTTGCTCCCACCCATCGTTATTAGCACTGAATTCCCTGCATCCTCTTGCTGTGTTTCCAAGGCTGCAAATGCCCAGCTGCCTGTGCATCATCCGCTTGGTGGCCTGACCCTCAGCCATCCCCTATTTTAACTTTTCTGGGCTCTGGTGTGTTTTATTGAAGCCCTGGAGCAAAGGAGTGCTCCTTCATGTACCACTTTATGTGCCACAGTGCAGTCTTTTTTATTATTATTATTATTAAATGTTGTTTTTTTTTTTTAATGTGGAGAGAACGGATATTTATAATTTACCACCTAGGGCTTGGTAATTAATATTTGTGTAGAGCTCTCAGCGATGTCTTGGATGTGAAATGTATTATATAAATAAAGACTGTCTTACAAGCAGCAGGGGAAGAGGGGAATTAAATAAAAACCAGGTTTCTGTGATGTTCACGGGAAAAGGTGAATCTGGGAAGGGATTCAGGATGCCCAGCCCTAAAAGGGCTGTGGGAATTGTCACTGGGATGCTGCCTGCGTGGGTCAGGGGCTCCTGGTGCTCCAGGCCTGGTGATCCGAGGCTGCTCAGTGCACGTGGAGTGAATTTGTGCTCTCACACCGAGCAGGAAATGTGATGAACTCACAGGGGCTTTGAGAAATACTGGAAATATCTGTATGGAAATACTGGGGATTAGATGGGCTGTGGGGATGGAGCTGTGGTAGAAGTGCTGCTGCAAGGGGGCCATCACCACCCGGGTGCTCCTGGGATCAACGGGTCCCTTGTCCCCATCCCCTCACCCCTCCGAGCTGCAGAGGGGCAGGGGAGGAACTTTGGAGGAGCCAGCACCCCTCAGACTCAGTCACAGGGGTGTGAGCCCCGCTGTCCCTAGGAAACCTGCCCATTTCTCAGCTCAGATTTTCCTGATGGCACCAGGAGTGAGGGTGAGGGAGAGAATCCCACTGCCCCTTGTGGGGTCACCAGCCCCGGGAGATTTTTTGTATCAGAAACCCAGAATGGTTTTGGTTGGAATGGGTTTAAAGCCCACCTTATTCCATCCTCTGCCATGGGAACCTCCCCCTGGACCAGGCTGCTCCAAGCCCTGTCCAACCTGGCCTTGATTGACCCCTTTTGGGAGACATTTGAAGTCACTGATGTCTACAGGGGGTTAAAATCCTTCCCAACAAACTCTGCCTATTCACAATTTGACTTTAAAACAAACCCATGGAAAAGAAAACTAAAAAAAAAAAGAGAAATAGTTGCAAACCCCTCCCCAATACCCTGCATGTCTCACAGTTGTGCTTAAAAAATTCCATCTGCTATATCCCATCACAGGTTTTCATGGTCATAATAATTTCCCTGGAAAAGGCAGGTGTGGGTTGACTGGAATTATTACTGAACAGAGCTCAAACCACCAATTTTGGGTCAGGGAAAGGAAAAAACCATCTAGAAAACTTGTTTCATTTTCCAGAAAAATATTTGGATTTTTGTTTCAATTACTGTTTGGGGTTTTGGTTGTTTTTTTTTTTTTTTTTTTTTTTTTTTTTTGCTAAATGTACCAAACTGTGGTTATGAAGGTCAGAGAAACCTGCTACCTAAACCAGAGAACACCTGACAATGAAACAAAACCTTTATTTTCTGGTTGAACAAAATATTTAATTTGACTCAAACAATTTTTCACCTGATTTTTCACTTTTGTCATAAAATCAATTTCCTGCATAGCTCTGTTCTCCCACGCTGCCAGCATTGTGGAGTCAGGGAACCTTTTTCCTTTCCTTTCTTTGTATTATTTTCTCCTTTCCTTCCCTTTCTGCTTTTCTTCTCTCTTTTTTTTTCTTTTCTATTTTTCCTTTTTGTTTGAATTTTTCTCTTCTCCTTTTGTCTGATTTTTTCTTTCCCCCTTCTCTTCCTTGCCCTCTCTTTCTTTCCCTTTTCCCCTTTCCTTCGCTTTCTCCAGCTTTCTTCCCCTTCCCCACCTTTCCTCTTTTCTTCCCCTCTTTCTTTTACCTTTCCCACC
>VXAX01005190.1:768257-801434 GCA_013399835.1 Leptocoma aspasia | reverse complement strand
CCCATCCCCCTTTTTTCCCCTTTCCCCCTTTTTTTCCCTTTGAACCCCTTGCCCTGCACTGCTGCTCTGGCAGCCTTTATGTAACTAATCTGCAGGTAATATTGTGATTATATATCGGGAGCCATATGGTCCTGTGCAGTCACTTCCCGTGTTGTTAAACTGCTGAAGCGGATAAACTCCATGTCCATGCACAAAGTAATTGCACAAAACTAATTTGTGTTTGCAAACAGAACTGAAATTAAGTATGTAAATAAGCAGAGCTGCAGACTAAATATTATAGTAGGGAAGGAGGGAGCGGGGGGGGAGGAGAAAGTGGAAACAACTTCATAACTGCAAAGTACGATCCATGCAGGAGATGGGAATGGGAAGTGTTTCTAATGTGCAGGGAGCTGATGCTGTGAACAACTGTTGGAGGGTTTGTGGTTATAAATCCTGCGTGTCTCCAGTGCAGGCCCTGCCTCCAGCTGCAGCACCAGCTCCGTCATCCAGGGGGGAATAGAGATATGTTATAATTTAATGGTTTTTTTTTTTGGCTGGGAAATAGATCTAGTTTAACCCTGTGTGTCATTTGGTTAGAGGCTCTATTTTATTTGAAAACTTTTCAGGAGGAATGTTTTATATCCCAGGGTGAGCAGCGTGAATAATGGATGTGGGACATGCTTTGGAGATGCATCCATTTGGGGTTGAGCAGCAGCTCCCTCTCCCCCAATGTGCAGAGACCTCCCTGTCCATGGGGTGTGAGCTTCTCTCTGAGTCAGAGGAGAGGCTGAATTTGATTTTGGGGGTTTCTCTGGGGTCTTGGTACCAGTTCCTGTTGAGCAATAGGTGGGATCTGCAGGGATGTGTCCCATGGAGATGCAAATGGATTTTTGCAATGGCGAGATTTGGGCACAGAGGGTGGATTTGTCACTGGTGCACACCCCAGAAAATGGAATGTTTGCAGTGGGGCAGACACTCTGCACCCACTCAAAATGCATTGAGGTGTCTGAGAGGGTCACAAGTGATCTCTGTGGGTGCTGTGATCCCAAAGCTGGGCGAAGCAGAGCGAGGTTGGCTGCTGCAGAGAAGCTCTGAAGGGTCCCTCCGTCTCCCAGCCAGCAACGGGAAGGTTCCCTCTGCTGGCAAATGCTAGACTGGCCCTGGAAAAGCTCTCCATGATTACACCGAGCCAGCGCTAAGCCAGAGAAAGGGTTTAATTGTGAGATGCTTGGGAAAATGTCACCACGTGTCCACACATGTGACATCCTGTATTTATCAGGAGAAAAGGTGCTGGCAACCTTGCCTCCTATTTATAACCCTGCTAAAGGCTTGTCTTGGGACTAGAAGAAGAGCTCAGCTTCTCTCTATGAGTTTTTACTCCTAAAATTAGCCCCATGTTTGGCTCCTCAGATGGGTGCTCGCAGGTGACTGTGAAATGGGTTGAAATCTGCCAGCGGAGGCACGAGGCGAGTGCAGTGTCATTATTCCTGCTATCATCATTAATGGTGATGTCCTTGTCATGGAATTGTGGATTTCAGCTCTGTTAGAAACTGAAAAGCTTTAAAAAAAGCTAGGAAAATACAAGAGAATGGCTGTTTACCAGATGGATAAGGGACAGAATTGCTTGAGGGATATTATGACTCCTTGTTTTCAAGATGGCACAAAAGCACAAGGTAAAGTAGATACATTAATTGATAAATAAATAAATACTCCTCAAAAACAGATGGGTCCTCTTGAGCCCAAAGCCATCTCTCTTTGTTTCTTTTCCAAGCTGGTACTTCAGAGCAGTGTTGGAGCGTGCCCGGCACACCATGCTCTCCTTTGCTGCAGTGTTCTCAGGGCAGGATCTGCACCGGGTGGGCTTGCCCCAGGTAAAACATCTGAACTGGCTCTAAGGCTCCCAATTTCTCTTTGTCTTGCAGGGACAATCCCTTCTTATCCATTTCCATACCTGCTTCTGCTTGGGCTTCCTTGCCCTGCAGCCAAACTCTGCCCCTCTCCACAAATAATGAGATTCAGCAGCCTGGGGAGGACCACAGAGCTGTTCCCCCAAGCTCTATCAGGAGAAATGGGCTTTTGCAGTGGGATGTGCTCCTGGGAACAGTGGTTTGATGGGTCACGTCTAGGACAGATGGCTGGTCACCCTGGGTGACCTGTCCAGCTCCCATCTCCTTGTGAGGAATGAGCAGGGAAGGCTGGGAGGAGTTTCCAGAGCTCTCCTCCAAAGCATTCCATGGGATGTTTCCCAGCAGCAAACATCAGGGATCATCCTAACCCTGTGCACCCTTTGGCTTGGGTAGGTTTGTCCTTCAGCAGGTGTGAGGCTGAGCAGTTGAAACCAGAGGAGGGTTTGGTCCTGGAGGAACTCAGAGAGCATCCTCAGGTTTAGCTGTTGGGAGAGGTGTTCCCTCTTGTTTGTGCCAGAGCTGTAAAGACAGATTTCCCACCCGACCTTTGCTGTCAGTCCGAATCACTGCACACTGCCCAGGCTGGAACCTGGCTGAATTCAGGGCTTGAACCACTGCACACTGCCCAGGCTGGAACCTGGCTGAATTCAGGACTCTTGTTGCAGATTTGCAGCTGGCATCGGACCCTTCTCCTTGACCTAAGCTCAACCCCAGCCTGCAGCAGGCAAGGCTTTGGGTTGGGGAAATGGGAAGGTAACATTTCCAGAGCTGGGAGAGGCTGCTGGGAAGCTGATTCCTACCCTTAGCCATGATCATTAGGTTCTGTTGTTGTGCAAATGTTTTAAAAATAACTAGGGAGAAAAAAAATGCAAGTGCAGGGGGAAAGCACTGATAAACACAGCCTGAAATGCTGTTACAGGCAGACTTTAGAGCCTGAAATCACCTCAAATGTATTCTGAATTACCTTGAGCATATTTAGACAGATCTATTTTTCATTGCAGGACATTAATGTACTGACTTGGGGGATTTTTTTTTCTCTGCACAAACATTTCTGTCGCATGCTGGGAGGAAGGAGTAATAACCCTCCTTAGCACCAGGACAGGAAGAAAGACTTTGCAAGGGAATGGCTGGGGCGACAGTTGGGGGCATGGCTGGGAATTTGGACTCTGGGGAGTTATTTTTTGCAGTGCAATCCAAGGAAAACTGGAGCTTTGGAGCTGACTTGGGCTCTGGAGTCTTTTCTGATGAGGCTGAGACTTGATTTTCTTACCTATCATGCACAGTTTGTGAGGCTGTCGTGCTCTGTGCAATATTTGTATCCCTAAAGGTTTGTGAATTCCCAAGGTATCCTTTCCATAGGTTAGGATTTGAGGAGCAGGTTGTATGAATTAATATAAACAGTAGTAAATTATCTTTTTCTCCCAGGATCTGGGATATTAGGGCACCATTCCTCTGCCAGGCAGGGGCTTTGTGCAGATCTCAGGATGAATTAAATAGGAGCTTGAGCATCCTGAATCCCAAATCCTGAATTTCCAGCTGGATAAGAGGGTTGGGGTTGTTGCTGTGCCTGCAGGTTTTGTTGTGTCCAGCAGCAGGAGGACACGGGGATGGAGATGGTCTGCAGGGCTGGATGGAGGAGAAGGAGGAGGTACTGGAAAAATTCAGTGCAGCTGGTGGCCTGAGCTGGGTGGGAATGTCTGTGTGAACAGCAGGTGAGGGGCAGGAGGAGCAGCACAGCAGATGTTGAGGGGCTGGCCTGGGAAAATTTTAGGAGAGGAGGATGTGAAGGCACATGGGCTCCTCCAGCAGCCTCCTACCAGGCTGGAGCTGCCGTGCAGGGAGGAGCTTTGCAGGGACCAAGAAAGGAGGAAGATTTCTCCCACTTTTGGTTTGGTAGTTGCAGTTCCTGGGCTTTGTTGGAGCAGTTCAGGAGAGGGGATAGAGCCTGGGATGGAGTCAAAGACTTCTCCTGGTTTCTGGCATTTCCAGGATTATCCCTGAAGGCAAAAGGGGTCTCATATTTCCCTCCTCCTCCTCCTCCATGCCTGGCTCGCTGCCTGCTTGGAGGAGCTGTAACCCTTCCCTGTGTCCTTATGATTAATGACAGAGGCAAAGAGACACCACGGCTGCTGCTCAGCTCCTGTGGGCAGCAGCCTCCCACCCAAGCTGTGCCTGAACCTGGAGAGGGCAGCTTCTGCTTGGATAAGGGACCTGGGCTTCTCATATCCTTGGAAACCCAGCAGCATCTCTTGGGATAGCTGGGAATTAGGTGTTGCCCTTTCCAGCAGGGATCTAGGTGTGAAATCAGGGCAGTCCCTGCAGATGCTGTCAGGGCAAAGGCTAGAGCGGGGAAGAATGCCTTGGAAAATTTCATGGAGCTTCCATGCTGTCCCCAGTACTGGGCAGGTGTCCAAGCAGATAAAATGGGGCAGAAACAAGGTGAAATCTCTCCTATTTTCCCTTCCCCTGTTGTTAGTCCCTCTCCTGATCCCAAGGTTGTGTTCCATTTCCACAATTCATCACCTATGGTGTGGCTGTGTCCTGTTGACCTTCATGTAAATGTCTGGTTGCTGCTTGTGGGCAGTTAAGAACACATCAATGGTAAAAGTGTGTGAATTTTCCTTTATCGGGATATTTTTTTCCTATCAGGAAGGCAGATGGAGATGTAGAGCAATAGGTAGATTTAGAATTCCTCTATCAAAACTCCTAAAAAGAGAGTCTTCCTTCAAATATAATGTAAAGAGAAGATTCTAAGAGGATTTTCCGTATTTTCATCAGTTGTAATGTACATTTGCCAGGGTTTTTTTTGTCCTTGCACTGCCCTTATCTCCAGAATTTCTATGCATGCACTTCTGAGGCTGGTGCTGTTGAACTCAGCCCAGTTGTCATCTCCATGGAGCCCCATCCATGGCAAGGCTATAGGGTCCTCTAAACATGACAGTGATTGACTACCAGAGCTGTTGGATGGGGATCCACCTTCCTGGCTTTGGGACTGCTGGTCTGAAACAGGCTGGCAAGAAGTTTGTGGATTAACTAAAAATTAAAAAAAAAAAAAAAAGGGAGAATTTTTTTTTTTTTTTTAATTAAGTCAATAAAGCCTGGGTTGTCAGAGCAGAGCACGTCCTTGGCTGGTGACCTTGGTGTTATCAGTGCTGTCAGAGATCTTTATTGCTTCCATCCCGCTCACCAGGGATGGAGTTCTCCTCGTGTTGGTGGCGTGACTGCTGGGATGTGACTTGTCTGGAGAGGGGACAAAGCACCGAGCAGGGATTTTGGAGTGAGGTTTGCAGCTCTTCCACACAGCCTGGAGCTGCAGCTGCATCCCCCTGAATCCCCCAGGCAAATCCTGGGGATAGCTCCATGTCTGGCAGAGCCTCTTCCCTTCATCCGTGGTGGAAGGGGACAAGATGGGGTCAGCTGGGCCAGCCTCCCCCTTAAGGACTGAGGAGGGGCAGAAGGTCTGGGTGGGAGAAGACTGATAGCAAAGGAATGTGTCTCAGCCTCACATTTTTCCCAGCCCCCCAGTTTTCCTTGTGGGAACTGGCCCCTGGTATTCCTGCCTAAAGAAGGCAACGATTTGTCAAGTAAAAGGCAAAGAAAACAGCAGTGATGGGAAGACAAAAGGGAACATTAAAAACCCCCCTGCTCTTCCAGAAGAAAGCAGTGTGGGCTAAAGAAGGGTCCCTGAAAAATATAAGGAATGAGTCTGAAGGAAGGAAAAGGGGAGCATGCCAAATTCCCCTCTAATCCCCTCGACAACAGCCAGATATAATGGGTTGCCAGACTTTTCCCTGAGCTTGTTTTGCTTTGGGCCGGAGATTTTTACAAACTCTGGCATGTTGGGAATTTTAATCAGGGCCAGGGCCTTGTTCGTGGTGATGTTTATAAATGTGAGTGGAGGAGAAAGTCCAGATTTTGCCCTTAAAAAAACCCACCAAGAAAACAACAACAACAACAAAAAAAGCAAACTGAAAAAAAAAAAAAAGGGAAGCTTACAAGCTGTTCCCATCCTCATTCTGTCCCGGCTGATGGAAAATCACCAGCACTTGCCTCATGTAAATGGCACTTTATCCACTGGAAATGTGAATGCTGTCACCAATGGCCAGGTCTGTCAAGCTTATCAGCTGAGCTGGTGAGACAGAGAGATGCACCCAGTCCTGTTCACGCCAGGAGAGTGCGAGATAATAACATTTGGAGGGGAGAAAAGGCAGCCAGGCTGACGGACAGGAATTAAGGCGCCCTGTGGAAGTCCATCACTTATTCACTCCTGGTTTCATATTCAGGAGAATGGTGTTTGCTCTCCCCTTAGTTTTCTTTCTTCCTTTCATGCTTTTGAAGAGTCAACCCAGCAGGATTAATTCCCTTCTCCCCTGCTCCCATCTCTGCATGTGTCATTGCTCATTTGCACGTGGAACAGGCTCTGGTAGATTTACTTTGGGGGGTTTAGGTGCTGAGAAAAAGAGGGATTTGGGAGTTTTCAGCAGTGTGGGAGCAAGGAATGCCCAAGGAGGCATCTGCCATGGGTGATGTGAATCCTCCTCCAGAAGCACTGCTCAGGCAGAGGTGTTTGTGCTGGGTACATGGGGATGAGGGATTGCAGCCAGGAATCTGCTGATGGAGGTACCATTGAGGGCTGTACCATGGCAGAAGGATGGAAAGAGGCTCCAGCAATGGCTTTGGAGATGTTTTGGGTTAGGGAGATGTTTTTCCAGCCCTAAAGGAGGGTATACAGGAAAAAAGGGAACCTGGAGATGACTCCTTCTAAAACAGGGCAGCTGGGCAATGATGCTGGAAATAAAAGAAGTGCAAAAGTTGGTTTTGTGGGAAGTAATCATCAACTTGGCATCAATGCATGGAGAGAAAGGCTTCCAGTCTCCTGGGAAAAGAACCACCAGGAGGAAGGGGCTGTCCCTGTGCAGCATGCCAGGAGATCTGTGGGATCTCTCCTTACCCAGCCCCAGCCTTCGAGGGACTATTAATGCAGATCAGAGCTGTGTTCCATATGTATGATCCTGAAATCCCTGCTTCCAGAGCGAACCCCAGGCACGAGTGCTATAATGTAATGAGTTAAACTGCTTGTTCGCAGCTCCACTAAAAGCAAATGGACTGGGAATTTGTTTTAAAAAACTGGACGGAGCTTTATCGGCCAATTAATCAGGATGTATAATGGATAAATTAAAGGGCAGAGTCAAGCGAGGCTGCCAAATAAAAACCAATAAAGTGCAATCTGCAAATGGACATGACATTATGGGATGCTGAACAACAGCAGCAGGGGGGATCAGCACATGGCCTTGGGCTCCCCCAGGTCCCCTTGGCTTCCCAGTCCATATCTTGGAGGAAAACCCATCCTGTGTGGATTGTTGTGTTTCACAGCAGGAGAAATGTTGCTGAAGGAGTGGTATCACCATTCCTCTTTTAAACTGGAAGCAGAACAAGCCACAGGCTGGATTGAAGGTGGTTGGAGAGTTGGGAACTTCAGAAATTCACATGAATGTGTGCAGCCCCAAGGAGTGAATTTTGGAGCACCCACGGGAGCATCTTTTTTTCCCTTTTTTATTGGAATTACTGCAAACAGCAACATTGGGGATCCCCGGATGTTACAATAACTGCTCCGCTGCTTTTATGGGTGAAGGTCTTCCAAGGAGCACAGGCAGGGGGCTAAAAGGAAGAGCTGGCAGTGGCAGGGATGAGTTGGAAGAGCTCATTTCCTCCCAAGCTGTGCAAACCCTGCACAGTTGATCAGACACTCGAGGAGCTGCGTGCGGCTCCCTCAGCGGCAGCGACCCCTCCGCCTGCGAGCGGCCCCGGGGAGCCTCGGGAGCAGCAGCTTGGCAGATTTACGACCCTTCTCCCTACATGCCTCCACGGATGGGGAATTTCCTCCCCAACAAATAAACCCAAGCAGTAAATTGACTTTGCAGGTAGGGTTGGGGGGCTCAGCTCCAGGCTGAGCTCCTGGCTGTGCTCACGCTCCACAGCCAAGTTGCCCTTTAGGTTTAAGAAATAAATTAATTTGCTTGGTGCCTGCCATGACCATCCTGCTTCCTCAGGCTTTGTGTCATGGCAGTTATAAAACCACTGGGAGCTCTCCTCTCCACGTGACTGAGGCTCTCTTGGGCTTCCTGGGAAAATGAGGGAGCATCTGCTTCTCCAGCACTGGGTATCATGTCACAGCTCCAGCTGGGGCCTCTTCCAGGTCACTTGGCACATCACAAGTGTTTGATGCATCCTCTGAAGGGACAGCAGAGGTGTGAACCTGTCAGGAAGAAAAGCCACAAGTAACCAGAAATAGATTTTTAGTTTGTTTTTCAATTTTTTTTGGTAAGTGAAAGTGTGCAAAAAAAAAAAAAGAAAACTTTTTTTGGGTCCTTGCTAGAACAAAACCAGCAGGGTAACAGCACCAGGGCACTACAGGCAAGGAGGGAAAGATATTTTAATGATATTAGGCAATGTTTAGTTAATGGAAGACAGATCTGATGGAGAGGAGGTGTTTAGAACGCCGGCCATGCCTTTTCCTTGGGAGCTTTGGATGCCAGACCGATCCCGCCGTGCCTGTTCTGTAGCGTTGCTCCCTGTGGAGAAACTTCCATAAGGAAATCTTCTAGTTGAGAGACGAGGCCAGATCCTGACGAGCATATTGTTTGTGAGCAAACACCGACAGCTCGCTCCTCAGCTGCTGCAGACACGGCCATGTGGCGACTTCCCCCCAGCTCCGGCGAATCCCTGCTCCTCTCTGTGTTATCAGCTAGTGTTGCTCCTGATGATGCTGTCACAGATCGAGGCAGGGCTGTGTTTGTGGGGTGCTGGTGGAGCTGGGAGTAGACTCCAGAAGGACTTTCCCCTCTCCTCTGACTCTCATGTTGTTGAAAACCCCGCTGGGTGCCTGCCTGCTTTTCCAGGGCCTCAAATCTCTGTCTCCTTTCTCGGTCTTGCCCCCAAAAGCCGCAGGGAGTTTAAGTTAAGCAGGGATTTCATTGTGTGTGTAGGACCCAGCTTTCCCATCAGCAGCATGGATAAACACACCTTGCTCCTTAGTTGGGGATCAGGGGCTGAGTGCTACCTCAGTAAAGAGATTGGGATTAGGTTTGGGGTCTGTTTTGTCCATCAGAGAGTCTTGGAGCTGAGGAGAGGTGGAGGGCAGGGCACTGTCCCTCTGCTCCCCTGTGCCAGCCATCCCCATTGTCCTTTTGAGGTGGTGGCATCACAGCCTTTGGGGGGTTGCAGGGTGAGGAGGGAGCTGGGCTGCCTTTGGGATTGCGGCAGGAAAGGGAGCTGGAATCCCTTGCAGAAACACGGGATGCTGGTCCCTTCCTGCCTGCACACGGGCTGAGAGGCAGCGCTTTGTCTCCCTTTTCCTGCTGTGGGCTGTAAAGAGGTTTCTAAGTGTCCTTAAAAAGCCTCTCCCAGCCCTCCTGGAGGTGCTCAGAGATCAGAGCGTGCTAGTGGGGTGTATCCCGATGGATGAGCACCCACATCTCCTGGGCATCCCCCTGCAGGCTGACTCAGTGCTGAGCTTGCTGAATTGGCGCTCTCAGGATTAATTTCCTCCACTGGCTCCGCTTCCAGAGGCTCAGACTCAAAGAGGATTTGCCCGGCAATAGAGCAAATCTTACCCAGCACATTTGTTTACTTGCAAATCATGACTGTTCCCATGCACCCAGGCCAAGCTTTGCATCCTGTTTGTGGGCAGCAGAGACCAAGAGAACTTGCTCAGCAAGGAAACAGCCCCGTTGGGTGCAAATATGCCTCCCCATTCCCACAGGGAGAAGGAAAGCACATGGAGTATTCGGGTGCTGTTGTGTCATCCACTGCTTGTGGCAGAAGATGCTCATTGTAAGGGACGGGCCTTGCAGGGGATGCTCCTGGCCAGGGATGCTCCTTGCCCACTGCATCCCTGTCCTGAGGAGAGAATCACTCCTCACCTCCCCAAGGAGCCTCTGCTGCAGGGTGGGTGAGCTGGCAGGAAGAGCAGCGTGGGAGAGGGTTGGAACCTAGAAAATCTGGGCATGTTTTCTTCTTTTGGACAAATAGCTTATTCTCTGAAAAATTCAGTTGTGGGTCGGGCAGCGCCATCTGTGAAGCCCTGCCAAATGTGGTGAAGAGTTTCAGCCAAGAGTGAAAGAAAAGGAAAAATTAAAAAACTTGGAAAATGTCCATTTCCAAAAGCACTTTGCAAAACAAACATTTCAGGTCTTTCTGTCCAAATTACATTCCCTGTTGACATGTGTCCGTTTAATAATATATACATTTTTCTAAGGTTTGGAGAAGATGACCTCAAGTACTCTGGTTATTTGATTTGTGGCTTCTGTGTGGGAAATGTCTTTGCTCCCTGGACACAAAGCTATGGGAAGAGCAGATCCATTCTGCTCAAGGACCTGTTTGGTGCTTGTACAATGATTCTTGCAACCTGGCCTCATTCATGGACTGATGTACAAGTCTGTGTGGTGGGATTGACTTTTCTGGGGAAGGATGGCAGGTTTGGGGAGCAAAGAGTCCAGCATCTGCTCTGCCTGTTAAAGATTGAATGTGGGAACCATGGGGTGTAAAAGTGGCCAGGTTTGCTATTTCAAAGAGAGCTGGCTTTTCTGGAAGAGTGGAGCTACACCTACTTGTGTTTCCACCTCCCCTTTCATATCTCTCTTTCCCTGGTAGCTTCTCTCCTTTTTGACACTCTTGGTTTCCCATCTGTGCTTATCCAAGAGCTGCGACCCCAGATCGGTGTCGCCAATCCTTTCTCATGATCAGATTTTCATGGAAAAGAGGAAATAACAGTGGGTGGTTGCAAACATGGACAGATTCATGCAATAATTTAAGTCTGACGAAGCTTCTAGGACATCACCTGCTTGAACCTTCTGCTGATGTGGAAATCACATTCATAGCAGTGATGTTATCACAGAATCTCAGAATGGTTTGGGAGGGAAGGAACCTTAAAGCTCATCTCATTCCCACACCCTGCCATGGGCAGAGACACCTTCCACTATCCCAGGTTCCTCCCAGTCCCTTCCAACCCAGCCTTGGACACTTCCAAGGATGGGGCAGCCACAGCTTCTCTGGGCAACCTGTGCCAGGGCCTCACCTCCCTCACAGGGAAGAATTTTTTCCCTATATGTGATCTAAACCTGCTCTCTTTGAGCATCACACCATTCCCCCATGTCTGTTGCTACATTCATTTGCTTCATGCTTTTAAAACTGCTCCAGCTGCAAACCACCAGACATTCCAGTAAAATATCCTCCAGACCAGTGGAGGTCTGGAGTCATCAGCTTGCTAGAGCAGTTTATTTGGCTAAATATGCCATTGATTTGTTTGGGCTGCATTCCAACCGTGTGGGCTTTGTAAGTCAATACAACTCCCGTCCTCCTCTCCACGCTTAGTAATTGCAGGGTAGTAGATTCTGTTTAAAAAGGACAATGCTCTGCGTGTGCTCGAACAACAGGAGATGGGAAGGTCAGCACCTGGAGAAGAGCAGGGTCAGGACTTGGTGGGGTGTTGGAGAGCAGAGGGAGAAGGAGGCAAGCAAGAGTACCACATTTCCAAGTTTCTCGAGGAAGAGACAAGATATGTGTTTGTGTCCCCAGAGACTCCCACTGTGAATGTCTGGGAGTCTCTGCTTTTGAATGTCCCAGAACTGGTCGAGTTGGGAGGAATCACAGTGGCTCCAACCTCCCAGGGTTGTTACTCTATCGAGCAACACGAAACGCAGAGACAAACGCAGCTACACTTGAGAGAAGGCAAAGAAGAGAGAAACTTTATTTTGGTTTTCTCATTATATAGGGTTCTGGAAACGACTATTGATTGGAAGGTGAAGCTACCACCTCTCCAACGACACTGGTCAATGACAAAGTCTATCAAACCTTTCTCCTCCCAGGAGAAGGAATGAAAAACAAAAGACAGTTAGAAAAACATGTGCATGTTTACAAAAAACAGCGTGAGAAACTCTATCACAAGAATGAAAACATCAGAAGGCTGAAAAGTGAGAGTGACACAGGGTCATCTCAGAACACATGGCACAGCACTGTGCATGGCTCTGGGATATCTCCAGTAGAGGCAGCCTGTTCCAGTGTGTGGTCACCTGCAGAGTAAGAAGTTCTTTCCCATATTACAGGTTTCCATCAGCCTCAGGTCTGTCACCCCTTGTGCCCATGAAGGTATCACCTGTCCCTCTCTTAATTTTCAGTGCTGGCTAGGGAGGCACAGGGTGTCTGGTGGAAATCAAGAGATGCAGGTTCTATCCCCACTTGCTGTCCCTTCCCTCCATGGTGCTGTGATGAGGTTCAGTCCCTGATCCAGGTGTTGTCCCGCTTCCCAGCGCAGATCCAGTCCCAGCTTAGTGGTTACCAGCATGAAAGTCACTGTGATATGTGATTATAACACTTATTAGTGACCATAACACTTATGAGGGACTCTGCTACCCCAGAGTAAAACACTCTGGGTGGCAAAGGGGTTAAACAGCACCTGCTGAGGCCAAGGGCATGGTCGAGTGGGACTGGCTTTTCTTTTCCATTTCTCTCTGAAAGCAGGCAATTTCAAATTCTCAATTTCCCCCTAGAAATGTGGGTTTATCATCAGATACTCCAAGTAAACCTCCCCAGCACGACGCCAAGCTCCCCAAACCGGTTCAAAACTGAGGCAGAAGGACTGAAGAGAGGTCCCTTTCTCAGCGAGAAATCAAGCCTTGCTTCCAAAATCACTTTGCATGGAGACCAGGCACACAGGCAGCTGGAAGTGCTCCCCTCCCTACGCCGATGTTTTTCCGAGCTAATCACGAGCGTAACCTCGTGTCCCTGATTGCGGGTGAGGTCCGTGCTGATTTCCCAGGGAGCCTCAAGGCACTTCAATCCCAAGCCTGGTGCTCCCAGGGAGGCCCCCCAAAGCCAGCCCATCTCCCCATCAGCAAACACACCACGCTTGTTAGGACACAGTGCAGCCGAGCCTGCCATGCCAATCAAGGCACATTCATGTGGCTGTGCAGGGTCTTCTTGCTCTCTCCAGTGATGTGTAATTACTGTATATTTAGAATAACAAATTCCTGGCTTGCAGGAGGGATGTATTCAGGGCCAGTTCTGCCCCTTGTTGGAAGGAGGGGGTTGCATGGATGCCTTTTCCTGGGAAAAAGGACACCTGAGCAGGGAGGTTATTCCTTTTGTGCTCGTTCAAGTGGATTTGCACATTGAACTGCTGCTCTGGGAGCTTTACCTGTGCCCTCAACACACAGGGCTTGTAAAAGCAGTGGGAATCTTTGGATTTTATGTGCCTTCCTGCTCTATTAACACTGTACATGGAGAGCTTTGCCACGGGATGTTGTTCGATGCAGCTCTTGTCCTGCACAGATGCCAATTTACAGTGCCTGCACCCACACATGGGTTTGCTCTTAATGCTGGTATTTATTATCTGCCTTCCATCTAATGTCACTGTCACTTCCATGTCTGCCACCAATTGCCAAGGAATAAATACAATTAAATCAGCATCTCCTTAGGATAGAGAGAAGGAAAAAACAATGTGTGTGCTGCTTCTTTCCAGTCTTGCTGGGCTTGCTGCATCCCATCTCCATCCCAGCAGCTTTCAGTATGTCTTTGTTGGGGCTGGAGCACAAATGAAGCAGGGAACAAGAATTTTCCAGGTCCCTTGGAAGCACAGAGGGAAGGAGGCAATGGCAGTCAAAGGGTGGAACTGTCAGACTTGAGGAAAAGCTATTTCCAGGCAGGGAGGAGGTGCTAATTAAATTAAATTTGAGATTTCTGCCACTCAATCCTGAGCAAGTCCGGAAAAAACCAAACAACCTCTAAAAATAATTAAAAGTTAAATCAAAAAAAGAGAAAAACAACCAGCTGGGGAGGGGTTGCTGACTACAGGGCTTGCTGCTGTTATCCACCTCCTGGTGCCTCTCTCTGAGTGCGTGCAGCTCTGCCAGAGCCCTTTGGAGCTGCCTTCCCTTTGATGCTGTGATTGATTTCCCCCAGGGATGGGAGAACACTACCTGGGGAAGAAATTTATGATTATTTTTAGCTTTGTGAGCACCGAAGGGGATTCCGCAGCCAGGCTGAGCTCTGCATGCCTGAACCTCTCCCAGCCTTCCCACCCCTGCTGCCGTGGGTTTGGTGGGAGGATGTCAAAGCTAAGAAAGCAAGATTACTGCTATAAAATTAGGGAATCCTTATAGCTCAGCCTCCTCATGCTCTGGCACAGAGAAATTGTGGCTGCCCCATCCCTGGAAGTGCCCAAGGCCAGGTTGGATGGGGCTTGGAGCCACCTGGTCTAGTGGAAAGGGTCCCTGCCCATGGCAGAGGGTGGAATGAGATGAACTTTAAGGTCCCTTCCAACCCCAAATACTCTGGGATTCAGGGCTAAGCAGCCACGATCCAAAAGAAATCTCCCTGAGAGAGCACTTGGAGGCAGCAATTCAGAGCAGGAGGAGGGATGGAGGAATGTTGCTCTTGTAGAGGGCAGAGCAAGTAGCTTGGAAAAGGTAGTTGAGGTTGGAAGTGGTGCTTGGATTGATGGTATAAAAAAAAAATCATTCGGGCTCGGCTCACAAACGAAATGTTTCAAAATGTCAGTGGATTTAAAATCTGGGAAAATATTCTGACTGGATTTCACTCTTTTGCCTCAGCAAAACCCAAGTAGCCTGGTGTTTGCTTTTGAGCTTTCAGATTTGTGGCTGATATAAAGCAAATGTAAAGGAAAGGTTGCAGGGAAAGACTGTTTTAAACAGAAGAGTTTGGAGTTAAAATCCAGAACAAAAAGGTGGGTGAATTGGCGTGTCCATGGTGCTTCTCCCTTTGCAAACCTGAATTGAGTAACAAAAATAGCACTTTCCTCAGAGCATCTCATCCATCCCTAATGATGAGATGGAGCCAGAGTTCCTGGGTGCTCCTCCAAACTGTGGGAAGAGCTTGGGGGCTGGGATTTTGGATGGGTTTTTGAGCTCTGGGCAGCCACCTGGTGTGATACAGGAGCACAGGAGGAGAACCATGGGTTCATGGACCAGGCTGGCAGGGGAGAGGCCCAGCTCCAGCCCCTCTGCACTGCTCTGTCTTCTCTCCAGATGGATGTTTCCATCCTCTGGGCTTGGCCTTTGTGGTGTTGAGGCTGCTGACTATGAGATCCAGGGTGCCCTAATTGGCAGGGAATCGGTCCTGAAATGTCACAGAGATTTATATCTCTGTGCAGCCTCTCCAGGTGCTAATTTTGCTACAGGCCCCTGGATAATGGCTCTGGGAGAAAATAATCCCAGGCTCCCCTGCTCTCCAGCCTCTTTTTTTCCTTTTTTATTCACTTGACGGATCTGAGGGATGGGAGGAGTGAATTCTTGCATTGTCCCCCACCCGCCCTGCAGGGAGAGGGAATTCTGTCCACAAGCAAAAGTGGGAGCAGGTTTGGTAGGAATGGGGAATAATAGAAAATGTCACTGCAGATGGCACTTGGGTGAGATGCAGCTCTTCGGTGTTGCTGACACAGGAACATTTCTGGATGGATTACCTTTGTGTCTGCTGGGAGACTCCCCAGCAAGGTCCTGCTTGGGACGTGGAACTTCACAGCCCTGGCAAGGAGAGAACCCCAAATTTTCTCTCTCCAAGAGACGAAAAACCTCACCTAGGGTTTTTTACCCCAGGGTGGCAGTAGTTACTGGGATGAGCCATCTGGGATGGCTTGTCCTCTCCAGACCAACCCAGCCAGCCTGGTTTGGGCAGTCCTGAGCAAGGTGCAGCTTGCTGTAGGTAGGTAATGATATGTTTTTGTCAGACAGGACAAATTTTTTCTTTCCCTGACTGAAACAACAATATTGATCTATCGTCTTGGTCAGTTACATAAAGACCATCTGCATTAATCTGATTTAATGGGGATTTAGCTGGCACGGGAGGGAACCTGTTGCTGTTCTAATCTCATTTCAGCAACACACCGCTGCTTTTTTTAATACTGTTTTCCTTTTCCCCCATCTCTGCTGTTCCAGTCTATTTGGATCAGACTGTTCCTGGCTGGTTCTTTACTTGTTTTGCAGTTTTCCATGAATTTTTTGCCATGCTGCGTGTGCTCCCTGGTGTCCCAGCCATCCCAGCAGCCCCAAACTCTTCTGTATTTGAGTTTGTACCCCAAAATTTGGACTGTGTTGATCTATTTCTCCACAAAGGCTGTTGGCACCCATGGGTGCTCCAGCACAAAGAGGAGGTGCTGGTAACTGCTGTGGCCATGGGAGCCCTTCATTGCCAACCTCTCCTTAGCCCAGTCCTTTCCCAGAAGCTGCTGGACCATGTGTTGAGGTCCACAAATTGAGCCTCTGCTGCTGCACCTCCAGAGGTGAGATTGAGCCGGGCTTTGCAGCACCAGGCCTCCTGATTATCAGTCCTGAGGCAGTGCAGGGAGGCCTGATGGGTTTTCCCACCTCCAGATGGTGAATAGGATGAGAAGTACACGAGTACCAGGGGAGGGAAGATCAAACATCATCTTCTTGGCGCTCGTGCTGGAAGCTGGGGAGTTGCTAGGACCGAGCAGCGAGAGGCAAATTAAAACCTTGCATTAATTCCATTAACTATGATCATCTTCTCACCAGGGATGAATTTAACTGCTCGCCATTAGTATTTTTATAGACAAAAAGTTGCATCAAGAGGCCCACGCACCATTAACTCGACCCCATGGCAGGGATGGTGTGATCCATCCTGGATGTTCACATTCCCTGGGTGCACCATGATCCCACAGACCCTCCATCCCTTCTCCCACTGCCTCCCTGGTAGGGAGAGAGGGGAAGGTGTTTAAAGGCAACACGAGGCACCAGTTTAATTTGCCAAGTGACTGGCCCAGTCCAGCTGTGCCATTAGTGCCTGCACAGCTGGATTGCTGTGCTGGTGGCAGCCAGGGCTGCCTGCCGAGATCTCGCTGTAGAACCAAGAGCAAATGCATCAAAAATGCTCAGCTGCCTTTTGTAGCTCGAGGTTCTGCCTCGAGGTCAGAGGTAGTAGGAGCTTTGGGGGGTTTGGGTCTTTGCTGAGCTCAGTTTCTGGGGTGGGGGAGGTGGGAATGGTCCCAATGTGGTGGCACCAGGTTTCTGCTGTGCTCTCAGCTCTTTGCTCCATTCTTTTCTTCTGAAGGGGTGGTCAGAACTAATGGTTACTTCCAAATTCATCTGTAAGGCAGAGCCAGGCTTTTCCCACTTTGCCAAGACACCGAGGATCTGGGTCAGAGGGCACATCCAACTCATGGCTGAGAGGTTCCCAGACCTGCTCTGGGAATCTTGTAGCATGAGACCTTCCCAGAGCCAGGAGGCACCATGTGGTTGGGATTTCTGACTCCAGAAGCAATGATCCACCCTCAAAGCATCCTGCAGTGCTGTGTCTGGTGCTTACCTGCCCTCTGGCACTTGTCTGAGCTCCCTTGGCAGGTGTTTGGACAGAGCACATCCCTCTGTTCAGCTGGGAGGGGGTAGGTTTGGCATCTTCTAATTTCTTGGGTTCAGTTTTATTTAAATCCTTGTTTTCCCTGTTGTCCTGGAAACACTGCAGAAGAGAGGGATGGGAGAAGAGAGTGCACAAGGGACAATGGGAGCATCTCATGCTGTGCCATGGGGACAACAGGGAGAGTTGTACACAGCACTGGTTATGGACTGGGACACCTGAGCAGGCGATTCTTTGCAACTTTTAGCAATTAGGGAATCTCTGTTAGGACAGCTCCAGCTGAGGGGTGGAGGAGGAGGGAACAGAGAGGTGCAAAGCCAACTGAACAAGTGCTAGCAAAGGAGAAATGGCTCAGAAGGAGTTTCCTCCTGGGAAGTTGTATTTCCCTCAATGTCCTCCTTGCCTGCATGTCTTGTCCAAGTCCTGTGGGCAATGAGGGCTGCATTTCTTCCTGCAGAGCTGGGGCTGGTGGAGCAGGTTTCTGGTCCATGCCACCCTAGGTTGGACATAAACCTCCTCCTGTTCCCTCTGGGATGTCCTGGAGCTATCACCAGTCTCTGCACAGCTTGTGAAAAGTCTCTCAGCTCCACTGGCCATGTCCTCATTGTCAGGATGGTCAAAACCTCGACCATTGCAGAGCGAAATGCCTCAGGGCCACACTGGGACATGTCCATCCCAAACCAGGTCCCCTTCTTTGGCTTTGCATCCATCCTTCCATACCCACCCACATCTGCAGCTCAGTGTCTGCAGTTCAAGCCCAGGGTTCTGAGATGGGACAGGCAACAGGAGAGGAGTGGGATGGGGCTGGTGGCACAAAGAGCAGCAGATTTTTTTGCTCCGTGCCCCATGGCTTTGGGGTCAGATGGAGCTCTGCAGAGGGCACACAACTTGTCGGGAAGCACTGGAGAGTTCGTTGGCAGTGGGTGATTTTTCCTCCTCTTTTGCATGGATTACACTTGTTCTCTGCTTGCCCTTTTCAGCAGGGAGAGCAGTTTGGATACACATTACCTACACGGCAAAGTGTGCTCTAATTGGCCAAGAATTGGTCCTAAAATGTCAGGAAAAGATTTATTTCCCAGTGCAGCCTCTCCAGGTACTAATTTTTCTATGGGCCGCCAGATAATGGCTCCAGTGCACAATAGCTCAGTTCCTAATCAGGATACAGAGCTGTAATTGGGTTGAAGGGATTTAAAATCATTAAAGCCACATTCAAGGGGAATAAAAAGGAACCCCCCCACCTCCTTTCCCCCCCAAGACTGAGTGACTGTGTTTAATGAGCAACTCCTGGCATGTCACTCGTAATAGGCAGCAATGAAGTTGCAGCAAGAAGTCCAAGGGCAATCAAGAGAGACTTTGTGGCCTTGGGATGACTGGTTAAGGAATCAGGAGCACAAGCAGAGCTCTCCTGTGTCCTTCCAGTCAGAGGGAATGCTGAGGGAAGAAATGGAAAGAGCTAGCAGATCAATTCCTGGCTCTGAGCCTGGTGTCATGGGTAGAATTTGGGGTTTTTTGGTCTCCACAATGGGGTACCCCTGCCTCAAAGGATCTCTGTGCAGGAGTCAGCAGGGCTTTAAACCAGATTTGAAGGGGTAAAGGAATGAAACCAGGCTCCAAGACAAGTCTGGGGGCAGCACATCAGTGTTGACAACAAGCAGACCTAGAGGAGGTCACTGAGCATCCAGAAGTAAAAAAAGTCACAGGTTGTGCCATTTTGATGATTTTTCTGGTCTGGCATCCAGCCCTGCCTCAGCAGTGGCAGCCAGGAGTCCAGTTCTGTGTATCTCCAGGTCCATCCTTACTGCTGCATCTCAGTGTCCTCCAGCCTTGGGTGCAGAGTGGTCTCAACGTGGTTGCTCCCATTTTATGGTTCTGGGTCCATACCAGAGTTCTGGTATTGTCCTATTGCCAAAATCAGTGCAAAGTGGTAAAAATCACTGGTTCTGCAGTGGGCGAGGAGTGGCAGGTAAAGAGCTGAGCAAAAATCTCCCACACTGAGCAGAGCAAAATTGACTTTTCCTTTCTTCAGCATCCTGCTTCACAATCTCATTCATTGAATTTCCTCTTTTTTCACATGAGACCATATCTTACAGTGTGTTGAGACCTTTGGAATTCCAGACCCGTCCCTCCACACCCCTTGCAAACCCATCAGCTCGGTGTCACCCACCCACCAAGGCCACATTAGCACAACTCTGCTGGAACTGCAGTGGCTTTCGTCCTTCAAGCCGTGCCCTGTATTGAATTCACACCGTTATCTGGCCTATTACAACTTCAGGTATTAATTTCCCCTAAGTCTCACTTGACAGCGCTGCACCCTCACTCCTCTGCGAGGATCATGGGGGAAGGTGACGTCAAGAGACTCACCGATGGTGAGGAAAATACGATGTCCAGGTTTAATTGGCAATGATTGTTTTGTCTTCTGTACAAAAGCAGCAAATCCCCAGAAGCTGGAGAGGAGCACAGCTGTTTATGGCGAACAGAAGCCGCTGCTTATCTCCTTGTAGCAACCTGTCTCCAGGAGATCACGGCTTAATTAACTCATGTGTTATCAGGAGTGAAACTGTACAGACATTGTTAAAGAAAAAATAATATTAGAAAATAAAAACTAAGAAGAGATAAAGTGGGAAGGAGGGAGGTGACCTGGGAGCCAAGTGGAGTGAACTCTGTAGGGAGCCAAAGTGCATGGCCAGCGGTGGCTGTCGGAGGCCGTGGGTGAATTTGCATATGGTGGATGAGCTGGAGAGGGGAGAGAGATTCCCTGGCCACAAGAAATGTGATTCTCAGGCCCCAAAAATGCATACCTGGGCTTGCACTGGAGGGGGTTTGTCATTAGGAAGGGATCACTGTGCACAGCTGGAGCTGGAGCCTCCCAGGAACCCGGCACATCAGCACGGGGTTCCCACCTCCTCCAGGCTGCTGGAAGGATGAGTGCAGTGCTGCTGCTCCTGGTCTCTCCACCCCATGGATTTGGGGATGGGCCACACCCCTCAGCCTCTAATTTCCTAATCATAGAATCACAAAATGGTTTGAGTTGGGAGGAATCTTAAAGCTCAANAAATTTCTAACCCTGTTTCACCATCCACCCCACACATTGGCCAACTGCCCCATCCAGGTGCTGGTGTTTTCTCCCAAACAGTTCACCCCAGAACAAGGAGCATGGCCTTGCTGGTGCAGATCTTCCTGAGGATGTAAGGAAAGATACTGGTGGAGGAAATTGTAAAGCAGCCTCTCAGCGAGGGCTGTGGAGTCATTTGGAGAGTGGTGCAGAGGGAAATTTGACAACCTCTCCCATTCATTACTCAAAGTGCTCTGCAGATCAAAGCCAGAGAGACAATAATACATTTTGAACTAAGAACATTAATTTGTATCCAGAGCANACAACTTCTCTGGACACCCTGTGCTGGAGCCTCACCTCCCTCACAGGGAAGAATTTCTTTGTAATATCCAATCTAAACCTATTCTCTTTCAATTTTAAGCCATTTCCCCCTTGCCCTATTGACAAGGACAAATAGATCTCAAATGACTGAATAGAGCAGCTCTTTTCCATCAGACTGGAGTACATGGACCAAGTGGCCACTTGCAGTCAAAAGGAGGGGAGAGCTGAGTCCTTCCCAAAGATACTTTCCTCTGGAAAACCTCATTCCTGGCTCTTAGATCCCAAGTTGTCAGCAGCCTTATCCCTGACTTCAGCAAGCCTTCCATTGATTTGCGGGAAAAACTCCGTGACTCCACAACTTATAGAAGTTGGGAAGTAGGTATGTATCTTTATTCAGCGCTGGGTGCATGTGGATTATTTCCCCAAAAGACACGTGTGCCCCTGAAAATTCCCGAGTGTCTTTTATCCCACTTACTTGTGCATATGCATAGGGTTTCACAACAGGTTCATGCATATTCATTTTACTAGTTACAATTAATTATCAGTCCTTGTACAGAGGGGTCTCTGGTCATCTTGACCATCTCCTACAGCCTCAGCTTTGGCTCTATCTTGCTCCAAGGTTCAAGGGGGGCCCTCTTTTCTCTCTTTTAGCTTGGAAGTTCACGTTCCTTTCTTAAGCAGCCTTGAATCTTCTCTGTCCTTTTTGCGGGCCTTTGTGCACAGCAAGTTAGCAGACTACACAAGTTTTAAACAGCACACTTCAGCTAAATCCAAAATTGGTTTCTACCCCAAGTCAAATTTCTAACCCTGTTTCACCATCCACCCCACACATTGGCCAACTGCCCCATCCAGGTGCTGGTGTTTTCTCCCAAACAGTTCACCCCAGAACAAGGAGCATGGCCTTGCTGGTGCAGATCTTCCTGAGGATGTAAGGAAAGATATTGGTGGAGGAAATTGTAAAGCAGCCTCTCAGCGAGGGCTGTGGAGTCATTTGGAGAGTGGTGCAGAGGGAAATTTGACAACCTCTCCCATTCATTACTCAAAGTGCTCTGCAGATCAAAGCCAGAGAGACAATAATACATTTTGAACTAAGAACATTAATTTGTATCCAGAGCATTTTAATAAATAATTTTTTAAAATCCAGTTCAGCCCTGTCATCTCAAGCCAATTCCTTTTAATATCCAGCCCTTCGACTGACAGATTTTTAACAGCATAATTAGCATGTATGGCTCTTAAAAGCCTTCGCTGGTATTCTCAGGCCTTCTCTACATTACCCAATCTCCTCTCCTGTCCCCCCAGCCCCCTTTTCCGATATTGTTATTCCATTTGTAGTTGTTTATTGTGCCTGCTGAGGCAGATTAAAGACAGGAAGGAGCCAGAGAGTTGTTCTTAGGGGCTCCTGTGCAGTGCAGAGTAAGCATGGCAGAGCTTAAGGATTCCAAATCCGGAGTTTTTCTTTTCAAACTGTGTGCCTGATGACTGGAGGTGGTTTCTGAAGCATTTCATTGTTGCTTTGTTGGGTCGTTTTTGTTTGATTTGGGGTTTTTTTTCCTGTGGATTTATGTATTTTTGAATAGGAAGAGTGAGGAGCACCAAGGGCTTCTTATATAATGATATATGAGTGAGAGCAGGGGCTTAAAAGGAATATAAGAAAGGTTATGGAATACTTGGTCATATTGTAAAGTTTGGCAGCACCAGGAAATACCCTCATGTGTTATTGCATAGAACAAAGCTCCCTAGGCTCCATTTATCCAAGGATGAAAGCAGGTCCAGCAGAAGCCAAACACAGTCCAGTCCCCCAGTTCTGTCCTCAGAGCCTTTAAGTGGGATGCAAATTGTCTACAGCACAGACACACTTAGATCTGGGTCTCCTTCCTCCAGCAGAAACTGCTGGTGAGAGCTGGAGCCGTTTGCCAGTTCCCATTTCATGTGGGATCTGGCACACAGAAGGAGCAGGATTTTGTTTTCCAAAGCCACCGGAGTGTGTGATGGGGGGAACCAGACCTTGTCCAAAGAAAGAGAGACACCAAATGCTTTCTTGTAGTGATTTTGTTCCACTTCACTTTTGGCTGAGGATGGGCCCAAAGCAAAATCCCAGCTCTGAGCAAAAGCCTGGAAGCTGAACCTGCTCCCAGCCTGCAGCTGCTGCTTATCTCAGTGATAGAAATCAAACCTGGAAACCTGTGGCTCTGCTCTGTGGCTGCACCTGCCCCTTGGAGCATGCCTGTCGTGTCACACAGAGGTGTGTAAGCCTTGGGGGCATCTGTCTGTCTCTAAATCTGAGCATTTCTGGGCTGGAAGACTTCATGCTCTGCAGTGAGCACTGTGTAACCCCCAGTCCCTCCTGTTACCTGGGAGCAAGGCAGGCGTTAACCCTTCGGTTTTGCTGTGGCATGAAAACCAAAGCAAGGCTTTGAGGCAAAGCAGTGCCAAGCCCTGTTTTGCCATTCAAGATGTGCTAGTGTTATCCCCATTGTGTGAGGAGTTGGTGGGGAGAGCTTTGAGGCCAGCATGGGTCCAGGATGCTCCCCAGCACTGAGCTTGTAGGATCACAGAATCATAGAATCTGCTCATTTGGAAGGGGCTGGTGAGGATCACTGAGTCCAGCTCCTGTCCCTGCTCAGGACCATCCATAACAGTCACACCCTGTGCCTGAGAGTGTTGTCCAAAAACTTCCTGAGCTCTGTCAGGCTTGGGGCTGTGACCATGTCCCTGGGGTGCCTGTTCAGTGCCTGGCCTCCCTCTGGGTGTCACACTGCCCAGCCCCTGGCAGACACCCACCCCCCGCCAGGTGCTCCCAGCACAGTGTGGGCCAGTGCACTGAAGCACAGTGGAGCCAATTTGGGCTGCAAAGCCCCGTCCCTCTGCCCGGCTCTGGGATGCCCAGAGCTCATGCAATGCAAATCTGCAGAAAGCAATAGCAATTGCTCTGACTCATTATTCTGACCACAGCAGATGCTTTGCAGAGGGACACTGCCTGTCCCCTGGCCGTGGCATGGGGCCACCAGCCCCGGCGTGCCACAGCAGCCCTGCCAGCTGACGGCTCTGACAGGATGATGGGCTTTGGCACCTTCCCATCACCAGCTTGGAGTTGGCCCACGATGCCCTCCTGGGTCCACGGAGGCTTGCAATAAACTTTAGGGCTTGTGCCTGGCTTATTGTTGGCACTTGATGCTTCTTCTCACTGCTCTGGTGATATTTCTTGTCCCTGGCTCGTGGCTGGCTTGCAGCTGCAGTGTACTCGCCCTCATGCTGAGGGGGGAAATTACTCTACAAGCCCCCAAATTGATGTAGAGTTAATTCCTTGCTGCAATTTGCTAAAATCCTCCCTTCTCTGTGCTTTTGCTGTTATAGATCACATGGAGTGGCTGGGTTTGGTGCCTGCTCTGTGGGAGCCAGCTGCAGTCCCTTGTAGCCTTTTGTTTTCAGATTGCCTTTTTGGAGAGATACGAAAATCCACTGAAGAATGATGGGCGAGCTCTGCTTTGTAAAGCTTTGCTCTCCTTTCTTTCTGGAGAACCTGCAAAATGTCAAATGCTCTTTTCCTGCCTCCTAAGTGCACACATTTACCCAGGTCCCTGATATTTTGGGAGTAATTCCATTTGCTCACAGGCTGTGTAGGAGGCACTGGCAGAGGTTGTCCAGAGGAGCTGTGGCTGCAGCATGGCTGGAACTGCTCAAGGCCAGGCTGGACAGGGCTTGGAGCAACCCAGGCTAGTGGAAGGTGTTGAGGGGTTTGACATGAGATGAGCTTTCAAGTCCCAAAACCCAAACCATTTTGGGTTTCTATGATTCTATGCCTGATTTTCCATGCTGGTCTGAAGCACTTTGAAAACTGGAGCCTTAGATGTAGAAATTGCAAAAACTGGTGATTTTTGGTGCAGTGGCCAAGATGAGCCAGTGCGGTCATCTCCATTCCTCTGCCTTTTGCCCACTGCTCTCTTTTCTGTTACTGTGAGCTCTCAGTAGGAGATTTGGGCACTTTCACTGCAGGTTGTTGCCTGATGCAGATTCCATCTGCAGTCTCCTACTCCCGGTGTCACTCGTGGCTGGTGCCCCTGCAGCAAAGAGCAACACAGGGTGAAGGTGACACTTCCCCTTAATCCCCAGCCCCAGAGGCTGAGCTTGACATGGGTCAGCTTTTGTACAAAACAAGGGAAAAAAACAAACAAGCAGCTGAAAGTTAAGCAGAACAAGGAAAGTTCAGGCTGCTCTGTAATGTCAAGGTGAGCAAGGCGATGGCATTTACGTGTGAGATATCCGGGACTCAGGATCTGGGATTAGTGTCAGCTCTTCTGTGGCAAGCTAAATTAGGAATGCAGAGGCTGTCTCTGTTTATGATACAGGGTTGTTAGGTGCTTCAGGTACTGTCATTCTTATTTAAGGATATATTTAAGGATTAACAGTAAGAAGTCCAGCATTAGCAGGAGAGAAATGAATGTTAGTGAGCTTAGGCTTGGAGGGCTTATTTTTGATCATCATCATGTGAGCTGCTTTAGGAGAGATGAGCTCCAAGATGGGGAGGGAGGGGGGAGATTCTTGTATTTTTGCAGGAGAAGAAAACGTTTTGCAAGTTTGAATAGAGCTCAGAACTTAGCAACAATGACGGCTGCACGGGTAAAGCTGCATAACTCCCCGGAGCCGGTGCCTTTGCTGGGCTGGGGATCTGGCTCACAGCACCCAGCCTATTTTTAGTCTCTATTTTTTTGGTGTTTCTTTCTTCTCGTGCAGAATATGTGTGATCAAACAATGGCCACGGATTTCTTTGTTGTTTGAAATCATTCTGTGTTTTTAATTGGCAGCTTTTCTGTTTCGCCTTGATCGTGGTTGACTGCAAGTAGGTTACGTTTGCTCTGAGCTGTCTCAGGCACCTTGGGCGGGCATGGAGAAGTTTCCTCCTGATCCTGCTCCCTCCAACTGGGTGTGGCACAAAGATTTTCTTGCTGCCAAACATTTTCTTATGTGTAAATGCCACGTTTTGCTTTCCCAGGCTTTGGCTTTGATATTTGCTGCCCACAAGCACCTGGCACTGGGAAAAAGCTGCTGAGGATTCACAGCTCTTGACATCCCAAGATTTTCTTATTTTCAAAGCTTTTCTTAGAGCAGAAATGGGTGAAAATATTGTTTCCTTTGTGCAGTGGGTTAAGTCAGTTCTGATGACTGAGATGCAGGAAGGGGGAGGTCTCACTATCCCCCCACCTCTCTTTGAAGGAGTAGCATAAAATGTACATCCCAAACTCCTGGTTTTGACATTCCCATTTAAACAATTTTAATTCTTATCTTTAAATATTGCAATTATCAGGTCCAGCTCATCCTTTGAGGTGAGTTGGGTGTGCTGTGGGCTGTGTTTCACCTCTCTGCACTGAGGCCTCTGCAAGACTCTTGCTGGGTGATGGAGTGGGCACCCCATGACTCCAGCCCAGCACTCCTTGGGTGCCAGAGAAGACGGTGGCCAGGCTGAAGTCAAAAAGGTGCCCAATTTTGTGTTAAAAGTGCTCAACCAAACTGGACAACTCCTGAGTATTCATTACCTCTGTGCTTCCTGAAGCTGAAACAATTGCTGTTATCCCCCATCACATTGCATGACCTACATTTGACTTGAAAGCCTCCTGCTAATAATTAGTTTGAATTTCGATTTAAAAATAAACACATTCATATTCTACATTTCAAAACTTGAAGAAATCAAGCCCCTGGATAGATGAAATTCCCCACCTTTCCCTCCTGGTCCCTCCTTTCCCTGTTTTCACACAGGCACTGAGGAAGGAGTGAATTAGCTGGGCTCGGTGGAGGAGGAGGATTTGGATATAATGAGACCGCTGGGCATTTTCCTGGAAAACTGCAGGAGCCTCAGCACTTGGAAGATTTGGGCCATCTGGATAAAGAGGGTCAAATTCAGCATTGGCAGGGATGAGGCAGCGGGTGCAGAGGGACAGCTCGGCCTCGCCAGAGGAGCTGTGGAGAGCACGGAGCAACGCTCAGAGCCTCCGGCAGAAGGCTCAACCCTTCCCTTCCCTGGCTCTCCAACCCATCAGCACTGTGCTGCTTCTCCTGCTCCTTGCTGTCCATCTGCCCCACAAGGAGCACCCCAAGGCCTGGAGGCAGCGCTGGGTCAGCGCCTGGCACTTGGCAGGGGATCGTCGGGCACCAGCGGGTCGGGTGTTAATTAGCAGTTCTGGGGAGGAGAGGACTGTGCCTGGTGGAGAAGGGATGTCTCCCAGAGAGGAGAGGTGCAGCAGGGCTGTGTCCTGCTGTCAGCTCCGGGAGATGGATGCGTGTTCCTGGCAGAGCTCGGATCCCATCCGATGGGATGCAGCCATGGCAGCGCTCCCGTAAGGGCTGCGGTGGTTGTGGCATTGGCAGCACCTCATCATCTGCCCTTCTCCAGGCACCTCAGGGCTTTCTGTTGCTGGAGGTAGAAAATGCAAAGAGCTGTCGTGGTCATAATGCTTATCCAAAATCCCAGTGTCCTCATTCAGTCATTCCATGTCCAGGCTTTCCCCTGTATTTCTTGGCGTCCGGTCTCCTTTAGTCATGGTGTGCTACCATGTGCACCTGGGTGCTTTTTGTGCTTTTAAGAGAAAACGTGAAAGGTAGAACAGCCAGAGAATGTGTTTTTGGAGATGCATTCTTGCCTGGACCAGGTGCTCCCTTCCCACCAAGTACCTGTCCACACCCACCCCTCTTGCTTTTGTGTTTGGCAGCAATAGCCCAGTGGGTTGGAATTTTGGAGTGTGCTTTTATAGACAAATCTTACAGCACAAGTGGCTGCACCTGGGAGAAAAAGCCTGGCTTTCTGCTTAATCCAGAAATTCCCTAAAACACTGGATGGCACCGTGGAGTCATTGTCATTCTGAGCTGATGATGTGTCCATGCCTTGAAGCAAGACAATTCCTGCTCCTTGTAATTCCTCTATGGCAAGAAAAAAAAAAAAAAAAAAGGTCTAATCAAACTTAATAGTTACAAAACCAAGAGTATTCTGTGGAAATTAGTGTGAAATCCTATAGAAGAGGGGAAAGAATGAAGCATCCCTGGTGGGATCCCACAGGTGAATTTTTCCACCCATAGGAAGGGTTTTATACTCTGGCTGCTTCGGCAGCACTTGCCCATAAGGTGTAATCCTAAATGATGCCACTTCAGGTGCTATTTTTATTCAGGAAAATGTCAAATCCTTTCTCAGAACTTAGTGACTTGTTGTCTTGGTAATTTCTTGCAGAAACAGGATCTATAAAAATCCCCTATTTTCTTGGCACTAGGCTTTTCTTGTCTATTTTGGATGTAAATATTTTTTATAATCGGGGGGAAAAAAAAGGGGGCTGCTTTAATTCTACAAGTGGTGTAATTTCCCCCTAGAATGTCTCTTGCAGGACTGTGCACTCAGATTTATGGTCCTGGCCCAGTGTCCTTTGAAGCACAGTCCTTGTACACCCAGATTGTATCTGCCCCGTTCTCTCTTCATGCACTGGTTCCTAATCTGAATCCCAGCTCTTGGGAAGCTGGAAATCCAGTACTGAGCAGGGTTATCCATTTTGAGTTGAGCATGGCACCGTGGAGGGCAAACTGTGCTGTTTAGTGGGGATTTTCTTCTAAATTTCCAACCAAAATGACATTTTCAACAACAAATAATCACTTTGGCAATGAATCGTTTCCAAATTTTGGCAACTATGAGTCATTTGCAAATTGAAAGAATAAAATCAAAGAGTGCTTCTGATAACACTGAGATGTTCTGCACTCAGGGGAGCTTGGGGCTGGTTCTGCAATGCTTCAGTCAGAAGTCTTCTCTCCAGAGAGGCTCCTACCTGGTGACTTCCCAGTGAGGGTGACTGGCTCTGCCATGTCCTAGTGGGCCTGGGAGCTCTGGGCAGGCCTGGTGGACACTTTCATAGAAGCAGAAAGGTTGGAAAAGACCTCTAAGGTCATTGTGTCCAAGGATTAAGCCAGCAGTGCCAGACCCACCACTAAACCATGTCCCTGAGTCCATAAGGTGGTGATGGAGGAGGAAGAGCAGAGCCTTTGCTCCCACTGTGATCAGCACTGACATCAGAGTTCATGTCTTGGGGTTTGCTGCAAGGTGCAAGAAGAATCTTTGAAGAAGGCTGTTACACGAGTGATACAGGGGACAGATGAAGACGACACAGGCTCCATGATTCAGAAGGCATAAAAGGCATTTATTAACAGAAATCCACACTTCTTATAGAGAGCATAGTGGACCTAAGACTCGACTGGTCTTTTGGAAACTTCTCTCGCACTATTGGCCAAGAAAGGAACAACTCCCACTTGTAACACCCTACACAACACCAGGTGCAGGGGATAAGATAATAATTGTTTTAATTCTTTCTCTGAGCTTTCCCAGGCCAAGCCCGGGAGAAGCTATGTCTCTCTGTTACCAGAGAGTGAGAATACCACAGAAGGCAGGGGGTCATTTTAGGATATTCCTGCCACCCTCCAGGCTCCTGGGCTCCAATGTACTTTAAGTGAGATCCGAGGGAAAAGCAAGGCAGGAGCTGCACAGCCCTTCCTGGGAGAGAGGGAGATGATGAACAGTGTCTTTCCAATCACAACAAGATCCCCAGAGTCCAAAAGGAGCAAGGCTTGGGCATAAAAGCCAGATCTGCCCTAATAAAACATTTACTGGGGTTTGGAGACCTGTGCGCTCTGACACGGTGCATACATATTAAATGATCAAAGTTTCCATGCCTTCGGAGGAGCTGGCTGCTAATCTAATGCAACCCTTGGGCTTTGCTCACCACTGACTCTGCATGAAAGCAAATGCCGGCTCTGTTTTCCTATTTAAAAGATTTCCGAGCTAAGCCAGGCGGGTCACAGTTCAGGAAGCAATAGGATCTGGCCTCTTCAGGGCTTCGGCAGGGAGGGGTTTGGGAGGGCTTGTTAGGGTTGAGATGGATCCGGCTCCTTCTCTCAAGCCCTGTCTGCCTCTGACTCCTGCAGGCCAGCTTGGTGCTGCCATGGTCTCACCCCCTCCTCCTCCTCCTCCTACTCTTCTGCTTGCCCCTCCCTTCCCTAAATCACTCTGTCCACATCCCATCGCCCGGCTCTGCCGGCTTTTCAGCTCCCAGCCTGAGCGTTAAAGTGCTGCCATTGGATTAAAACCAAAGCAAAGGGAGGAAAAAAACCCAACCCAAACAATCCCACTCCTTTCGAATTTATAAACCGAGCGCAATCGAGCTGGAATGTGCCGAGGAGGAAAAGGAAAACACAGAGCCCCCGGGGTGCTGTTTTTCAAAGTGATGCAGCCCGTTATTTGCCTGCCTCCACTTGTTTTAGCTGTGCAGGGAAGCAAGCAGGTAAAACCCTGGCTGGGTGCTGGGCTCCCTCCACACGGAGCCGGCTCAGCACCTCTGCAAACCTCCAGCCCTCCCATCATCTGCTGCTGCTGCTGCACAGCCGATACTTCACCTCCTGCTCCTCGCTGCTCCAGTGGTTTGGGACAGATGGGTTTGGTTTTCCACTTGGTTACAGCATTTCTTCTGCTTCTCGTGCATCTCCCATGCCTTTCATGTAATTCCTTAACTAGTTTCCATTTACCGGCGTCGCTTTCTTTTAAGGTACTTGAATCTGTTTGATCATCAACAAATTTCTCTTTCTGTTCCTCTGATAAAAAATTAAATCTGGGCACTTTTTGAAGGCTTCCTCCCCACCCCCTTTTCTCTTCCTCCATCCCTGCTCAGTGGGGAATCAGTCCTTTTCTAGGAAATGAAAATAAATAAAAATTAGAGTTCAAAGTGTGATATCTCCTCTTAAGAAGAAGAGGGGAAGAAGAAGGAAAAAAGCCCCACCATATATTCTTACAGATGTGACATCAAAATGGAAAACTATAAAGGACATGTTTTCAAAGGCTTGTACAGGGACTGAGTTGGATCAGTAGGAAACAGGGAAAGTCTCTCTGGGTGCTTTGAAATCCTATCCCCAAGCCACCAAAACTGTTGTTTTAGCTGGAGTGCTGGTGTTTCTCCACCTTCCAAAGCAGCTGGATGGGGAGCAGAGGCTGCTGTGGGCCCCACGTCACCACAGAGGGGTGGGGGTGTGCTTGGGACAAGAGAGTGACATCGTGGTTGGGTGCTGGCATCCCCTGCATCTGCTGTGTCCTTGTGTCACCTTGGCACCTGCATCCATGTCTGCCAGCAGAGGCATCTCCTTCCTTGCTCACTGCAGAGGAGCTTTTAGGTGTGATGGGAGATGGAGCAGGGGAAAAGCATTGCCAGTCCCTTGGGAAGGGACGGTACCCAGGGCAGGACAGAGCTGTGGGACATCAGCTCCTTCTGTGTCTTGGTGCTGGCCACCATCATTCTGGCTGTGGGGGAGGGCAGCAAGAGCTGCTGACTCTGCTGAGAGCTGCCTGTGGCTGGCAAGGGGCTGCATCAGGGCAGGGCTGAGTGTGGGGTCACCTCTGGTGTCCCACCCAGCCTGGAATCAGGCTGGGAAAAGCCCCATGATGCCAAGGAGCTGCAGTCTGGTCTGGGGGCTCCCCTGGCAGTGGAGGAGCAGCTGGGCAGTCCTGCGGGGTGGCAGATGGATTAGCAGATCACTGTTGCCCAGGTAACTGCCTTTCCTCCCCTGAATCCTGATTATTTGGTTTTTCACCATATGCTGTGGGGCCCTGCGACTCATTCCATCCTTCCCAAACCCACTGGTGCCATAGCAGAACAGGTTATCAGCTCAGCTCCCTCCCTCCCTCCCCAAAGGGCTTTTTACCCTGTGGGCACAGTGGAGGCTGAGCCATCATGTCCTGGCGCCCTCTGAATGAGCCACCATGAGGCTTGGAGCAGCCAGGATGTTCCCCAGGGTCTCATCCAGCCCAGTGGCTCTGCATAAAGGGTCCAGTGTGCTAGTGGTTGTTTCGTGCAGGCCAAGGCTGTTGAACTCGAGCAGCAGCAGTTTGATTGCAGTACTAGAAATTAAAGGAGTTTCCAAATGCGTGTGAAACCCCTTGGCTGCCCCAGGATGGAGGGAGCAGGGTCAGGGTGAGGTGGTCGGGTACAAACCCAGCTCAGCTCCAGGTTTGGGTGTATTCAAGGTCAGCAGAGCATCTCTGCTGCAGGCAAATATCTGTGGGAACAGGGACCAGCCCTGCGCTATCCAAGCCTGGACTGTGCATCTCTGTTTTCTAGGAAAGCTGATAACGGCCAGGAAAATGTCCCACAGCTCCCAGCAAGGAAGCACTCCCCCCTGCTCTAGGCAGGTGACTTGTGTGAGAAAGGAACTTCACTTTTTAAATTTTAAAAAGGTTTATTAAAAACCTTATCCAAAATTACAACAGAAAACTGAATAAAGACAATGAAACATTGTACTGGGAGCAAGGCATTCCCCACCATGTGCTCGACCTCAAAATGGATGTTCCGCCCTTTTAACCCTTTTGCCCCTCCCCAAGTTCTGTCCATGGACTCCTTCTTTGCTGTCCAGTGGTGGAGATCACTTCCTGACATCTGGATTGGAGGTCAAGTGTTGCCATAGTAACGAGTCAACCCTCCCTAAATGCCCCAGCTTCCCCAGCTTCCCGGCCATCCTGCAGGAACAAAAGGCAAGGAAAAGGAAACATATCTATAAAACTTCTCTTACATAGTATTTACCCTCTAATTATTAGAGAGTCAACTATTCAATACTCATTCACCACACTTGCACAGGCACAGGTGGCTTTAGGAGGTTGGGTGATGTTTCAGACAGCGATTTTTCATCTATAACTTCATCTCCTCCTGCACCTTCCCTGAGTTATCCGCAGTGCCAGTTCCTTTTCCAAAGATTTTCTCCAACAAAAACTCTCTCACCCCATCACTCCCCTCAGTGCTCATGGAGCATCCTGGCTGTCTAATGTGGAATACAAACGTCTGGGGCCCGTGACTGTGACATCCACATGCTTTCAGCACAGGCACCTGCCTGATGCAATCGATTATTTCTTTCGGGGAGGAGGAGCTGCAATTAATCTCTGCTTGTCTTTAGTGCTTTTTGTTGTCTTTCTGGCTGTTAAACTGCTTGTGTGGAGGGAAAGATGTCCACTTAATGGTGGGAGCCTTGTCTCAGAGGAGGCACCAGGAAACCTTTGGCTTCTGGGATGTTCCTTTTGTCCAATGTGTCTCTGGTGAATGAAGAGGGAGATTTCGTGGTTTGCAGCTGGTTCAGGCCACAGGGTGGGTTTGTACTCAATGATGTGCTGAAGTTTTGAGGCTGATTGTCTCACTGTGAATCCCTGGCTCCTGCTCCATCACCTTGGATTAATTACAGTACAATGCAATATACATTTATATGGTGTCTGCACAAGTGTCTCAGGGCTTCTGCAATCTGAAAAATCTAATTAAGGTGCAGCCTCCAACATGAATGCTTATCACCGGGATGCGTGCAGCCAGCCAGGGGCAGCTGCCTCCCCGCCTCAGCCCCGAGCAGGATCCACACTCTCCTGGCATTATTAATTACTCAAAGCTTGGTGTCCGAGACACGATCGATACCGCGGCTCTGCAGAGATAGGAGACTGAGTGAGCGTGAGGGAGCTGGAGATAACCATCAGCCAGAAACGTGGTGGAGGCT
>VXAX01005190.1:709084-768123 GCA_013399835.1 Leptocoma aspasia | reverse complement strand
GGAGGAGGAGGAGCCTCTTTGCAGAGATGAGCACGTGTTTCCCAGTGACTTTGATGCTGGGATGTTACTTAGTGATGGAGAAAAACGTGGTTGATATTGAATCTTGGCCTGGGGAAGGTCGTGGTTTAGGGGTTGGACTGGTGATGGACACAGCAGCATTACTGCAAAACTTATTGAGCATTTTTATTTTGTCTCAGGAGTGGTAGCAGCTGTTGGGAACACCCTGAAGGGAGGGAGGGAGCATCACAAATGTGATGAGAACGTAAATAACCAGGGGAAAAGGGAAAGGAAATGTGAAGTGGCCCTTTAAATATGAGCCTCCAGAGCCCAGAGCCCAACTAGCTTTCCCTCAAGTATTCAAATGAGATTGCAGCATCAGATTGGTATGCATTAGGCTGGTCTCAATGAAAATTAACATGTAATTGCTTCAAATGAAGTAAGTGAGGAGGTAATCTGTTCTTAAATTGGATTCGCAGGATTTTGTGGTACCATAATGCAGCTGTGAAATGAAATATATTTTAAGGATGATGTCCTCAAGGGGAGAGGGAAGGATGGGGGGTGTCTTTGCTGGGATGGGTCCTTTCCCTCACTCCCTCTTTTGTTTCTGGTCTCATTAGTGCTATTTTATAAATGAGGAAAGGACTTTGGTGCCATGGCATGGCTGGAGAAGGTCCCATTGCTTTGGCTCCATCATGTTTCCTTCCTTGACATCTCTCCTGTCCCTCCCTTCCACTTCCTCCAGTTCTCCACTTGCCTTGGTATGTCCATACCTCTCCAGTCTCTGAGTCCCCATCCCATTGTGATGAGTCAGATGGGAGTCAAGAGACGAGCACCTGAACTTTGTTTATGTAGGAAACCACCTTCTGGTTAGGTGGTGGGAGAAGACCTGGCTCTGTGGTGGAGTTTTTGTGTCTGTGAGAAGCTGTGCAGGTTCTTGTTAGGGAGCTGTGTTCTCTGAGGAGAGACGTCAGAGCAGGAGGCACAATTTAGCTTTTTCTCTCGGCTGCCTGTGCTCTTTTGCCAAAGAAGAATCACCCTGTGATGCAGCACAGCACTGCAAGGCTTCAGGATTCATCTCCAAAGGCTTGGGATGCCCCACTCCTCCTACTCAGCCTTGAGCTGCCAGGACCACCTCTCTGTTTTAATTTTAAGGATTTGCTGCCTGTCCTTGTTCTGTCTCTCCCCATCTCTCCCCATCTGGCAGCAGAAGCACGACGAGCTTGGGCGTGGTGGTGAAGATGCAATTAGGAGCGTGAGGGAGAGCTGGTGTAGGAAGGTGATGTGGTAACCTGCAATTATTCCCAGGCTAGAATTATAGAGATGGCATGGTATATATAGATATAGTATATATAGATAGAGAAAATATAAATAGAGAATATATAGATAGAGACTATATAGATGGGTATATATAGATATGGTACAATAGCAGCATATTTTTGCTACATAAAGTTGTGGCTGCCCCATCCCTGGAAGTGTCCAAGGCCAGGTTGGATGGGGCTTGGAGCAACCTGGGACAGTGGAAGGTGTCCCTCCCCATGGCAGGGGATGGAACAGGAGGATCTGAGGTTCTCTCCAACCCAAACCATTCCACAATCTTATGTAGACCCAGCTGGTCAGCAGAAGGCAGTGACAATGCAAGTTCCCCCAGCTCCCCAGTGCAGTTCTGCCTGTGCCTTGAAAACCTGATTCCCAATCTTGTGCCCTTCCCTGGGCAGGTTTCCCTGTGTTGTCCCCATCAGTGCCCTGCAGCCCACTGTTTGCAGCACCTCTCCCTCCCTCTTGCCCCCTGCTGCTCCTCACAGAGCCTCCAGGCTCAAAGCATCCTTCAGCAGCCTCCAATTCCCTCCTCCAGCTCTCTCTGCAGTCCTGGCAGAAAGCGTTCACCCCTCACCGTTCCTGTTTTGTGCCTCAACTTCTAAGGAAAAGCCACTTCAGTGATAATTTCCCACTTGTGATAAGTTAAGTGCATCGCTTCCTTTGGAATACATTTTCAGTGCAGTTAGGCTCAGCAGTCCCTTGCCTGTGTTCGTAGTTAAACGCTCTCCTTTGCAGCCCGTTGGGGTGGATGGCATCACTTTATTCCAGGGCCATTAGTGTCACTTGGCAAAGCAGAACCAGGATTTATTCCGGGGCACAGTTCGTAATTGAGCGAGTTCAGCGCTGGGGATCGGCACCGACTGCTGGGAGTGCAGCCTGCAGGAGGAGAGCAGGAGCTGCCAGGGGGCTGAGGATGGGGAGTTGGGGTGACTTGAGCAGCTCAGCCTGGGACTAATAGGTGGTAAAGGAGCATTTTTTCTAGAGAGAAGTGCAGAGCAAGGAAAGAGATCTTCTGGAGGCAGAGAGAGAAAACAACTTCTCTGCACGTCCTCAGACGAGGAGACCTTGTTTTCCAGGGTTTATGCTGCTCCGTAACGCTTGAGGGGAGAGGATGAGATCATCAGGGAGCTATTTTCTTCTTGTGGCATTTCCACACCTCTTTTTGAAGCTGCCAGAGCCTGGTCCTGGACTGGGCTAATGCCCTCCCTGCCGGAGTGAGGATCCTTCTGTAGGCAACCCTGGAAGGCTGCCAGGGAAGGAAGGGGTGGCTTTCAATGAGGGCTGTTTGCCTGCTGGCATCCAGGAGCCTCCTGTTCATTACTTGGGCTTTAGGAATGTGAAAAAGGAGAAAATCCTGAGGAATAACTGTCCCACAGCTCAGCACAGGATCCCACCAGGAGTTCCCTGGTGGTATCCATGTCATTTGTAAACCAGCCATGTCCCCACAGGCATTTTGGTGCTGGTGTCACCCTGTCCCCGATGCCATTAGAGCTTCTGGAGGCCACCCAAATAGATGGGCCAGGAACACACCCCAGTGGTGCCCCGTGGAGCGAGCCACAGCAGGGTTAGGGACACGCTTCCTGCTGCGCTCTGCGAGCCGCTGCCCTCATTGATGTTTTGTGGCACGCTCCGAGATGCCGAGATGGAAGATGCTATAGATGTGCAGAGCCCTGTTGTTAGCAGAGACAATAGGAGGATAAATAGAAAGGCTGGATGAGCCAAGCACGGGACTTGGAAAGGTGCTGGTGCACTGCTGCATTGCAGAGAGATAAAGACTTTTCCAGATGAGCCATCTCTGCCGGCTGCATCGCGATCTGCCCGCTCTGCACCAGCCCCTGGGGCCAGCACAGGGGTCTCCCAGGACTGTCAGGATGCACACAGAGATGTTCATGGAATCCGTGCCTGCTCCCTACCCTGCCTGATGTTCAGTCAGCAGGAGCTCCAGCTCTTTTTGCAGCTCTTCTTCCCTTCCCAGTCCGGTTTCCTCCTGTTTCCTTGGCATGTGCCAATAACCGTGTCTAAGGCAGCACACTGGGAGTTGTTTGCAGCTCTGTGAATCCCGGGCAGTGAACCAAGGCAGATCTTTTTGAGCCCAGTATTATTATTAATGTAATTAGTGTGAATCATTTGCATGTATAAACTTTCAATTGAGGAGATCAGGTACTTTATAAACATGAGTTAACCCACACTCCCTGGCAAGGAGGTGCCAGATATCTTTAAAGCCTTGCAGAGGGCAGGAATGAAGGGCAGGAACTTGCATGAGCCAGTGGGAAAGGCAGGACCTCCCAGTCCAGGGCCCTGACTCCCTCTGCAACGACCAACGTGGAACCGTCTGGGCAGGGAAGAGAGGGGGAAGCACAAAGGGGTTTTATTTTTCACTTCTGAGCATTCCTTTTGGACCAGCTCAGTGTTATTTTGAGGAGGCTCTGGGGTGGCAGCGGATCCAAGG
Organism: Leptocoma aspasia; assembly: GCA_013399835.1. Classification (NCBI taxonomy): domain Eukaryota; kingdom Metazoa; phylum Chordata; class Aves; order Passeriformes; family Nectariniidae; genus Leptocoma; species Leptocoma aspasia. The sequence goes on along the minus strand of VXAX01005190.1, from coordinate 764,357 downwards.
GTACCTCCTGACCCCACAGCCTTTGGAGAGGCTCTGGCTGCTGCAGGGGGGATGGGAGGAAGGCACCAGCCCCAGCAGGGACCCCCCTTTCCTGCTGGACCCTGCTAATCAGGGTCAGTTAAACCCTGCTAATCAGTTAATCATTGGGTCATCTCCTGCCTGTTAGGAACCAGGCTCCCCGTGCAGGGAAGAGGTTTCTTAGTCCTGTGAGCCACTCTGTGCTGTGAAAACCTCCTCGGGCTGTGTCTTTGGTGGTGTCACATCAGTGGGAGCTCCAGGGATGCCCTCCAGCCAAACTCACAGTGAGGGCAAGGATGACTGGGCTGGTCCTGGGGAGCAGGTGAGGACAGGAATGCCAAGAGCCTGCTCACAGCCACTGGCCCCAGCAGGGCTGAGCCTCCAGCTCCCATTAGAGTCCCTGACTGAGCACTGGGGGCTCTCAGCAGTACCAAACCTATGGACATTTTAATCCAACAGTCCAACTTCCACTGTGAATGTCTCCTGCAAGCAGCCTGTGACTGGCACATCCAACCTTGCCATCCAAGCTCCATGGCCTGAGCTGGGTGTCCCTGCTCCAGCAGAATGGGATTATTGCTGGAGGAGCAGGCGCTGTCCCCACGCGTGTAGGTGCACACGTGTGCTCTCGGTGTGTGCTGGGTGGGGTTGGTGTGCAGGGCAGCACTGGCCAGCCCTGTGGATGTGAGCAGACAGTGCTGCAGGGAGGGTGTGTGAGCAAACGCAGGCTGGGTGTGCATGGAAAGGGAGCAGATGCTGTAAATCCTGCTGGAGAAGGGCTGGACTGGGAGGAATTGCTGGTGCGTGACTTAGCCCAATGCAGCAAAGAGAGCGAAACCAGACTGGGTTGTAACAATGAGAGGTTTGGCTCAATATTTATTAGTTACAAAGCTTTCAGACCATGTTCTGTGTGATATCCACACCTCAGGCTGTCCATGGCATGGGCATCTCAGCCTTACAGGATCATGGGCAGTGCCTGTCCCAAGGAGCATGGCACAATCTGGCCCCAGCTTTCCCTTTGCTCAGGAACTGATGGCCAAAATTCTCTTTTAAACATCATAGGAAAGTCTGTGAGACTGTGCCTGACTGGGATTGAGTTGTTCACAGCCTGGCCTTTAATTAATCCTAATAAATAACAATAAAATGTGATAATCACAGAAATAAATCTGAAGATGTGGAGCGCTGCCTCCGGCGGCGGGCTGGTTTAGTTGATCATTTATAGCTTGGCTGACAGTGCAGAGGCTGGAAGGTGATGTCTGGGACATGAGAAGCTGGGGACAAGGCAGGGCCAGAGCATCCTGTCATCTTACCCAGCCTCGGTGGGAGGATTTGCACCCAATTTTAAGATAAACCCCAAACTTATTCCTCATCTCCAGCTTGGTTAACTTATAGCAGAGACAAAACATTGCTGGTGTGGGATTGATTAAAAATCTCGAAGTGTGTGGGAATGGCTGAGTTAGACTGGGAAGAAAATGAAAAAATATCTGAGGGTGCTTGATGGTGGGTGTGGCACTTGGGGACATGGTTTAGGGGTGGGCTTGGCAGTGCTGGGTTAATGCTTGGACTCAATGGTCTTAAAGGTTTTTTCCAACCTAAAGAATTTGGGTCAATGCTGTTGTGAAATTCCATCAAGTGGCCAGGATTTAGGAAGGTGGTTTCTCTAGGGTGGTCATGCCATGAAAATTAGGGGGTGGTGGAAGGTGAATTGAGCCTGGGGAGGGTTAGTTTGGTCACAGCCCAGGTTGGGCCTCCACATTTGCTGAGGTGAGCCAGGCTTAGCCCCATTCTGCCTCCCCATGATGGAGCTTGTACCTTGATAATTGCAATGAAAGCAGCAATCAGGTTGGTAATTTTGCTGAGCTCTTTTCAGTTCTAATTAACATTATTCATTTCTTGTGTGTCCTGCTGGGTTGAGACAATCTGTGCTCTCCAGCCCAGCCCTCTGGAACACCACCAATCTGCATAAGAGGCAACAAAAAGTGTTGTGTGCCAATTACTACACTTCAGTAATTAAAAACCTCCTTCCCCCCACTGCCTGCCCACCTCCTATCCTGTCATTTTTTTGTGTGCAAACTTGAGAAAGCAAAGAGAGAAATTCAGGCGGGCACGTCACTGCTGGTGTGTGCCATCTGTGTCTGCTCTGGAGTCACAGGGAGGTGCTGGGGGTTGGATGCAGCACGGGTGGGATCAGTGGTCAGGGAACTCTGGCATCAGCACCCTGCTGCTTGTTTATTCCTGGTACTTGTTTATGAGGCTGTTTTGTCCCCACTGATGGCTTTGTTGGCATTTTTCAGCCCGGCTCGTCTTTGTGCTTGCTGGCAGAATCCTTGTGGTGTTGCTTTCCCTCTTCCAATTTGTCTTTGAGTGCTGTCCCTACAGCCAGGTGGGCTGTTGGCTGTACCTGTGGAGCCCTTTGGATGCATGAGCTCAACCCTCAGGCTGTGGAAATGTTTGGGAATACCAGTCTGGAGGAGAGTGGCCAGTCCCTAATGGACCAACTTGATAGAAGAGGGTGGATAACAAAGCCTGGAAATTTTGGCTGTGGGAGATGTTGACAGATCTGGAAGGGGCAGCACCAGCCTGTATCCCTCTGCACTCACCAGGCATCATTAATCGGGGAGTGCAGGGCAAGGGATGAGCAGGTGGGTTGGGACAGGTGGGGAGGATGGAGATTCACAGCTCTCACCTTTGCTCAGTGTGTGTAACTGTCTAAAATGTCCAAATTTGGGGTCATTTTGAGGTGCCCTCAGAGGCCACAGGGAGCAGAGGTTCTGGTGCAGCGTGAGAAGCACTGCATCTCCCTACAAACCATCCCTGCCTGCCCCAGGATGATGTAGCAGTGGTGAGTTAGGCAGTGTTCCCATCTCCCAGAGGGGAAACCCTGAGGCTGGGGACTCTGAGTTTATTGGGAAAGAAACAGCAGAGAGAGGCTGCAGTATCCAGAGCAGTATCATCTCCACCTTGTGCTGGCACACAGCAGTTTTTCATCTTCCTGGAGGAGAAGTCCTTGCTGTCTGAGCAGGAGTGGAACAAGGATTAAGGATCTTGAGAGAGAAAATTACCTCATCTGTGCTTAATTGTTTTTAGATCATCTTTTTGGAGGCAAGTACTGCTTTCCAGCACCCCAAGGACCTCCCCCTCCCCTCCTTCCCTGGCACATCACGGGGTGAGAGGGAAAGTGAGAGCTTCCAGCAAGGTGGAAGAGGCATCCCAGGGCTTTGCACTTTGCCAGGAGCAGGGTGGGAAGAGGGGAGGCTGTGGGCTCGGCGGTGCCTTTGCTCTCCACCTGTGCCTGGAGCGTGGCTTCCTGGCCAAAGCCAAAGGCTTTCTGCTCGGCTGCCCATGTGTGGGAGAGGAGGCTTCCCATCCCTGCACCAGGCTGCTGGAGAAAGGAGCTGCTGGAGGAGGGAAGGAGGAGCAGATGGAGGGGCTGGAAGAGCATCAGGTCGCTGTGAAGAGCCTCGGCCGCAGGGACCCCGACTGGCGCTTGTGCAAGGAGGAGCAGGAGGAGCAGGAGGAGCACGGTGCTTGGAAGCAGCTCAGGAAGGAGCACAACTGCCAATCCCTAAATAGCCCAGTGCATCCAGAGGTCAAAGCACCTCCTTCCCAGGAGNTCAGGAGCTTTAAGAGGCAGGGAAGAATATAAAGTAACAGCTTGAAGCTTGCCGATCCCAGGGACAGGGAAGCGTGTCTGGATGATAAGCAGAGATTGTGCCCGGGTGCTGTGAAGGGCGAAAGCACTTATTTCACTGTTGCCTCATGCGTTACCTGAGCCCCGTTGCTTTTCAAAAGCACTTAAATGCCCATATGATAGAGGGAATGCTTGGATTGCACACTGTCTGGCTCCATTATTATCCAAGGATCTCCAAGTTGATGCATTTCATAAAGAAAACCGGCGTGGAGGAGGAGAGAGGAAATGTATATTTTTAGTTCAGCCTGCTTACAGTTCCTCAAGGTAACGTCTGCAGAGGGGACTGGTTCAGAAATTCAAGTCATGTCTGGTTTCTCATCACCCAGCCCTGGACACCCCTGTGTTTGTGCAGAACCACCACCACAGGAGCCTATTTCATGGTACCACAGCCAAACACCAAATAACCACTTCATTTTATTCGTGCCCCATAGGTCTGAACTACCAGCAGAGCTGAGATTTGGAGTTCAATAGACTAAACCCATCCTCTGGGAAGAAATCTCCAGTTTAATTCAACTTGTGCAACTAAACTCTCAGGCCTTTTACTCAAGTTGTAATGCAGCTGAGAGCAAGAGCCAAGTTCTTGGTGTTCAGCCCAGACTGAATCTATTGCTTTTTTTAATGTAGATCATAAAAATCTGCTCACATTTAATTTATTATTATCGTAATATCATTATGGAACAGTAGTAAAATTGTTTAATTTATTGGCTGTTTTGCACACCAGGGAGGGAGGATGGAGCAGGAGCTGGGTACTGGCAAATCAGGGGTGTCCTGTGCTGCAGACAAAACATCTCATGCACGTCTCCTCTGTCACCCCTAACCCCCACAATTTGTGTGTTGAGGCTGGGTGGGTTATTTTGGCTTCTCCTGTAATTGCTGGGGCCAAGGAGGTTCCAAAAAGAGGCTGAATAAGATGACACAACTTGTCCCCAGGTGGGTACCTGTGTCTTCCCTGGCATCAGTAGTGGACACAGGAAGAGAAGTCTTCCATCACAGAGTCATTAAGGTTGGAAAAGCCTCTAAGATCAGTCCAAGCATTCCCCTGTACTGCCAGATCCTCCACTAACCCAAGTCTCCAAGTGCCACATCTATGTGGCTTTTAGATCCCTCCAGTGACTCCAGCACTGCCCTGGGCAGCCTGTGGCAGGGCTTGACCACCCTTTCAGTGAAGAAATATTCCCTAAGATTCAATCTAAACCTTCCCTGGTGCAACTTGAGGCCATTTNTTATCGTAATATCATTATGGAACAGTAGTAAAATTGTTTAATTTATTGGCTGTTTTGCACACCAGGGAGGGAGGATGGAGCAGGAGCTGGGTACTGGCAAATCAGGGGTGTCCTGTGCTGCAGACAAAACATCTCATGCACGTCTCCTCTGTCACCCCTAACCCCCACAATTTGTGTGTTGAGGCTGGGTGGGTTATTTTGGCTTCTCCTGTAATTGCTGGGGCCAAGGAGGTTCCAAAAAGAGGCTGAATAAGATGACACAACTTGTCCCCAGGTGGGTACCTGTGTCTTCCCTGGCATCAGTAGTGGACACAGGAAGAGAAGTCTTCCATCACAGAGTCATTAAGGTTGGAAAAGCCTCTAAGATCAGTCCAAGCATTCCCCTGTACTGCCAGATCCTCCACTAACCCAAGTCTCCAAGTGCCACATCTATGTGGCTTTTAGATCCCTCCAGTGACTCCAGCACTGCCCTGGGCAGCCTGTGGCAGGGCTTGACCACCCTTTCAGTGAAGAAATATTCCCTAAGATTCAATCTAAACCTTCCCTGGTGCAACTTGAGGCCATTTCCTCTTGTCCTATCACTTATTACCTTGGAGAAAAGGTGAATCCCCACCCACAGGAGGCTATAAGGACACCCAGTAAGGAGACAGCTCACCCAGAGAAAGGACACACTCCCTAAAGTGTCCAGGACAAGTCCACATGCCACAGATATACCCATCCTTGCCATTGCCTCCCCTGTCAGTGCAGTCTGACACGTGGAGATCATTAAATCCCTTACATTCCTTGAAGTCACCCTGACTGAGACGTCCCAGAAGCTGCCAGGCTCCCTCTTGGTGTCTCTGAAGTTAATTTGTATCCCAGCCACTGCAGAAGTAATGAAATAGTTTGGGGAAGAATATAAACAGTGGATGTTAGGCTGAGTAGTTTTATGCAGGGACATTATGCTCTGGAGCCAGCATCCAGCAAAGCGTGGCTAAATCCCGATGGCTCTGTAATCCCAAAATTTCTCAGAGGGAAGCAGGAGTTTAGCTGGCTGTGGGGGCTGCAGGTTTCTGCTGTTTAGAGAAGGTCTTGATGCTTGTCTGGAGATGATTTGTGCCAATGAGAGGATTTAAACCTGCCGTGAGGACATGGGGATGGGGGGGTTACAGGGCTGGCAGAAACCTTTGGGAGATGCAAGACTGATCCCAGCTAATGTTGACAGGAATATAATCTCCTTCAGGATCAAAATAATTTCTAGGTTTGCACTATGTTGTCTCCAGGGGGAAGTCAGGTGCTTATTGAGGCTGAATATAGAGGATTTCTACATCCAAAACATCCCTGGATAAGTGAAATGCTCAGCTCAGGTGAGGTGCACAAGTGAGGGAGGTGCAGCAGCGCAGGAAGGAAAAGTTGACAGAGGGGACAAATGGTTGGATGCTCAAGGTTTCTCTTTAGAGATGTGTGTCAGAGCTGGCTTTCTCCAAAGATAAATTTTCCTCACTCCTTTGTGAAGCAGCACAAGCTTTCCCAGCACCACTTTCATTTCTTTGTGTGGCTGCAGGGATGTGAAGGTCTGCAGAGAGAAAGAGAGAATGGCAGGCGATGGATTTGGGCAGGAAGTAACAACCTGCACCCCCCAAAAAAGTGTGGACTCGGGATGGAGGTTTGGGCTCAGCTCTGTTTGTCTGGGAGTTTGCAAAAGAATAAGTTGGAATGGAGGAGTGAAAGGCTGGTACTGGGTGGCTCTGAAAAACTCTGTGAAGCTGTTGGTCAAATCTCTGGAGCCGCTGGTTTAGATGGATATCGGTGCCCTGAGCACCGCAGGGAAAGAGCTGACCTTGTCCTCTTTGGACACTGAAAGCACTTGGTCTCTGAAAGTGCTGCTGACAGCAAAGCTAAAAATAGTGCCAGGAGGACCAGGAGGGCTGCAAGGGGGGGAGGGAGAGCGCCCAAGAGCAGCACATTGATGAGTCACTTCTCTGCCTCTCCCCAGGTGCTCTGTGGACAACCGGGTGACCCGAGTGGCCTGGCTGAACCGCAGCAGCATCCTCTATGCCGGCAATGACAAGTGGTGCTTGGACCCTCGGGTGGTGCTCCTGGCCAACACCAAAACCCAGTACAGCATCCAGATCCAGGATGTGGATGTGTACGATGAGGGCCCCTACACCTGCTCCGTGCAGACAGACAATCACCCCAAGACATCGCGTGTCCATCTCATCGTGCAAGGTAAGAAGAAGAGAGTTTGTAGAGGGCTTGGGCTTGGGACTTTGCTTTCTGTTCCTTTTGCCCTGGTGTCTTCTCCTCCCATTGCTCCTGTGTTGAGCATTTGACACAGCTTGGTGCAGAAGTAGAGGCTGATCCACAAGCTTGGATCATCCCAAGCTGGGTAATGACTTTCACAGAACCAGAGAACTTGCTGAGTTGGAGGGGACCCACAAGGATCATGAAGTCCAGCTCCTGGCCCTGCACAGCACCATCCCCAAGAGTCATACCGTGTGTCTGAGGGCATTCTCCAAATGTTTCTTGAACTCTGTCAGGCTTGGCTTTATCCAGCTTTGCTGACATAATCCCAGGGCTCTGATACAGGAGGCTCTGCCTCCCGACACAGTCACTGGCAAACCCGTGGTGCTGTTTGTTGTTGGTTTTTGATGTTTTTTTGTTTTCCAAGCTGGAGGCAGTGCTTGAAGTAAAACTTGCGTTGGGGGAAAAGAGAGAGCTGGCAGATTTGTGTGCTTTGTGGGAGTATGTGTATGCCTAGCAACAATATGTGTTTGTGTGTTGAAATTCCATACTTTTGGAGGAGGAAGAGGAGGAGAAAGACCAGCACAGGGTGCTGGAGCACTTTTGATGGCTAAGTGCGTGCCTACATGTGCTCTTCAGCAAGTGTGTGAGCACACATGACTTCTTGAGAGGGGACAGACAGGTGTGGCCACATGTGATGGCCAAGCAGATGGACATTGATGAAAGATAGTCCTGTGCCCATGTGGCAGGGCAAGAGCTGGACAAGGGGGAGCCTGATGAGCTCTTAACCTGGGGGAAGATTAATGGAAAATTTCTAATCCCTTGCTAGCAACAGTTTTTTTTTTCATGCTGCTTCTTCTGTGATTTGGCCGGGAGCCCTCTTAACATGACACACCAGCTTGAGTATTGGAATCTAGTCTCGGGCTAATTTTCGAATGCTGATGGGTGTATTGATTTGGAAACAAGCTGGGTTAAAAAGGCATTGGTCTTGTACACAGAGTCGGGTTGAGCTAATCCGCCGTCGATATTCCAGGCCTGAGCACTATTGACAGCCTAATGAATAGAAGTGGGGAAAAAACCCAGACTCAGGGCCTTTATTTTTCCTCTTCCCTCCCTTTTCATTTTCCTTTTCCTCTTCAAGCAATCAAGCTGGCTAACCAGAGCCGGACTTTCTCCATCTCCATTAAGCGTGGAGGGGAAGCGGATGCATTGCCAGCCCCAATTCTGGCTGTTTATCTTGCAATCTCTTATTACCTGCCTGAATTTCTTAAGCCAAAGTCGATCACCAGCTAGTTCTGAAGTCGCTATCAGATGCTGGGGTGATGCAGGACAATTTCTATCTGTTCTCTTCTGATTCCCATTTCCTGACCTAAATTTCCTGTATCACCAGACATCCAGGTCCATCCCTCCCGTGTCTTGCTGTATCATTAGGAAGAGATATTTGGGTACTGCAGGAAAAGGTCAGAGCTTAACTCCTTGCAGCAGTTAAGTACGGGGTGATTCAGTGATGGGCTCAGTCCTGTAATGTGCTGAAGATCTTCGTGCTGCCGGCAGAAATTCCAGCTCTGGAGAGCGAGCCCCCTAATTTGAAAAGCTGTTCTTTGGCTCACCCAGCCCTTTCTCAGAGCAGGACATGAAAGTGAATTATCATGTCCAATTAAAGGGAAACCTGCCTTAATGACCTCGATGAAAATTGGACTGGGGTGCCAGGATTAACTCTCCTGCCTTGGAAAATGGGCCCTATAAATATGTATTCTGGAATAGTCCTGTCCAAAACAACATTCAGCTTGTGGGAAGTGGTGCTTATTCCCCCTCCTAGGAAAGCAGGGTTGCTCAGCCCCAGATTTCAGGGATATGCCAAGTTCAGCACACAGCCCTGGGACATTTTGCCCCTTTCTGCAGCTTGATAGGAAAGGAGAGGTGATTCGAAGAGGTGGGAAAGGGGGTGTCTCCTTTTTAACAGGTTTAGCCAGGAAGAGGGAGGTGTGCAGGTAGCTCTAAGCAGGTCCTGAGTTTCCCCTTGCTGCACCAGGAAAGGGCCTGGGGGCACGGCTCTGGAGGCAGGAGCACTCCAGCCTCTAAGGATGCAATTAAATCATGCCCTGGGGCAGGCTGTGCTCTCCAAAGGGACTGGCTGCCAGGGGGCAAGGAGCTCTTCCCCTTCCAGCCAGGACTGCAGCAGCCTGCTGCTCCCCCAGGCAAGCAGGATGGGGGCATATCAGCCAGGCCCAGACACTCTGAGCCCATGCCTGCATCCCTCCTCATCCCTCCTCCTCCTCAGGTATAGGGATATCTCTGGGAAACAGCCATGGATGGAGGGCATCTCTGGTTTGGCCAAGGGCTGCTGGAGGGAAGCAGAGCTATGGGAGGGGAGAGAGCAAAAAACAGGAGAGGGATAGGGGTGGGAGAATGATATTCCTTCAGGGGATGAGGGTCAGGAATGATCCCCAAGGAGAGAATGAAGTAGAAACACCCGGAACTGAGGATGCCCACACTGCAGCAAGGGGTGAGCTGCACACTTGTTTCTAGGTTGGCTCTATTGGATGGCCAAGATCCCAAAATAGGTGGGGAAAAGGCACCTCAAGAGCTAATTTATCCCGTCCCCCTGCAACCAGGCAGAGACCTGGCTGCCAAGCACATGTGAAAGCTATTCTTGAAAATCTTTAACAAAGCAGGTTCTTCAGTCTCCCCAGACAATCTATTCTACTGCTTTGCTACCTTTTTAATTAGAAAATGTATAGCTAATATCTAACTTAAACCTTCTTTGTTGCAAATGAAGTGGAGTTTTTCTCAGCCTATTCCCAGTGGATGTGGGGAACAATTGATCAGTGTCCTCTGTAATAACCTTTTGCTTTTGGGAAGGTTGTTATCCTGGTGCCCCTTAGCTGCCTTCTTTCTGAAACCATCCAAGCTCTGTTTTTCCCACCTTTCCTCATTGGACAAGCTTTCAGAAACACTTGTCAGCCTTGAAATCCTGGTACAAAAGGGAAAAGGTGATTGCTGCTGATCCAGGAATAGCAGGTTGGTGCCTCTGTGCTAATGTGGGACAAATGAACTCAGAAATGAGACAGCAGACCCTTGGCACTGAATGCACTAAAGTTCAGACCTGCTATTTTGGGGACTGCTCTAAATGGGGTCAGGCTGTTGGTGCCAAGCTGATGTCAGCCAACAACAGCTGCCAAGGGGACAAGGAGGTTCTTAGCATCTGGATCTCTCCTGGACGAATGCACCCAGATTACAGACAGAGCTAAAATGAGCAGCTCAGGGAGCATCCCTGTCATCTCCAGGGTCTGGAAGGTGCTCCCACTCCTTCAGTACTCGTTCCTTCTTAGGAGAAGTTGCCATGAGACCAGACAAAGCACCAAAAAGCAGCACTGCCTGTGTTTGCAGGAATCTGCCTTGGACCTTGGGGCGAGTGAGATGTTTCTGGGAATAAATCCCAAAGAAACAAAATCCAAGGAAGACCCACTTGCAGTAGGCAAGCTCTGAACTTGGAGGGGGGCAGAAACCCAGAGCAAGGAAGAGGATTTAGGTCNTGCAGGACATTTCAGCTATTCAAGCCGTTCTCTGGGTTCCTGGGTTTAAAGGAGAGAGGCGAGGTAGGAGGAGAAGGATGATATCTGGAAAGCTGTTATTTGTATTGATAATAAGCCGTCTCCAATGCGTGCCTGCAAAACACTCCCACTGCCTTGTAAGATGCATTAAGGGAAGTTGGCCTTATCTCAGTGCGGGAAATGGACTTGGGGAAGGAGGCACGGAGCCTGCCAGAGTTTAATCTCACTTAGGCACACGAATTTGCATGATAGAAAATGGTGGAATTTTAGTGCTTAAAAAGAAAGAAAGAAGGAAAAAAAAAAAAGCAAAAGCAGGCAACTGGGGGGATATTAGCGCTTTCCCTGCTTCTTTATCACTTTCCCTGGCCCTATCTGGCTCTTGCTGTTGTCACTGGAGAAACTAACCACCCCTCCCCTTTTGTTTGGTGTAAATGAGTTTTCCCCACTCCTTCCGGAGCCCAGGTTAATCTTCAAATCCCTGCCTTTGTCTGGGAGTTAATTACCTGCTCGGCAGAGTCGGGAGGCTGTGGACACAGGTGGCAGGGGTGGCGGGGGGCAGAGGTGGCAGTGCCGGTGGCACCTGTCCCTGCACAGGGACCAGCACTGCCAAGGTCTGTGCCGGCGAGATAAAGCCACTGGTGGGGCTGCGGTGCCTGAACCGGCTTTGTTTCAATCATCAAACTCTGCCCATTTAATTCTCCTTTGATGCCACAAGCCCCTTTCACTCGTGGGACATCAAGGAGGACTTTTTGTTGCTGTTTTGCTGCCTGGGTGCCTGGGAAATGCCTTTGCTGGGAGGAAGGCTCAGTCCCTGTAGCCATCATCACCTTACCTGTGAGGCTGAGTCTGTGCCACCAATGCCACCATTGCACATCCCTGGTTCTGGGACCAAGGAGGGAAAAGGGATTTGCCCACCAGTAGCAGAGGATGTGCAGACATTAGTCACGTTTGAAGCCATGAGCTGGAGTTTCACACTGGGCAAGATGCTCCCCCCACTTCTGGCACGGATTTACTGGTGTGTCCACACATTTCCCCCCGTGGGAGCAGCTGTTCCTTCTAAAAGCAAAAGCAGGTTTAGATAATAACTCCTAAAAGGCATGGGGGAGCAGGGAGAGCCTCCCCAAAGCGGTGGAGGGGAGGAAACCAGTGGCATGAAGTGGAAATCCTCCCTCGCTTCGCCTGTGCTCTCGGCTCCTTTGACTGATGTGCTCCTTCCCCGTCTCTCTTTTGTTGCTAATCACCGTCCCTCTGTCAAAGCATCCTTGCCTTTTGTATCAGGGCTGTTGTGGAGGCCTGAAGGTCTCCCACGCGCTCTCACGCACTGGCCTAGTTTTTGGCTCTTTATTCTCGTTTTGCTCTGCCCTCGGGGAGCATCTCTGCAGGTCCCACATCCACTACTACCCCTGGATCTCTCCATCTCTCCCCCACACCCTCGGATCCCAGCCCTTGCTTCTCTGGGATATGCTTGTCCGTGTTCCCCTGTGGAGTGGCCTCATACCCGGCCAGGCTCCCTCCAGCCTCCCCAAAGTCACTTGACCTCTTTGCAAATCAGTTTAACATCTGTGAGGCAGAGATAATAATTGTCACCTACTTCACAGGGGGGTTGATGAGGATTAATTCATTAATGTCGACAGAGGTCTTTGAAGATGGAACGCGCTATCTGAGAGCTAAACGTTATTATTAATTAGCAATTATATCGTGGGGTGGGAGCAGGGAGGGAAAAGAGACTCCAGAGTCTGTACTGTGGAAGAGTTTGCTCTGGGCTCACATTCTGCCCTTGCTGCAGCTTCAGGCTGCCTCAGTTTCATGTCCCTGCTGCTGCTGGAGGGAGCCAGGCATGCTGCATCCTACTGGGGGTGTGCTCCACCATGTTGCTCCTTCCTGGAGCTTGTGGATGAGCTCACTGGTGTAAAGAGTGGGAGGGATGGGGAGGTGAACAGTGCTTGAGTGAATTAACATTGTTAGAAGGAGGGCAACTTGGTAATAGGGAGGTTGGGATGAAGGGAAGGCACAGAATCCCAGAGTGGTTTGGGTAGGAAGGGACTTTAAAGACCCCCTGACTCCATCCCCTTCCACTAGGCCAGGTTGCTCCAAGCCCCATCCAGCCTGGCTTTGGACACTTCCAGGGATGGGGCAGCCACAGCTTCTTTGGGCAACCTGTGCCAGGACCCACCACCCTCATTGTAAAAAACAACTTCCTTATATCTACTCTACATAAAACTTTTTGAGTTTCAAACCATTCCCCTGCAGGCTTGCCTGGCACCCCAGTGATGAAGCAGGCCAGGCACCATCAGAGTCATGGGAGGATGTATCCTGTTCCCAAGGAGAAATAATTGGCAGGAGACTGGAGCAGAGGAGAAGGAAGATCCAGTGATTCACAGGACACACAGACCGGTTTAATTTCCTTCCTGTTTTTCTTTCTCGCATATACCCAGGCTGTGGCTAATTCCTGTTTGTGTCCCCAGTGAAGCGCTAATGCTGTAGCCCTGTGTGTCACTGGGTTCCCTCAGGCACCGCTGACAGAGTTCTTTGTGGTCCCCTCCAGATGTCCCATGCCTCAGTGCTTGGGGCATTCCCACCTCTGACATTCCTGTGGCTCCACTGTTTCCATCCTCCCTGGCTCAGATGAGTGCACTTCTGTGGCAGCGAGGAGAGCTCAGTGTAACTCTCTCTGCTACTCCCTCAGAGCTGCGGAGGTCACCCTCGGATCACCCCTCTTCTAGAAAACAAGAGTCTGCTCCTCTTTGAGCCTTTCTGAGCACGCGAGCTCCCAGCAGCCCTGTTCACCCAACCTCTCCAAAGGCTTTCAGGAAGAGGTCACCCGCCTCACCCAGAGCCATTCAAGAGTGACTCCGCTAATCCTTTCTGCGGAGCGGGTGAATCCGGGAGGCCAGCAGCACGCGGTGCTGGCAGGGGGGACTGGAGTTGTGCGTGGCTCTCCAGATGTGCAGCAAGTCCCCTTTCTTCCCCGTGGATTTACCAGCCAAAGGGGTGGCGCAGCAGCACCCAGGATGTGCGTCAGGCATCTCCCACTGCCGCCTGCGGTTTCCAGAGGAGCGCTGTGATAAAGCCAGTGGGGGTTTAATGAGGTCACTGCAGTTTAATGTTACTGCAGTAATCCCTTTTGTTTTACTACATTAAAATATTTGTGGTGGAACAGTTGGACCACTGTAATGTGATAGCGCTACCTTAATGTTATTGTTGCCATGGCAACACTAATGGCAGCTCAATAACATTATTGCAATTTAATCTTACAACAATAAAATTAAGGGTAGAACAGTGAGACCTCGGCTCTGTAATGTTACTACAGTAACAGCATTGTTATCGTAACCGCGGGAGCGGAGTCAGCCCGCTGTAGTGTAACATCGGTACCGGCGCTTTGTTGTTACTACAGGAACACGGAGCATCCGCTGAAAATCACAGCAGGGGATGAATGGGAGGAGATGTCACCAGTGCGCCGGTGCTACTGCTACCCTGGGGCTGTCAACATGGGGAGGTCATGCTGTAATCCCATCACTTATTCATCTAATTCCTCAATTGTGGTGTTTTTATCGGGGTCTGTCCTCTTCTCCCTCCGTTGCTGGAGCTCTTTGGAGCAGGTCTGTTGTTTTAGAGGCAGTAACTCTGCAGGGAAGGATTTAAAGCACTGCCTCCATCTAGTTCCAGATCCTTCTGCCTGGCGTTTTATAGCATGTGGCTGTTATGGAGTGATAACGTTTTATATTTATATGTCATCTTTCAATGTGAAGGATCCCGGCACAAGCTACAAATTACTGCCTTGCTGCAGGGCCAGGCAGACAACCCGGCACATAGAGTGTGCCAGAGGAGGGGTTTCATCCAAGGGCACTGATGTGTAAGTGAGAGTCTCCTTTGCCTAGAGGATTTATCCAGAGTCCCCAGACTTTGTGAGTTGGGGCACAGATCTTTGTGCACCCTAAGCCATGCAACCCAAGAAGAACCTGGCATCGCTGGCATGGGTATGGGCAAAATTCCTCCTTTCCTGGTTGGCAGCATTGTATCAGGGCTGGAAAGGCAGTGGGGGACAAGGCACAGGTGACATCTCTGTGCCATGCAGGGGCTCGCTGCAGTTTTCTCCAGCCTCCAGGGGAGGGAGGCAGAGCTGCTGATCTGTCCGGAGCATCGCAGAGCTTCCCTCATCCTGCCCAGACCCAGTGCTCCTGGGGATGCACACTTGCCGTGCCCAGGGATGTGTGCTTTTGGCTGAGGAATGTGCCCATGAATTTATGCTTGTCGTGCCCAGGGATGCACATTTTCTGTGTCCAGTAATTCATGATTGTTTTGCCCAGGTATGAGCTCTTGCTGTGCTCAGGGATGTGCACTTTGTGCCAAGAGATGCAGGTTTGTTGTGCCCAGGGATGCACTCTTGATGTGCCTGGGGGTGCAGGTTTGCCATCCCCAGGGATGCACTCCTGCCATGCCCAGGATGTGTGCTCGCCATGCTCAGGGATGCACATTTGCTGTGCCACCACACCTGCCAGCCATGCTTAGTGCCCCAGTTGCCCACTTGCCCACCTGAACTATCCACCTCCTCTCCGGCTCAGCAGGCAGGAATTTTCCCTCTGCTTTGAGCCCTTGTGCTCCCTCCCAGCTTCTCAGATCTCCATCTCCAGGCATCTCTTTGGCACCTGAATCTGGGGGTGTTGCTGCCTGCCCGTGTTCCTCCAGCCCAGCCCCAGTCTGGGCCTGCTCAGTGGAGCAGCTGCTCAGCTCCCCTTGTGCCTCAGCATTTGATCTCTCTCCATGAGTATTTGGATTCTGACCACCGCAGTAATTCCTTGTTTGTCCTTTAATAAAAGACCCGTGAGCTCCCCTTGACACCGGAGCTGGAATTGCTGGGACCTGGGGTGTCTTGTGTGCCAGCTCTTTGTGGCAATCTGGTTCCACATCCATCCTGCCAGCCCCGCTCCTCTGGGGGTTACATGTTTGAAAACATGAGCAGCAGCTCATCTCCCATTCACTGTTTTTCTCCATCATTTGCTTTATTAAATATTGATTTTCTGTTGCATTATTAAACCTTAAGTCCTGAGCATAAATTCAGAGTTGATACTTTAATCTGGCTCTTCTTTTTGGCCTTTAGAACTGATTTTTCTGGCCAGTCTCTCTGGAGGCGAGTCCAGAAGCAAAAACCTGTTGCAGAGGCTTTGGGAGTCAGAAGATGAAGCAAAGGGCTCTTCCCAAGGGATTTTTTTTCTGTTTGGTGTAGTCTTTGCCGTGAAGGTGGCATCCATGGGGATCCTGGCCTGCAATCCTGCACAGACCTTGAGTGAAGGGAGGTTGGGGAGGAATGAGCCAAGTTTTTTCAGGGAATTTTGTACATTACTGGCTGCCGGAAGGATATAGCCCTCTCTTTTTTTTTTTTTTTTTTGGTAGCACAGAGAAATTGCAACCTGGAATGGGAATTTAGCCTGAAGCCACTGTGTGGGCAGGGTGGCAGTGAGGCATCCAGTCGTCCACGTGCCTGGCTCTGCTCCCTAGGGTTTGCTGCCTTGCTCTGCCAAAATTGCCCTGCTTGGGAGCAGGACTCTGCCGAGGAAAGGAGCCACAGATGGCAATGCCTTGTCCTAAATGCATTCCCAGCTCCTGAGTGGTGCTGCCCAAATCTGTAGTTTTTTTACCCTAGAAATCCTCAGCAAAACCAGAAATGGCCTTGGCCAATGCTGCAGGCAAAGCCAGATGAATGTGGGTGGTAGAAAGCCACCAACAAGCCAGGAGCAGTGCAAGTAGCCACCAGCACATCCTTGATAGCCACGCTGGGTAGCTCTGACCCCCATGGTGATCCCTGCTCTCCTGCCATTCCCTATCGGAGAGCTGCATGCTGCCAGGCACTGCCAAACCCCATGCTGCCAGCAACCAGGTGTCTGAACATGCTTCCAGAGCCAAGAGAGCTCCACAGCCAAAAGGGAGGAGGGGAAAGCAGTGTGGCAGCACCGGCAGGTTCGGGAGGATTAAAAAAAAAATTAAGAAAATTGGAGAAGAAAAAAGGCAGAGGGAGGTTTGCAAATGGCTTTTGGATCCCCCATCCAAATGGGGCATGGAACCTGTGCCTGGCAGCTGCTGTGCTAAGCAGTGATTTAAAAGCAGACTCCCAGCATCAGGGAAAGAGGCAGAGGCAGAAGCAGATGTGAACACAATGCTGGAGATAAAGGAGAGGCCAAGGGAACAGCTGCCAAAAAGCTGCCCAGCCATGCTGCCTCCAAGGGCTAGAGAACCTCCAGCAAATATCCCCAGGCTTGAGGACTGGCTGGGGAGAGGTCACTGGGAGAATAAAGGGGTAAACTGGGTGGAAACTGTGGGGCTTTTCGCACCGTTCTTACTTGGGTTTTGAAGGAGAGAGGGAAACTGGGAAGAAGCAGCTGCGTTGAAACATGGGGAGAGTTGTGATTTTGTTTTTGTTTCTGTTCTGGTGATGCAATGGAGAAGAAAGAGATTTAGAAAGACAAGGAGAAGCAAGAAGTAGAAAACAAAAAGGCAAGGATCTTTGTAAAAGATGTAGAAATGTAATTCTTCAAACAAGATATTGAAATGTGGTCTTGAAATATTTCTGGTTTGGGTTTTCCTTGCCTGATGTGAGACAACAGTGAAACCCCTTTGCTCTGTCCCTCAGAAAGGAAGTGAATTTGTTCCTTAGTCCATGACTGGATGACAGGAAGGGATCAGCATGACCCCACTGGGTGCAGGGGACAGGGTGGGGAGATCTCCTTTTAGGTGGATCCATTCCCTCATACAGAAGGAATTGTGCCCTGTGAGGGTGCTGAGGCCGTGGCACAGGTTGCCCAGAGAAGCAGCGGCTGCCCCATTCCTGGAAGTGTCCAAGGCCAGGTTGAACAGGGCTTGGAGCAACCTCAGATAGTGGAAGGTGCCCCTGCCCATGGCAGGGGGTGGGAATGAGATGAGCTTTAAGGTCCCTTTCAACCCAAACCATTCTGGGATTCTGTGATTTTTCATTTCTGGGTTACTGGTCCCAGTAGTAGAGATGCCCAAAAGATTTCAGCTCTCCTTTTGGGTAGCATCTTGTATATTTTCCTGGGTAGGATTTGGGATGAGGCAGGAGAGGCCACAGACCCCGTGCTGGTTTGCTGTCCTGTGTGAGACAAGATGAACAGGTCTCAATCCACCCTTCTCTCTGCCCAAGTCTCCTGCCCACTGGGCCCCCACAGCCAGCAGACTCCCCAGTTTGTGCCCCAGGCTCTGCTTGCCTGGCCCAGCATTGACACAAGGCATCAACAGAGATGTCTCCTCCATGGTTTGCCCTCCTTGTAATCCCTCCTCCTCGCAGCCAGCCCGAGAGCTTCAGCCTTTGATCCTCTTCCTCTTTTGCAAACACTTCTCTCTGCTTGTGAAATTAAATCTCTCTCACAGTGATTTCCTTCCCTATCTTTTCTTTTTGGCCGAGTCTGTCTGAAATACTCTCTTTTTTTTGCTCCTTCAGCAGCAGGGCTATATAATTGATGGCCTCGCCAGGCTTTCTGTGCTGAACATTAAACCCTTCCTGCCTTGGCTCCGACCGGAGTTCATTACTTTCTGAAAAGCTCTGTTGTCTGTTTGTGCTCAGATGATTGTTGTTGTGTAGGGGAGGATGTTGTCAGCACAGAGAGAGGAGGAGGGGTTGGATTTGGCCAGGGCTGCTTTGTAATCAAATCCTGCTCCCTTTAGCAAAATTTTGAGTGGAAAAGGCCTCTTTTAGTAAAATTGAAATATGGTACCCTCCTGAAGCAGAAGCACAAAACTCAGGGTCTGAATTAGTGCAGCAAAAGGTTGTCTGACTCTTGGGGCAGTGGGAAAACGCTGCCTTGCAATATACCCCTGCTCAGCACTGGGCAGGAAGGAGCAGGGGCTGCTCCCATCACCACAGGCTGACTTCCTGGGACAGGCATTTATTACCACACCACCTTTCCCAGTGAACCTGCTGTGGTCATTCCTTCCATGCTTCTGCATCCCAGGAGCTGCCCTGGGAAGGATGAGCCCCACGCAGTGATGGCAGGGTCCCCCCAGCCCCGTTGTGTCCTTATCCTGGAGCTGGGGGTCACTCTGTGTGTGTATGTGTGTTTTTACATGATACAAATCCTTTCTGCACATTTTGGCCTTTCCTGGCAAGACAAAGTGGTGCTTTCTGTGCTTTGCCCTACGCCAACAATGCTCCTGGCTCCCCGTCTACCTCCATGGGCTTTCAGCACTTAAAACACAGCAAGGCTGAGGTGATTACAAGGATTGGAGATGCAGTGACACTTCCCTGCCAACAAGTAATTGATTTATTAAAGACATTACAATACATTCATGGTTGAGCGTAAGAGTTTCCTTTGAACTCGCTCAGAAATCCGCGGGGATTGTGCCTGTTTGCGAGGACCGCGGGCAGAATAAATCTGGGCTCCCCCATCGCCTCCCCCCTGCGCCGCCACAATTTCATTTCCCTTTGACTGGCGCGAGTAAATATCACAGCTCGACAACTCCAGTCCAGTGACTGGTGTGATCCAATTTAATAGCATTTAAAAATTCAAAGTGATTGTTAGCCAAATGGAAATGTAAGATTTCATACCCAGCCTGCCTTGGGGAGGAAAGGGAGAATTAGGGAGGGTGCGGGGGATGTAGACAAATGGACTAGATAAAAAATAATGGAAAGTAACTTAATTAAGAGGCTCGAGTCAAGTTAAAAACAGTAATGATTTTGAATCGGAGAACCGCAGGTATTAAAAATGAAAGGGAAAGAGGAAAGAAAGGAAAGGAAAGGAAAGTGTGGATAAAAAGCCTCCAAAATGATTAAATGGGAGGAAAAAGAGGCATAGGCAGAATGGGGTAAAAATAGTCCTTCCATATAAAGTAGGAGCACATGGGGAATAGACAATGCTGGTGATGAGGCTGGGCATTAAGAAGACAAATAGGGATATTAAGGATGCTCTGGTGGGGATAATTCCCTGTGGTTTTCCTGGCATTCTCGGAGGCACGAGTGTGGCCGAGAAGAAGGCTCGAGGGCTTTGTTTAGGAGAAACAGGAAATGAAGGAGCAGTCCTAATGGGAAAGGAGAACAGCCCCCGCATTCTCCAGGCGCATCAATATCCTTGCCTTGTGGGACCATTGCTCCCTCCTTTTCCTTTGCCTTTAGCTCTCTCAAATGTTCCTTGGTTGGGTTGAAATTGGGGATTGGAATTTTAATTGCCCCTCTGTGTACAGGGACGTACGGCTGTGTCTCAGTGGCCTGATGAGTGATTCTTAGCTGTAGAGCTCTCATTCCACACAGCCCAATGGAAATACCTGCCCTGGCAGCCACCCTCACTCTCCCTGTGCCTTTTTAACCTGGTTTCCAAGCTCCACAGAGCCTGAGAGGCAGGTGCTGCAGAGCATTGACCTGAACAGGCACTTCTGGCCCATCTGATCTTTGGGTCTCATTTCTCCATCCGTGAAGTGGGAATAATAACGCTCCCTTATCTCCCAGGGTGTTTTGATGATAGGAATAAACAACATTTGAAGGTTTGGGAAGGACAGTGAGCATCATCCCACAGACTACGGATCACTGGTATTTGCACTCCTGCTTGTTCCTGGCACCTTTGGCCGAGCTTTGGGTTGGTCCCCTGAGCTTGGGGCAGCTGTGAGTTGGCCTAGAAATGTGTCTTGGGATAGTATGAGGGACCAGAAATATCCCTGGGAGAGGTGAGGAAGGCTGGGGTGCTCTTTGAGCCCAAGAAGGAGAGCCTGGAAAAACAGGGATGTAAGAAACTGACTAAGAGGAGTAAGGGATGGATCTTTGGGGTTATGGACCTGCCTCTGCTGGAGTGATGTATGAGTCACAAGAGATGTGTTCCCATGGGGATAGGAGGAGTGGCAGCACATGGAGGCATGGATCACCTCACCTGTGGTTCATTTTGAACTGCTGGACCTTGCTGACCTTCCATTTCATGAGCTTTGTTCTCCCACTTCACAAGCTTTGTTCTCCCACTCTGTTCTCCCAGACAAACAGAGTCTGGGCATAAGTAGCAGCCTCCACACCAACTAATCAGACAATAATGGGGCTGTGCTCCCTGCCTAATCCATTAATTTTTAACTGGAGTCAAAGGCAAAGATGGGAAGAAGCCCAAGCAGAAGTAAAAGCCCTGTTTGGAGCACGAGGGACACCTGGAAAAGCTGGAGCTCAGGAAGGATGGTAGGAAAGAGGCTGTCTGGGGACAGGCAGCGCTGGCAATGGAGGGATGTAAGTAGATAAATGAGGCAAAAAGGGCATGGATAGACTCAGAAGATCCAAATAAACTCAATCAAAACTTGGGGCTTTCGCATGGTTCCACATTAACACCACGGATCTCAATGGTTTTTGAAGTAAAGGCACCGGGTCCAGCGAGGCATTTGGGGAAGCACAGCTCGTCCTCCTGTGAGGGTGGATGAGCCATGCACTCTGCCTGGGCACAGGCTGGCTGCTCCTTGAATTAGCTGAGTGTCAGTGTGGAAGTGTAATCACAAACACTTACTTTGTGCTCCAGCCCAGGGAGAGGGAGCATGAGAGCAAGAGCGCCGAGATAAGAACAAATATGCAAGAGCATAGTGTGTTTTTAATGGAAGGGAGATTTATTTCTCTCTGTGTCTTTTTAAGCCTCTAGATAGATCATAAAAAAACCCAGCCCAACCCACACACAACCTGTCTGCCTGAAATAGCCGAAATGTAATTTAAAGAGCATCATTTTAACTAATACTTCACTTCAGAGACACCTGCCCTATATTCATTGGAGATGCAGGCTGCATTAGAGCATCTGATTTATCTTTGGAAAGGATGTTTGAGCTCCTTTGTTCCTGTCAGGTCCCTTTTGAGGAGTAAAGTGGCACAGGGGCGGTTCGGCGAGCTCAGCCCTTGGCGTGATGCCCACTCTGCATGGACAGAGAGCTGGAGGGGACAGGGAGAGCCCTCCCTGCTCCCCAGGAGCAGAGTAAGGAGCAGGAGGGTGGGGCACGGCCACTCTGGCTGGTTGTGGGGAGGGTAGCTGGGGGTTTGTGCAGAATTTAGCAGGGCAGCATGTGTTGATGGATCAGATGAGCAATACCATGGATATTTGCTGTCCTTTGGAACAGGAGAGTCCACGTTGACTGGGAAGGGCTGTTTGCAGGTACATCCACTTGAGACACATGTCCTAAACTAGGTCTGTGCATCTGTCCCCATGGAGAAATGCCCCCACATCCAGTTTCTGTGGCCATAGACTCTGGGTATCTTATAATTTCATATGTTGTTGTCTTTTTAATGAGCCTGCAAGGATGAGAAATTCTTGTCATTACGTTGATGGAGAGATGAGACCCAATGAGATTGAGGGTTTTGCCAGGAGCACTCTGGCAGAGCCGGCATCCATCCATCCTTCTCTGCACTTATTGACCCGCAACAAGGAGGCTTTTCCATTATTAAAAATAAAGGAAATTCCACAAATCATGATTTTCTCACAGGGTGGTGGAAAGGATCCCCTGTGGGCCCATGTCCCAGGCTGGTCCTAACCAACCCCAAGCTGGGGTCACCTATCAAGGACAAGGGAGTGTAGGGATGAGTGTGAGGAAAGATGGGGAGAGGAAAGCTGCTGTGAAATCCCTCACTCGCCCTTTCTGATCTGAAGTTCACTTGTAATATTTTCCCCGGCTCGGGTTGCTAATGCGTTTTGTTCTCCAGAGTGTGCGTGGCCCGACTTCCCGCGCAGCCCTTAATTAGTTTCTGGATGATGACATCTCCGCTGAGAATCATCTCGTCGTGTCCCTCCGATCTTGGGGGGAGATAAAGGAATCTAATAAAGACATTCAGCATTTTGAGGTGATGGGCTTGACAAGCTTTGTATTAACCGCAAGTCGTGTTCAAACTTTCTGGGGTGTTGTCACCACGCTCTGGCTCGACCCCACACGGGGATTTTCCCAAAGGTCTGATGGAGACTTCACTGGTACCCAGTGGAACGAGAGGAGCTGGGGAGCCTGCGTCCCCTGAGCAGGGTGTGACAGAGTCACTGTCACTTTGATGGTCACCGTGGAGGCAGTTGTAAGAGAGGCTGTCGTGCCTTGAGGAGAGGTGTCAATAATGCTAGAAAAATGATGCAAGTGTCTTAAGGATTCGAGATTCTTCAATTTTCTGCCTTTCATGAGGCGTTGCTTGGCTTGCAGGGGGAATCCCAGGTGGCTTGGGGTGCAAAAACTGGAAACTAGATCCGTGCAGCGTGTGTGGAGTTGAAAATGAGATCTGTCTAGACAGGGAGCTGAACTGCCAAACACTCCTTGTTTGGCTGCATTTCTTCATGGATAATAATGGAAAAACTTCGCTTTTGTATCTTTCTTCTTGTTTTCTTTTCACTCAACATCATTAGACTCATTTTAAAGGAGGTAATGAAGTCCAGAGCAGAGCCACATCTTCCTTCAGACATCGTAACATGAACACAGAACTCTCTCAAACCTGAGGGAGGGATTCTGCTTCCTGTTAAAGCTGCTTATTAATAGCCATGCAAAGAAACTCTGGTTTGATTCCCCACAGGTGTGGGGCTTGGTGTTAGGTGTTTTCTTAATTTTTTTTTTGCTAGGAAAAATGCTGCAGATCCTTTCAGAGTCTTGAAAGCAGGGGTGTGAATTTAGTGAAGCAGCACCCTGACTCCTTAGGGAGCTGCTCTAGATCCAGGCTCATGACCTGGACCCATCCAGAAATCAGGGAAAAATCCTTGTGCTTGAGCCTCGACTCTCCTATTGTGCCACGTTTATTGTGGTGTATCCCTTGTTGACTGCAGTAGTAGTGCTGATTTATGCTGTCGTAAGTGGAATCAGATTGGGCTCCCTTTTGGCACTTAGCTATAAAGTTTGTCTGCAGAAACCCTGCTGTTTATGCGGTGAATTATACCCGCGTTCACAAATACTTTACTAATGAATGATTGGGAACGTCTTGTTTCCCCCTCCTCCTCTGAGTTATTATGATGCTGTGCTGTATAACCTGCTGCAGAGACGGGCGTAAAAAATCTCATGTCCTCCAAGCTTCCCTGCAACAGGAGCCGTTACCTATTTGGGAAATCATTTAGACACATTTCGGTGCCGTATGACACATCTCATTAAGCCTCGCTTTAGAACTAGCAATTGTCATTAGTTATTTATTAATTGCTTATTAAGGTCGTTATGTATGTCCTCTTTGTTTCCAGCCTTCTTTCTTCATGGCTTTGGCTGCTGCCAGGTTTGTGAAGAGGGGGATCAATCCCTTGGCAAAGCTGTGCTAAACCCAGGAAGGGGGTGGTGGTGCCAACCCACGGTCCAGGCAGCTCTGGGAAGCAGGATAAGCACCCATAAGGGGTTTGTCTACAAACCTTTGTGACTGAGCAGGCTCTGAGGCTGTGCCTTCCTCACACCTTTGGACAGGCTCAGAACAGCTCCTGATATGATGGAAGGATGAAATGATGGAAGGATGAAATGATGGAAGGATGATATGACGGAAAGACAAAGCCCTCTCTGCTTTTCTCTTAACTATAATTGTGTTAGAGCAGCACAAACTGATTTAAAAGCCCATTATAATACACCTGTAATTGAAGGCGCAGGGCTCTCAATTTGCTCCCTAAAGGCAGAAAGCTTTGGAACACAAAAGAGGGAGGAGGCACCATGGAGGTGCCTGGCACTGTGGCAGCCAACACTGCACCTTCTCGTGACCTGGCAGCTACAAAGTGCTCTGGTGACAACCTGGAGGAGTCCTGGAGCTGGATGTTGGGGCCCCTGCCTTTGGCAGACCCTCAGGACCAGAGGGTGAGTTCGGTTTGACTCAATATTGCTGCAAGCAGGGATAGGACACCAAGGACTCCCCCTCACCGAATCCCAGTGGCAGGACCCGTGGCAGCAAACTATGTAAAACACAGGGAAGTCTGAGTGTGACAGCAGTAAGAAGCTGTTATGAAAAGCAGGAGCAGTGTCAGGCTGATGCTCAGGAAGCTGCCAGTGCACATCACAGATCGCCTGCAGAACGCAAGTCTGACTCTGCCTCTTTTTCTTTCTTCCAGACACTTTTATAGTTGTTCTTTGTTGTTTCCTTTGATCTGGAGCAGATGTTGCTCGTGCTGGAAGATGGAGGTTTGCATGTTTTATGAAAGGGAAGCAGGGCTGGGCTTACCAGGACAGCCACTCTCTCCCAGGCTGTGCCAGGGGCTGAGACCCCTTGGCTGGGGCAAGCACCTGCTCTGCTGCACTCCCACACCAGAAGGGGTTTGCTGGTCTGGAAAGGTCACAGCTGTATTTCTGCACTACTTGCTTGGCTCCCAAAACTGGGTAGAAAGGGGGTGGTTAAGGCAAAAAAATGCTTCTTGAAGAAGGAATAGGCAATTTGGTGAGGCTCATTTGAAGTCCTCTTGTCAGTCTGAGGTGGAGAGGTTGTTCTAGATGCACCCTCCCCTCAGCCTGATGCTTGGCTGAAATTTGGGGTGCTGTGGTGTCAGGAGACAGAGGTGGGGGCACGGGGTCAGGGAGATGACAGCCCAGGCAAGAAGCACAGTCAGTACATGCCAGGAAGGTGGGTGGGGAGGTGATGATGATGGAAATGGAGGAGGCAGGGCCAAAGCAAGGAGGCAAAGCTGGTGATGTTTATGCAGTTTGGGATGAGCTATAAAAGGCAGCTGGAGGAATAACCAGGGAAGGCCTCAGTACTGCAGTGGGTGCCATGGGAGAGGCAGCAGAGGAAGTGGCTGAAATGCCCAGGGAGCCCCACCACATTCCCGGGATGCGAAGATCCGTGTGCAGCACTGCCGTGGGATACAGGCATGGGATCTGTGAGCTGCACACCTGTGCTGGCTCAGGAGCGGGTGTTTGGAGGTGAAAGCAGAGCAGGGATATCGTCTGTGCCAGTGGCAGGAGGGCGTCTGTGCGCCAGGGAATAGATGTGTGTCGGCAGGCACATATGCTTGGATCTGGAAAGACATCTATCACCTGCCTGAACACCCTCGAACGTGGAGCTCACCATATGCTTTGGTTAAATATTTAAGCAAGCTGCTTTCTGTCCTGGGGACTCCTTGTGTGCGAGCGGGCACCACACTGGGGCAAGCTGGGGGCATGCTCTGGGCACCTGCGGGGGGCTGAGAGCACCCAGAGACCTTCCCCAGGACCGTGGCAAAGATGGAGGGGAAAAAAATAAAGATTTGGATCAATAAAGCACCAGCCTGCCTGTGGGGAAATCTGTGCAGTGTCACCGGAGCAGCTTGGCCAACACTGCCATGTTTAATCACTTCCGAGCAAGAGAGATGCTGAACACAAAAGGACTGCCCGCAAGGAGAGGGTTCCCGCCTGGGAAGCCTGCATTTACTTAGCTTTATTTATTTATTCATTCCCAAAGGGGCACAGCTCCATCTGCGTCCTGCTTTCGGCAGAGGAAATGTCTCCTCTGCCCCACTGCTGCAGAAATGCCAAGTGCTGGTGAATGTCCTTTAATGCAGAAAGAATGGAAGTGCCAGTGACTGTTAAATTATATCAAATATATACTTGGATCATTTATTTATTGAGATTTCCCTCCCCAGTCTGGTAAAAGCCTTACAACACACCTGTTGTGTCTCTAGAAAGGCATTTGGAATAGTTTATGCGGTTAAATATTCAAATATTTAATTAGCATACAATAACCACTGTGTTAAATCCTACCACTGCATAGACAATTCCAGACTTAGTTAACAGTTTCAGTGACGTTTCCCTGGTTTGCTTCCCAGATGTTCTTGCCTCCTCTCATTCCAGATGGGGCACAGTAAATTTCATCTCCCTCAAAGTGTCCTGAGCTTGCCAGACTATGGTGAACATTTTCCCTGTTACATGAGCAGCTCAAGCTGCTTTTTATAGAATTATGGGAAGGTTAGAGTTGAAAGGGACCTTAAACACCCTCTAGTTCCATCCCCTGCCATGGGCAAGGACACCTTCCACTATCCCAGGCTGCTCCAAGCCTCATCCAGTCTGGCCTTGAGCACTTCCAGGGATGGAGCAGCCACAGCTTCTCTGGGCACCCTGTGCCAGAGCCTCACCACTCTCATTGTAAAAAACTTCTTATTCCTGTTCTAAATCAACCCTCCTCAGGTTAAAGGCATTCCCCTTTGTCCTATCAATCAAATGCAAGTTTAAATTGTTTTAATTATGTTTTATAACCTGGTCAGTTGATTTTTGTCTCTCACCTGGGTGGGTGCAAATGGGTCTGTGCAGTCCCAGAGTAGCAGTGTAAAGTCTGACTTGGTTTTTTTTAAAGCCTCTGCAAAACAAGCTGAATTGGGTCGATGTGGATTCAGCAGTTAAAAACATCAGAAAGGTTCCTCTGTGATGCAGCAAACAGCGCATTAAAGATGATGGATACTGCTTTAGTTTTCTCAGGACTTAGAGCTGGAAGCTCTCACTGCTTCCCAGGCAAAGGTGGGCGATCACTGTGCCTCCGCTTGGCTCTTCCCACCTCTCCAAAATGACAATGGTAATATCCCCCTGGCCTATTTTTGTTGTCCAGACCATACACTCTGTGTTTTTAGAGCACACATGGATTTCCTGGCTGGCAGTCCCAGCCTCACCAGGAACACAGCAGGGCAATCACAACGACGTTGTAATTAATTGCATCTCCTCAATGGACCCGGCCATGGGCAGAGCATTCCCAGCCCTGAGTGGTCCCATGTGCTGGAATGTGCTGTCCCCTTAGTGACACCAAAGCATATTAATATTTCTTTAGGTGTTGTCTTTGTGCCCTCCATTGTCCTGCCCTAGAGCCCCCTCTGTTTGGGAGCAGCTGGTCCAGAGTTGTTCTCCAGTGCATGATTAGCAGATTAGCCATCGTGCCCAGAGCAGCAAAAAAATGGACTCCCAGAAGCCCTTCAAAACAGAGAATAATTCATTACCCACCTTGATTTCCACTTAAAATGTACTTTAACTACACTTCCAACTACAAACCCTAAATCACCATCATGTTCACAAAAAATCCATCATTTTTTATTTTATTGCACGGCACTGGCATGACATAATCCCTTCCAGAGCGTCTTGGAGTGCTTTACGGATCAATAAATTACTTACCTGCACAGCAGAGGCATTGCGTGCAAGGCCATTGCAGTCATTCCAGCTTGGCGCAGCCCGGGAAGGTGTGGGAGGTGGGGAGAGGCAGGGAAGGGAGGCTCAGGAGTAGGGTCCAAGTCAGGATTTGTGGTGTTGGGCTGCAGCCCCAAGTGGGGTGATGAACGGGGCTCTTCCAGCCAGGATGAAGGTGCAGGTGATTTGTGACTCTCCTGCAAAGCACTGCAGCAGGGTGGCAGTGCCTGCTAGGCTCTGGAAAAAGCCTGGAAATAAACCCAGGAAGGTGACAATCTTTATTATATTCTGCAGGTGCAGGCTGATAACAGCAGCTGATGGTTTTCCCTCCTACATCCCCACCGTAGACATCCCAGAAACCCCAGCCCTCCCCAGCAGCCACATCTGCTCATGCAGCAGCAGGAGCTGAGTGCTCCCTGCTTGCTCCTTCGTCCCTTCCCAGCCCCCTCCTCATCACCCCCTTCCTGTACCTGTGTCCCCTCCTGGGGCCTGCACCACCTGTGTCTGACTCGCCCCTGAGTGCGCTGGGTGGCAGTGCCAATGCAGGGGGATGGCTTTCATCCCCACAGAATTTCCCTCCCTCTGCAGAGTGGTCGACCTTAGAGGCTCCTCAGCAGACTCTCTCTTCATGCCCAGCTCCTCTTGGTGCTCCTGGCAGAGAGCCTGCACAGCTGCAGGGAAGGCTGCAGGAGTTTGAAGGGGGTGACTTGTGTTTTCTCGGGAAGATGTAACTCTGCTGGGAAGGGTTTGTCATGGCTAACAGGACACGAAGAATGCTGGAAGTCAGGTAGGAAGAAGTACTGTCTCACACCACGGAGGAGTTTCTCGAGCCTCCCTAAAATGACTGAATCCCCTCTGGCTACAGTTTCTTCCCACTTCAGCTGTGTCTTCTCTGCCCCCTCTTTTCCATGTTTGTTCCTGCCAAGTCAGATGAGACTGATGGGCTACTGCAGAAATTGTCAAAGCAGAGGGAGGATGGAAATTCAGCCTCCTTCACCCACAGTTTAAGATTTGAGTTGAAACAGAACCAGTTTCATTTTCCTTCTTGTCTTTGTGTCATTGCAGTGTCTCCAAAAATCACCGAGATCTCTTCTGACATCTCCATCAACGAGGGTGGCAACGTCAGCCTCACCTGCATAGCCACGGGCAGGCCAGACCCAACAATCACCTGGAGACACATCTCACCCAAAGGTAAGAACCAAACATTACCAGATATATTTTGGGAATGGCACAGCACTCTTTGTGAGTCACTGCGGAGGGGTCGGTGGCTCACTCTGTTGCCAGGGGAAGGTGAAATGCACCAAAAAGATGTGACTCAACACAGGGCTTGGTGACTTTGGTGGAGGAACATCCGTCTTAGTGGCCTGGAAGAGGAGCTGATGGTTTTGGTCCTGTGGAGGACTTGCTGTAGGTGCCAGGTTGGGGTTGTCATGCTTAGAGATTTATAGAATCAGGGAATACTCTCCATTGGAAGGGATACACAAGGATCGTGGAGTTCCTGCATGGGGCACTCGCATTGCACATTGAATGTGCTTGTCTGGCCATGTTTTGATAATTTTTCAGGCAATTCTTACAGGTTGCTTCAAAGGAGGATTGTAAATAGTGCAAATGAGCAGGAAAATACATGAAACATTAATTGGTGGCCTTGTTAATTGGTAAGCAAACCCTCAGCAGAACTGTGTGGGTGTGACTGCTGGGAAGCAAATTCCCAGGCGTGCAGGACTGTATAATTTCAACCCCCTTTCCCAGCTGCATTTTGACATTCGCTTTGCATTTTGCTGCCCTGTTATTCCCAGGCAGTTGCGAGGTTCTCGTGGGTGAGCCAGGGGTGAGATCCGGAGGCTCTGGGTGGGATGAGCCGTGCGGCCAAGCGGCAATGCCTGGCTCTCATCCTCTGATCCTGTCTAAGCGCTTCAGTTCCACCTCAGAGTCGTGTTTCCCCTGAGGTTTTACCAACGTGGGCTGCTGTTCCAGACAACTGCCTCAAGCTTTCCTCGGGGACGCCCGGCCAGGCTGTCCGGCAGCCGAAGGGGCGGCAGTGACGGATGGTGCCGTGGCTGCTCTCCCTGCTCAGCTCCTGATGAGGGCTGTGGTGTCTCGCTGCAGCTCCATTGATTTTTTTGCTATTTGTCTGTGCTGGAGCGAACGGCTGGGCCAGATCCATCACTCTGCAAAGCCCAGGCAGAGCAAGCTGAGTTGGCGGCATCTCAGCCCCTTCCCTTGACAGGAGCCTCTACAAACCGTTCCCCCAGAGCACATGTTGGCTTATCCACTGTAGGTGGTCCTGCTTCTGAGCTAGTGGCTTTGGTCAGGGTGTGTGCATGGATCCACATGCTCCTCCTCATCCCTGAGCATCTCTCTATGGAATCAAAGTTGCTGTCACTGTGTGTCGCCATCAGGTAGCATTTATGGTCGAGGCAGTCCATGTGTTCCCACCTTAAAGCCTTTTCTTCCTAATCTTTTCCTTGTCTACCCTGACAACATGTTTTTGTTTTGCTCAGCCTCCTCAGCACCTGTTTTTCTCAAGCATCTTGTTTTCCCACAGCCCCACTCTCCTTCCTACATCCCCTCCTGTTCCCCAGAACCCTCGTCTCCCACTCATGTGCCCCTTGCTGCCTTCTCCCACATGCCGTCCATCCTCTCCTAACCAGGCTCCCAGCTCCTGATGCCTCTGCCTTTCACAAGGGCTATTTTCTGTGTTTGCTGCCATCCAGCAGGTTTTTTTCCCCAGGGAATCTTTACATGCGCTTGAACCAGATGTTTCCATTTTACTTAGGACTTAGCTGCTATGGAAACTGAGGATGCACCAGGAGAGGAAGAGTGAGCTAATCAGAAATTACCTGTGGTGCTGTGTAATTTGCAGCAGCAGCTCTTTCCTGATTTTGGCCATGATTAGGCATTCTGCTTTCAAAACTCAAAGGGAACAAATGATCACAGAGATTTACCAGAGCCTGGTCTCCTGCTGATGGAGGGTGATGAGCCCAGAGGTGGCCCAGGACAACTTCCATGGCTGCCCATCTTCATGGGCAGCTCCTCTGTTTCTAGGTCTGCCAAGCCACCAAGGGGAACCTCTACTTCTCCATTTTGCATTCACCACACACAGCGAAGATGAAGATTGGAAGTGTGAGGACTGAAATGAGAGCCAGAGAAAATGCATAGAGGTGCTATAGCAGATGTGGGATGGTATCCCTTTTCCTAGTAGGATACATTCTAATTCAGAGTGCTGGGACAAGCAAAACCCAAAGCTTGCTGCTGGCCCCTCATGGTTGTTCTTCTACTCAACCCATGGGAAGTCTCGAGCGAGCTGCCTCCTCACCGTCTTCCTCCATCTCTCTTGAAGTGGTGGAGAAAAGGGACGACAGAGAATTGTTTGGGAGAATGCCGGCGCATAATTTAAGGGTTTACACAGCGGGTGAGGAAGTGGCTCTCAGCAGTGCTGTTTGGGACAGGCTGTGGCAGCACTGTGTGTGCCAGGCACAGCCACACGGGGAGCTGAAGGACCGGTCCCTGAGCTGACACTGGTGAGTGCTGCTCTGTGCAAAGGCACGTCACAAGTTTTATGATTTCCTTGGCACCTGCAAGCACACAGTGCACTTCTTGGTGAGAAATGGAGCAAATAAGAGTGTTTGCTCACCAGGGAGTGCATGGGCAGGCCTTTCAGAGGATATACACCGAGAACAGCCCAGTTCCCTGGTGACTGATCTCACTTGAGACCCTTTGCCAGCCACTCCAGGCTCCTCTGACTGCTTGGCTGTTCTGTCTGTGCTCCAATGAATTTGCATTCAGTGGTTTGAGCTGGTAAACTCTGCTGAATTTTCCTGCCTGCAGCTGTTGCCATGTTCTAGGAGCCATTAAGCCTATTTTGGAGACTCTGTTCAGTTTGGGGGCTGGAGGAGTTCCTGCATCTGGGATGAGGAGACCATGTTCATGGTATAGCTCAAGAGCTCAGTGAAGCTGAGCAAGAGAGTTTTCTGCTTCTGGTTTTGTGAAACGCAGGCCCTGTTGGTGCCTCCATCAGTTCTCAGACTTTGATCCTACCTGTGCCTCTCCTCATCCTCCTGCATGAACAAAAGCAGGCTGCTGGCTCTGGAGAAGTGTTTTGTGAGTCTGTGGCCAGTCCAAATAAGGTGAGATGCAGCCTGTCTTCTGTCCCTCTGCCTCACTTCTGTCTTATTCTATTTCTCCTCCCAGTAATGCTGTGTTAACTCACAGCAACTTCTGTTAATGCTGCTGAACAGATTGAGGTGGAAAAAGAAGTGAAGCTGCAGGAGTCACAGCTTCTTCTGCCACAGCAGAGGAGGCTTAACAGCTTTGAGGCTCTGTCCTGAGCTTGGATGCTCCAGCTGGCATCACAAGTACCTGCAGAGCTGCCAGGCACTGGGGCTTCAAAACTCAGCTCTCTGAAACTACTGTGGGGTGCCAAGATCTGGCATGGGATGGGGCAGCTTCTTGGCACCCCTGTGGGGCCCAGACCCTTGGGATGGCAATTAAGAGAGATATCTTGAGGGTGAAGGCAGGGAGCAAAAGAGGCAAAGAGGGAGAGAATTACGTAGATAACAGTGGCCTGGATATAACCCCTGGCATGAAGGCAGCAGCATGTGCACAGAGGAGGTGGAAGTTGCATAGACTTGGACTCAGGGGTCTGAAAGGCAGCGCTGTGTGTACCCATAAACATCAATTTTGCACCCTTAGGTGCTGAGCATGTCCGTGTTTCCAGGTCTTCGGCTGGATTACAGTCCCCAGCCTCGTGGTGCCGATGCTGTCTGTAAACTGCAGTGAGGTCTTCTAGTTAATAGCCTGGTTTTGGTCACTCAGGTGTTTCCATAGTTACTGGGCTTTTTATTTATTTTTGGGGGGTAACTGATGTTGTCATGGCGATTGTCATATTGTCAGGCCAGTTTTCATCTCTCTGCAGATGAAGGTTAGGATTTCTTGGCTGGGAAAAAGCACAGCATCCTGGGCCACCGGGCTCAGGGTGACACCAAGGCACTGGCAGAGAGAATGGCACCCCGTTGAGCTATCCAGGGGATGTTTACCTGTGCTGCAGACACAAAACTAGTCATGCCTCCCATTAGGCTTGGGAAATGTGCCAAGGAATTGAAGTGAGGGATCTTCCAGGAGGGATGAAGGCTCAGCAGCCTCTGTCCCAGGAGGAACAGGCACAGTTTAGCTGAAATTATGAGGAGGGCTGTGTGGCCAGACAAGTGGGGTTTTCATGGCATGACAGGGCCAGGGGTACAAGGAAAGGGTGTAAAACTGGGTGTGTGCATCTGGATCCCTCCACTGGCTCATCCAGCACCACTCTGCCACACACGGACATCCTGAGCCAGAGGCTTCATCCAAGTCGTCATCCTTAATGACCCTTGATGGACTTTTCTGCCATGGTTTTATCTAATTGCTTTTTGATTATTGCTGTAGTATGATGAATTCTGGTGTGAGGCTTAAGACAGTGCCTGCCAGGGTAGGAAAACATTATGGTTTGGCTGATGGTGTATTTACTTGTAAGAGGTCTGATCGAGAGGTCTGTGTGGTGGGAATCCCTCATTAATCTCAGGATTAATCTCAGTGCTGAAAGCTGGATCCCGTGCAGAGCTGGAGTCCTGAGCTGAAGCTGAGCTGTCATTTGTGGGGCAGGTGATGCCTCAGTGCTAGAAGGCAGAGACTGGGGAGATGCCCAGAGGATCCTGATGTGGCCACATCCAGGATATCCCCAATGATCAGCCCGTTTAACCTCCATGGCCTCCCTGGAAGAGATACAATTGCAGTCCCTTGTCTCACAGAACTGCAGGAGGATAAACACATTCCAGACGTGAGGCACTCAGACGCAGCAGTAATCACAGCTCGTATACGCACTTAAGATAGATGAGACATGGTGGCCTGATGTGGCAGAGGTCTCATGAGATCATCTGTCTATACATCAGCAGCAAACCAGCAGAGGCACTCTGGGAGAAGTCTGGTATATTTGGATATATTGATTCTCACTGGCTCTTGGCAAGGCTTAAAACTAGAGGACAAACATCTGCAAAAAATGTCCAGCTTGAAGAGGTGCTTGTCCCTGGGAAGGGGACACATCCTCCCCTCTCAGAGGTTTGTCCATTAAGCACATTGCCTGCCGTCTTCATCCTCCCTAGAGAGGAGGCAGAGGATATTTATAGGTTGGGCATCAGATCTGGAGCCCAGCTGGGAGGCACAGGGAGAAGGGGGATCCACTTGGATGGGAAAATCTCTGCCTGCTTCTGTGCTGCCTTGTTCCTCCCCTGGTCAACTGCACATGCAGTGAGATTGCTCCCGTTAGCCTGGCCTCATGTCACCTCATTAATGGAAGACCAGAGAGCCGTGTCCTCTCCTGGCCCTTTTAGCAGGGAAATACCTCTCAGAGGGAGCAGATGGTTCGTGTAAGGCTCCTTCTGTGTTCATCCCGGGTCTTGTGTCTCTGCTCTGCCTCTTTTCTGCTGCTGAGATTTGCTTTGAGCCAACATGAGTGGTGTGTCAAAGAAGGGAAGCGAGTGCTCCTGCTGTGTGATGGAGCACAGAGCCCAGCCTGAGCTGCTGGCTTGGGATGGGATGGGATGGGATGGGATGGGATGGGATGGCCACCATGTTGTACATGCTGTCCCACCTCACTTTACTGTATGTGTCCCTCCTGTCTTTTGGTGTCTGGGTGAGTCAACAGAGGTTCAACTGACACACTTGATGGCCAAGCACCTTATCCTCCTTCCAAGAGGCAGTTGCAGGCCTGGGCTCCACTGAATTAACTGGAGCATTTCAACTGGCTCCAATCCTGTCGGCAGCTCAACCATCCCCTTGTTTACTGTTGAAATAATTACTGCTTTGCCATAATATTAGCTCTGAGCCGTGACTCCATTACCATTATCGCCGGAATATTACCCATTTATTATCTTCCAGCAACCCTGGAAGATGAACACTAGGCTTCAGAGACCAATTGTTTTACAACAGACAGGATCTTGGTGTGCATTGTTTAATGAGGTAAACTACATTATAGCTGGCATTAATTTGGCTGCGGTGCTCTCCACTAAATCATTGTTAACCTGTAAATCTGCCACCACTTTTGATACTCGTTTAATCAACGTGTGCCGGACGGAGCAGCCAGGCAAAGGGTCAGTGGTGGTCCAGCTCTGCTTGTATCATGTAGGGTATACAAATAAAAGAAATAAATAGGGTGAAGTGGCCGTGGAGAAGCAGGACTTTGGGATGGACACTGGGTTTTTGTGTGGTTGTGGTGAAGGAGGCAACTGGCATTGCAATGGATTGCTTGAGAAGAGTGTGGATCCATATGACCACCAGCAAGATCCTGACAGGGATCGGGGGAATATTTAGCCTGTTGAGTGCCAGCAGGAGACAGAACCTGGCAGAACCATGTCATGGGCTCCAGGTTGTTCTTTCTCCAAGGAATGACTAAAACTTGGTTAGCATGCCATGTGGGAGCTTCTTTTAGCATTTGCCTTCCTGACGCACCCTAGTTCCTCCTGCTTTTTCAAAGCAATGGGAGATTATGTCCTTTTATGTGTATAAAAGTAATATTTTTGGTTCCCTGCATGATGGAAATGAACTCTTGGAGCTGATTTTACATATTTGGCATAGCTACCTCTAAAATATGCATCTTGGTACAAAAATAACAAGACCCCTTCCAGCTACAAATGAGGCAATGTCTTTCCCTTAAGAAAAGGGGGGAGGGAAAACCCTCCTGGTTTCAAGACATTCCCTAAATGCAGCTTTGCAATGTCACACTTTCCCAGTTTGCCAGAGGCAGAGAGGGATTTGCTCCTCATCACACTTTGGGGAAGCAGTTGCCTGCTGCCCTAATAGGGGGCAAAACCAGGAAGCCCTGCCTGCACCGCCAAATTTTATCTTGTGTCTTATCCCCTTGGTCCCTGACCAGCTTTTCCGCAAAGGTGAGACCCACTGAGGAGTTGCAAATGCCCTGATCTGTGCTCTGCATGGCATCTCCGTGTGGGAAGAGCGGGATATGTTAATGGCGTGGTGGGACAAAGCGGACAAAACCCAGCACACCAGCAATGTCAGCTTGTTGGATTTTCCATCTCTTCTTTACTGCTGAACACAACTCCCTATTTCCCCAATAAATGCGTGGCTTTGTGTCACTCCCTGCCTGGGACTCTCCTTTCATTCAGCTGGCCTGGAGAAGAGCAAGGGACAGGAGTGTCTGAGATTCCAGAGATCTCCACGCAAATTAAAACCTTTTATCAGCCCCTAATAGCTGTGCAAACTAATTATATTTGGGCCAAACTTTGCCAGCAACTCCCTTGAGGTATTATTATAAAAATCTGAGCTGTGGAAATGCGTCCCCATTCTGTCAACACCAGGTCGCTCCAGCTATAGAAAACTCTGCTCTGGCTCCTCTTAGCTCCCGTGATGTGCTTTGCATAAGCTGCTGCTGTTGTTTTCAGGAAGGAGAGAGGCTGACTGGGCTGTGTCACACGTGGCCCAGGTCTGCTGAGCCAAGGACAGGGCTGTGTGCCCGGTAATAGCACTGAAATATTTATTTGCACAAGCCCTGCCAGCCTGGCTCAGTTTGAGGCCATCAGTGTGGCTTTGGGGCTGTGGGTGCACAAGTACTTCCATCCCTAGAGAAATGGGATGTGGTGATGAGGGGTGGGAAGGATGCTGGGGAGGTGGGGATGATCAAACACAGCAGGCAGGAGATGGGAATGATCAGCACAAGGAGAAAGCAGATGAGGCTCTACATGGATGGTTCTCCCAATGCCAGTTCCTTGCTGGGTGGCT
The DNA here is from genome assembly GCA_013399835.1 of Leptocoma aspasia. NCBI lineage: Eukaryota > Metazoa > Chordata > Aves > Passeriformes > Nectariniidae > Leptocoma > Leptocoma aspasia. Next base: position 727,881 of record VXAX01005190.1, on the reverse strand, counting down.
CCATGTAGTGTTGGGGCTGATTTCCACCCAAATTTGTTCTTTCTTTTTCCTAGCATCACCATTTGCTCCATTCCTTGCCTTATAACCTTGGTCCCAAGCTTGCATGGGGTAGGGCACCAAAGATGAACCCCATGTTCACCCACCCCTACTGGCCATAGATGGAGGAAGCACAAGGAAGTGCTTTGAGCCAAACTTCCCAGTGGGAAGGAGGTTTTTGCCCTGTGCCACCATTCCCCCACCATCCTTGTGCTCTTCCTGGGGTGCAGATTGCCAGCTAATGGGGCGGAGCTACTGCGAACACCCTCCATTAATGGAGCAGAATATAAACAGAATGAAGCCTTCATTTCCCGGGCTGTGATTTCATTATTAATATACTTTACAGTTCACAGGTTGTTCATTTGCTTCCATGTTTTCTCAGCTGGTGTAATCTGCTGCGCGGAGTGAGAAGAGTCATAAAATTTCCATTTCCAGTTGAATGTGCGTCCAATTCGCCGTGAAATGTTTCTCTCTGTCGTGAATATTAAGTGCCCGAGGAGTCAGTGGCCCTGGGATTAGTCAGGGCAGGTTGCCAGCCCCTCTCTCTGTCCCAGGGGTGCAGGAGAGAAGTGGGTGTAGAGAAGGAAAGGTGACAAGGGAAAGTGGAGGGACTGAGGGAAAGACCATGTGGCAGAGGGAAGAAGAGGGAAAAGAGGAGAAGAGAATGTGAGGATAGAGGGAAAAGGAGGAAACTGAGTGGCAAGAGGCTTCAGGGAGGGATGAGGTGGGCAAAGGATGCTCCGACAGAACTGACCTACACTCACCTCCTTGTTTCCCTGTTCCACGACCTTGATACTTGTCAGGGAAGATGTTGCACCAGTGTTTGCCCCAGTTTGTAAATCAGTTGTTGATGTTTGTGCTTGGTCACTGCCATGGGCCTCAGGGCTATGCCCTTACCCTGCCTGAATATGGGTAGAAAAAGAGTCTCCTTGTCTCTGGTGAGGCTGAGAAATGCTGCTGTGCTTGTAAGGGCAAGGAGCTGGAACGTGCTGGCAAGTCAGAGCGGCTCAGCTGCCCCGTACCAAGCTGTAGAACAACAGAGAGCAGCCACAGAGCTGTAGCACCACTGCAGACACAATAAAAGGACTTTTCACGTGAATTTGGGGAGAAAAAAAATCACGTTCTGCTCATGTTAAACAGCCAGCAGGAAATTTGTTGTGTATTTAGGGTGTTTAATGTCTTACAGCCAAGCAATGGGTTTCTGGGACAAGGAAGCAGAAATTTGGGTAGTTGTGGCAGGTGGTCATGTCCCGAGGCTGGGAAGGTGGTGGGACCAGCAGTGCCATGGAGGGGTGCCCACAGCTACAGCGCCAGTGGCAGTGGGCACATCTGGCAGCACATCTGGCACGTTGCTGCAGCTGGAGGTTGTGAGGGATGTGTGCCTTGGTTACCCCTCCCTGGCCTTGCAATAGTACCACAGAATGTGGTGTCACTGCTGGGAAAGGGGACAAAAAGGCAAATCATGGTGGCATGCCCAGGCTGTGGGGGTGACTTGGGCATTGCCCCGAGCCGATGGCACCATTTCCTTCTGAAATTACTTCAGCTGCAGCATTCCCCACTGCAGGGAAAAAAAATGCCTCTTCCTTTCCCATCTTCTTACGGTCGAGTCAAGATAATAATAGTCTTTTTCTGATCCCCTGAACTTTCCCATCTGCTTGGTAAAACAATGGCAATTCTTTTTCCTCCTGGCCTCTCTCTCTGTCTTCCTCTCTTTTATTTTTATTCTCCTACGGTATAATTTAAAGCCAGAGCAATGCTGTAGCCCATGGGTTTTTCCCCTTCCTGTGACACACTGCTGTTATTTAAAATGGCATTTCCCTTGCAGAGCAATGCCTCTTGCTGCCCTCCCAGCTCCTGTAGCAGGGCCAATACCTACACAGAGGCCTGAGGAGGGGAGGATGGGCTCCAAGGAAGGGGCTCAGCCCAGTCTCCAGGCCCCCAGTCTCAGCCACCCAGCATCACACATCCCTGAAATTCCTGTCACAACCACCCCATCCCCCCTCCCCAGACCCAGGGCATCCTCACCAGCCCCCCAGAGCCCCAAACCCATCCAGCTCATCACCCCTGCATTTCCCTGGCTTCTCTCAATAAGCCACAATATTGCGAGTGATCCTGCAGAAATGGAGACATCAGTGCCATAAAACACAAGGGACAGAGCAAGGCCACTGGGCTGGAAAATAGCGTGTCTGAAAAAATAAAGACGGGATAAAGATGATGGAGAGGCGACAGTGAGTCTCACCCTGCCATGATTCAGATGACTCTGGGGGTTGAAGAGTGGTCAGGGGGTCCCAGGGGAAAAAGAAGGATGGAAAATATCCCCCATTTGCAGAAAGTTGTGGCAGTGACAGAGTCCGGGCTGCCTGCTGGGTTATGCGTGGAGAAGGGAAAGTTTCCCAGATCCCCATGACTTCTTGCCAGCACTGGGGATGGATTTAGCTGGCACTTGATGCTTATTTTTTTTACTCTAATGCCATTATGCCACTTGCTTCCCATCAGAGGGATATTTCCCTAATGCGGCTGAAATACGGCTTAACTGAGGTTACAGCCATTTAACGCTTTGCATTGCAATTGCTTCTTAAGACCTTGTCCTGTGGAGAAAGCCTTGGGGTTTAAATTTCCAGCCCGAGGGACCCTTCAGTCCTGGCTGCCAGCAGCTTTTTTCACACAAATCCGGAGGAAAGCAGGGTGCCTCGAGTTTGGCAGGGGTTGGGAATGCTTTCTGCTGCACAGCAATGTGGTCACATGGAGTTGTTGGGAAGGGTTGCGGTGGATCTCCCATGGAATTTTTCTGGGTTCTTTGCAAAGTACCTGCAGATAACAGGCAGGAGCAACCTTGGTTCTTGCTCTCCTCGCCAAGCCCTGTGCACCACAGCTTCTCCTAGAGCCAGCAAGGAAGCTGCCAGAAATGGGATGAGCTCCAGAGGAGCCAAGTTGTGACAGGATTTAATGGAGGAGCAGCGTTCCCACAAACAGGATGCGTGTTTGAGCGATTTTCTCCAGCAGCATCTGTCGCTCTCCAACATCTTGGTAGCATTGCAACAAATTATGTAACCACTACCCACTGTACCCCATCTGTTAGGCAGCCCCTCCACATGGATGGGGCCCTACTTCCCACCTTTCCAGAGGAACTTACCGGCAAAGGCTGAGCACCAAACAACAGGACAAATTAAATCAAAAGCACAGCTTCGGCACCCAGGGGGAAAATGCACATCAGCTTTGACTTATTGCATGGCGCACGCTTACAAGAGAGAAGCAGCGGCTTTTGTCACTGCAAGGGGCCATGAAAAATGAATTAGGGCCGCTGCTGGGAGAGGGCATGCAGGAGAATCTTTCATTCCGGCAACGCTGTCCTCTCTCACCTTGGAAGCAGCTACGGGGAAAAAACCACAGGGAGGAAGGAGGAGTAAGGGAAGGAAGGAGAAAGGACTTTGTTTTGGGCACCTGATTGGATGCTCTGGGCTGTGGAAGAGAGCATGGGAGGAAGAGTGATGCCAGGAGCAGTGTTGGTGCTGGGGCAGGAGCATGGAGCTGCTGGGAGATGCTGTCTCCTCAGGAGATCTCTGGAGAGGGCTTGGTTCTGTGGGAGCCTCGACATTGATTTTCATATACCTTTTGCATTTGTTTCTGCAAAGAGGCAGAAAAGCTCCGTGGGAAGTGGCTCCATGCCAGTCACAGCTTCTGCTGAGCATCAGTTTCTCCCAGTGTCACCGCAAGGGTCACCCTTGCCTTTCCAGGGCCAAGGAGAAAGGGATCCAGCTCATGCTGGTGATAATGGGTGGGTGTCATTAAGAACAGCAGCCCTCTAACGAGCCATGTACCCATCTTTGCTGCAGATCTGACGCCACTTAAGCTCTTTGTGAACTGTAGCCATTGCTAATTTGCTCTAATAGGGTGACACATGCCCTCTGGACCTTTTCCTGGGGTCCAGTGCCCTTACCAGCACCCCAGGAGGAGGCAGGGGATGGGAGAGGCTGAAGACAGTCGCTGCCACTTTGCCGAGCCTTGAGCTGCCTCTGAGCTCTCCCTCTCACCGAAATAAAAGGGCTCATTCTTTATTCGACTCATTTACTCCTGAGTTAGAGCCTCGTTCAAGGGTGGTTGGTCCCTGAGTTGTTTTGTTTTGTTTCTTTAAATATTAATTTCCATAATCCATTTATTTCCCAAGGAACTACTTCTTGCAAACAAAAGGTTTAATGCTCCTCTTTTATTCCCGGTAACAAATAAGTTGTCTGAGACGTGCAAACATCCCGGCAGCAGTGAGCCGTGCGCCGGCTGACGCCACAATCCACGCTAAGGATGCGCAGGGATGGGGGAGACGCATCCCTGAGGGATCACAGGTGCCACAGCAGCATCTCCCTGGAGATGCTCACCCAGAGAGGGAGGGCAGCAAGCCCAGCCAACACTGGGAAGGCCCCACAACCCGGGATTCCTATCTTTTGCATGGAGGCGTCTCTGACATGCCTTTTTGAGATGGAAGATTTGAGAGCCGAAGGCCGGGAAGCACAATAGAAGATAGACTGCTTGTACCTCATTGTCTGGAGAATAGATGGGCTGCAGGCTCCTGGAGAATAGGAGCTGCCACTCAGGTGGCTTTAATAGAACAGGCGGCAGATAGATTTCAATAAAAGAAATGAGTATAAATATTGTTAGCGGAGAATAGAGGGAAAGTGAAAAAGATCTTGTTTAACGAGTCACAGTGGGAAACTTTCAAGGACTTTTAAGCTAAAAACTCTTCACAATGGTGCTATAATGGATGGCTCAGGCGACTTGGCTGCTCTGCATAGCATCGGTGGGCAGGTGTCCCCAGAACACCACAGGGAAGGGCACGACAGGGAGTCAGAGACTGGTTTGGGTTGGAAGGGACCTTGAAGACCATCTCGTTCCAACGCCTTGCCATAGACAAGGTCACCTTCCACTAGATCAGGTTGCTCAGGGCTCCAGTGCCTTGCTTTCGCTGTCTCTGGAGTTAATGCCAATATATTGACTATATGTGACCACAGGCTGAGTGACCAGAAGATGTGGTGGCATCTGGAAGGTCTCTGCAGGTCACCTGTCACAGTGACTAGTGAGATATGTGGCATGTGCCCATCTAATAGTTAAATACCAGAGTTGTTGTATGAGATATGAGCCCCAAGGGTGATCTCAGGGGTGCACTGAGCAAACGGAGCCACAGCTGTGGGTTCTGTCTTAGTTCTAGCTCTGCATTGAGCAAGAAGTTGAAGAATGTGTCTTTCCTGCCTTCGTGATGGCTCCATGTTGAAATCTGCCTCTCAAAATCCCCATGTCCTGACCCTGTGGTCACAGGCAGCCAGAGATGAAACCTTCAGAAATACTCACCTGTGCTCAAGTCAGCACAAAATCAGGCCTGGGCGAGTCCTCCATCATATCTTGGGGCAAAATTCAAGGCACCCTGAGCTCACCTATGCCCCAAAAATTTGGAAGGGGAAGAAAAGCCACAGCATTACTTGGCCACAGGCAAGGAGAGGCTCCCACAACCCCAGGGAGGAGGGGACACTGATACCAGTGGAGGAGAAGGACTTTATGTCAAGGATTTTATGGCCACCCCTCTTCTTCAAAGCCTATGCTGCTGTGCACAAGGAGCAAAATTGGCTGTGAGAGTTCCCCAAATCCAATGTAATAAAGTGTCTGAGTAAGGAAAACATTATGTGTTCCCTCTGTTTGGTGGCCCCAGGCAGAATTGGTGATGGTCACCACCCCTGGGGCCTGAGGATGAGGAGAGACCTCAGACTGCAGCAATGGAGTGAGCTCCTGCCAAGCTCCCACATCCCTGAGCGCCGCGCAGTGCCAGGCAGCGAGTGCACCATCCCCTGGGGCTTTGCACAACATCAGGCCACGGAAACATGCTAATTAACATGGAAAAGCATGTCAGAGGAGAGATTTCCTTCCTTGTCATCAAGAAACTTCAAAAACAGTGGCTTGGCCCTGTGTAAGCATGACACAGACTCTGATATGCTGTGTGCCCGTTTCTGGGGAGACGGTCCCGCTTCTGAAGGCTTGTGAACATGAAGAGCAGGAGGTTTGTACCCTGTACCTCATGTAGGTGTGCTTCCTAAATGGATTGCTCAGCTAAGGGGGGTCACAGACAGAAATGGGCTTGAGCCTGCGGTTCAGGGACGCAGTAGTCACAAGAGGAGGAGAGGAGTTTGTCTGGGTCGATAGGGTAATCTTAAAAAAAATCATTTTTTGAATGATTGTGCTGGATGGTTTCCAGCAGGTTAATTACCCCTAATCTTTGTCCACTGGAGCGTGGCAGCTTCAAGCTGGCACAGGGGAGCTGAAAAGAGGGGGTGCACGAAGGAGAAGCTGCCCTAGCTGGGGTCATTCACCTGATCAAACAAAAATGGGGAAGGGAATTTCAGAAATGACAGAACTTTGTTCCTTATGTGTTAATTGAGCCATCAGGAGAGGGTAATAGTGGCTAATAAGAGATGAAGCAGGTGCGTCCCCCAGTTTGGCTGGGGCATGTACTGGAGGCAGCCTTAGCTCTTGTTTACCCACCTACCTGGGGCTGTGTCCTGCCTCCTTTGTGAGGGATCTGGGGTGATTTGGGGTGGTTTCTTTCCCCACCTACTTCCCCATCTGCTCTGATTCTACTAAATTTCCCATCCTGCACTTTTCCTCTCGCTGCTGCAGGAAGGAGAGGTGAAGCGGGTCTCGGGTGCCAACAATTCTCTTATTACCTTTGTGTGTTTTATTTATTTACCCTAAACTGTTATAGGATGGCCATCAGCATCGCATCGGGGTGACGTTTGAAATATATGGCTCTCGGGTTTAGTGCGTCACTCGGAGCTGGGAGTCTGTGCGATGTTAATTTTTATTGCCAGAAGTAGCCATAAATTGATAGTTGAGAATTGCTGTAGGGACTGTAATTAACTAGTTACTATTTCACCTCCAAAAGGAGCAATGTTTCACGCTCTTACTTTTACTTATCTGGAATCAGCTGCTGTCAACATCCGCTGAAGCCCGTATAAAGATTTATAGACCTTGGAGGTAAATATTGACTAATGGGCAGCTTGGCTTAATGCTCACCTTGAAGGACAATAAATTGTGCTATTGATTGAAGCGAGATGTCAATATCTGCATTGTTGTAAACATTTTAATAAAATTATCTCCATAAAATATTCTCTTTCTTTGGCTCATCCTGGCCAGTGGGATCAGTGCCTGGAAAATGCAGCAGCACAGTGTAGACGGCAGGGCAGTGCTTCAGGATCACTGGTGGGACTTTGAGCACCTAGAGACCAAACCTGTTGTGGAACCACTGTTGAGGTTGTGCCTTTGGGCTTTAGAGGTGAAAATCTTGCAGCCCTGGGTGGCTGGGCTGACTCAGCTTGATCTGAGGTGCAGGGAGTTGGTATGGACACAGGGAAGAGCTCCAAGAAAGATTTTTCAACGGAATCATAGGCAGCCTTCAGCCAGGGAAAGCTGTGAGCAGTGTCCTAGAGACCTGAACATGGCTGCAACAGTGAGCCAGGGGACAGTGGCATGTAATTAATTTGGGAACATGTGTTCCCTTTCTGGTGAGTTATTATCTTGTCAGAGGCTCAATGGAAGCAAATGGGGAGGAGGAGTCAGAAGGGAGATGAGTCAGGATGGGAGAATGAGGAGAAATGAGGGAAGGAGAAAGGCATGGAGGGAGGAATATGGACACAGGAGGCATCTGCCCACACCTCATCGCATCCATGCTGTGTGGGACCCCAAGCACAGCTTGGCCATCTGTTGGGTTTGCCTTGCTGCTCCGTGCCACACCAGGACCTCGCCTCTGTGGCTCCTCCACCACCGTGATGGTCAAACTTCCCTTTCCCTGAGGCTTTTAACAGAGATCTGCAGAGCAAGTCCCAAATAATTCATGGTGGTCTGTGTGCAGCCTCCTGCTCACTGAGCACAAGGATTCAGGCTCTGCTTTTCCACCTCCTCAGCTCGCACTGGGTTAGTTCATCATCCTTGGCTGATGATCAAGGATTACACTTGTGCGTCGTCCATGGCCATTCCATTTCTAGCCTGTATTATATTATTAGTATTAATAATAATAATGATGGGTGCTGGCTGTGCTGGTTTTCTAGCTCCTGAGGAGATGAGAGAGCTCTCCATTAATTCCTGCAATATTTCAGCTCCTAATTGTGCTCAAGCAGAGACAGCCTTGAAAGTTCCCACCATCAGTTCAGGCAGAGAAGGACTGGTACCTCTGGCAGAGCTCCTGGAGTTGCAGGGCTCTGGTCAAGCCTTGCCCTGAGCATTCCCAAGTTCCAGGTGCTTCCAGGATGTGGTCCCACATATTGAAGCAGCTTTACATATCTGGTTTTCCTGCAAAGTCACTTTACAGAAGAGGATGGAGGAATGTTGTCTTAGTCACCTGGTGTCACCTGCTTTACCAGTGGGCAGGGACTCTTTATGTCACCTAAATATTTGAAATGCTGTAGCTGGCACTAAGGAGGCATCCCCGGGCCAGAGCCTCTTGCAGGGATGCTATCCCTAATGCTATTATCATCTGAGCATGACTTACATCAGGTTGTGCACAGGACAGAAACAGGAGTCAGCTCCAGCTCAGAGCATCCTGTCTTAGTCTGAGGCAGGCTCTGTTTGGCTGTAGCCAAATTCCCAGGATGCCAGATCCTGAATCCCTGAACTTCGAGCTCTGCCTCTCCATCAGCTGATTACCATGCACATATCTCACACTTCAGTGCAATGCATACATGGAGGAAACTTTCATCCCCCAGTTTCCTGAGCTTTTACAGGTGGAAATCTGACCCTCACAGTTACTTTAATGAAGTGTTTTGCGGGGGAACAAAATGCACTCGAGCTGCTTTGCACCCTGATCAAACCAGGCACACAAATTATGGCTTGACTATGGCAAGATCTAATTCTTGCCGTGTGTGAGCTGACTCTGGAACTTGGGAAAGGGCCTTTGGTGAGTTGGGAAGCAGGTTGGGAAGCAGTGTTATCTGAGGCTTTGCACAACTCAGAGTCAGATTTGTGCACGGAGCATCTGAAGGCCACCAGCTGTGTCGTTACTTTATCAGCAGGCAGCGCTGTGCTACAGAGAAGCTGATTCTAGGTCAGCCACAGAAAGGAATTCTTTTTCCCCCCTCTCTCCTTTTTTTTTTGCAGTGCCGCAGGGCTGCTGGATGTAAAGCTGTAATTTGTGTGTCTCTAAAGGATATTGATTTTGGGGTAACGCCTTCATATCTCACCCTTCAGTTGCACTAAGTACTGATGAGCTCAGCGGTTTGCACCACGAGCCACTCGGGTGGGAATTTCAGCACAGGGCTGAGGACACTGGTGGATGTCAGCAATTCATCAACAGGAAAACTCACTTTGCTCCTTTGCAAAGCTAACAGGGCTGCCTTCCCAGTTAGGTCAGCTTGGGAAGGTGGGATGCACACATGCATGCATGGAGTCCTCAGTTCAGGGAGCAGTGGACATGCAGAGTCCTCGGGGATGCTGTGTGAAGGTGGCAGCTGTGAGGTCTGGTGCAGGGAAAGAAAGCCAAGGTGGGATTTCATCACGGCTGAGCATATTTGCACTAGTTTGAGTTGACAATAGTGGCACCTGGGATTGCAGCAGCAGGATCCTGGCAGATGCCTGGGGTGCTCACTGTGTCGAACTGTTCCAGGGCATTACAGAAACACCATCAGTGCTGGCTCGGGCCTTTCCATGGTGGGTGGTGGAGTCTGACCACACTATTCCAGCAATGTGGGAAGAGATGCCATAAAAGCATCAGCCTGTGGGATGCAGGTGGTGTGTGCCCTGCTGGGAGCCTCCCACATGTGGATTTTGCATGCATTTGTTAGGAGCAGGATGCACATGGTTGACCGGCCAAGCGCAGCGAGTTGTGGCCCATCAGGTCACACCAGCACAGACAGTGGTATCCGGGTGGGAAGCGAGGGCTGGCAGAGCTCACGGCATCCCCCTGGGGACCAGGGACCTGTGCTTGGCCTCTCTGCCATTGGCACTCACTCCCAGAAACAGCTGTCCAGAGCTAATTTATTTCCTAATGCTGCAGCAATGTTAATTTATAAATTACACTGGTAATTCGAGCTATTATTAATTTCAGATGGTGTAGGGCAAGCCTAATTAAAATATGACACCAATTGCCACACATATGTACCAAGGACTACCGTTTAAAATTTATAGGAATATTAAGTGTGACACAGGGCTTGGAGATGCTCTGTGCAGTAATTACAGCATCCTGGCTGCAGGAGATCCAGTGGGGAGATGTAAACAACAGGAAAGGGAGAAGTTGTCCCTGTTTTGGGGGCAGCAAAAAGTAATTTTTGCTGCTTGTTTGGGGGAAGAACCTTGGGCATCTTGTGCCCCAACCTGCTCCCAGCCAGCCAAGCACTGTATGTTTCCAGGAGTGTGTCAAAATAAAGAGAGCTCCTGCAAGGAATGGGAGCTGAAAGGTGCCAGAGTGAAAGAAATGCCACTGATTGCATCTTTCTGGCTTTGAGTGAAACAAGAAGCTGCACTGCAGCCTGGATGGGGAAGAGGGGGACAAGTGCAGCCCCCCCAGAAATGAGCCTGTGGTGGCACAGGGATGAGGTGTTTCAGCTAAAGGGAGGTGTTGGCACCACCACTAATGGGAATAGACTTGCTGTGAACTAATTGAAGCTGAAAAGTTAGAGAAGGGTGTTTATGTGGGCTGGGTGAGCCTGGAGGTATCTCCCAGCAGGGGGGATGTGCAGAGGTGAGCTCAGGTCATTTTGCAGGGTGCAGGTTTGCCCACTTTGCCCACCCTGAGCACCTCAAGGACATTATCTCCAGCAAGTGATGCTCTCAGTGAGGCCAGAGCTGCTGGACCAGTCCAGTGTTTGCAGAAACCTTTCTGGCAATGATTTTCTTGGAATGGAGGGAACGGAGGGGATGGAGGGGCAGAGGTGCAAGGGCATTCTTGGCTGGAACCTGCAGGCTGGGTGTCCTACTGCAGAGTGACATGCTCACAGATGGTGACCAGCCAGAGGGCACAGGTTTGTGCCTCCCCATCACTCAGGGCCCTCTGTCTCTGCCTCTGCAGCCGTGGGCTTCATCAGCGAGGATGAGTACCTGGAGATCACGGGAATCACACGGGAGCAGTCGGGAGAGTACGAGTGCAGCGCCTCCAACGATGTCTCAGCACCCGTCGTCCAGCGAGTCAAAGTCACTGTCAACTGTGAGTCCCTGCGGGCCATCTGGGGACAGGGGTGGGGCTGGAGAGGGTCACTATGCTGCCGCACAAGGGAGTGGCACTTGGAAGTGAGGCACACAAAGGCCCCAGAGCGAGACAGGCGGCAGCAGTTTTTCTGAGCAGGTGGTGTTTTGCCCTATTTTCCCCTTCTTTTCGAGTTCCATTTTTTTCCACCACCTCCTCCTCAGCTGTCTCCATCAACCTGGGTTTTCTGCCCATGGAGAGGAGATGTGCTGATAACCTCTGAGGAGAGGAGAGAAGTGAGCAGTAAATAGAACTTTTTTTTTTTTCTGTTAGAAAAAATGAGAGAGAGGAAGAAAGTAGCATATTTCATGTTAGACATACATAAAGACCCTCCTAAACCCCTCTCTGGTCACTCCATCAGCTGGACATGTAACAACCATGAGCTGGGGGTCTCTTGGTTTTGGAAGAGAACCCCCACGAACCTGAAAATCTCTGGACAGCAGCACCAGAGTGGCAGGAGCTGAGCATGGGCTCAGAGATGATTTTGGCTCCTACTCATGTGCAGGGAGAGAAAGGAGATCTTGAGGAGCAAGGGGAGGGGATAGGAGTCCCAAAGGCTGCTGGGTGTTCACCGCAGGTTTGCCCTCTTCCCGCAGACCCGCCGTACATCTCGGATGCGAAGAGCACCGGGGTGCCGGTGGGGCAGAAGGGCATCCTGCTGTGCGAGGCCTCCGCTGTCCCCTCCGCCGACTTCCAGTGGTACAAAGATGACAAGCGGTAAGAGCCTGGGGGGCACAACAGGGGGGAAGACAACAACCCTGTGTGGGCTGCCCCCAGTGCCAGCAGCTTTGGCTCATAACCCTTGGCACAAGTCTGGTTTGGATACCGAGGCAGGTCCCCCTGACAGCAGCAGGTTGTGCTTGTCTGGGGCAAATCCAGGCATTCCATCAGGCAGCCAGCATCTACAGCTGGAGCTGCCACCACCCAGGAGCTATTGAAAGCTTTATATTTAACTCATCAAATTTGTGGAGGGAGATTTTCCCAGGAACCTTTTTTAACCCCCACTGGGGCAGGATCATTGCTGCCCGTGCCTCTGCTTGAAGGTGTTGCGGTAAATCCCTGCTTGGGTGAAGCATAATGTCCAAAATGGATATTGGCAGCACAAATCCAGGCACTTAAGTGTGGATGAAACCTCTGTCATCTCTTAAAAATCTTTGGCCAGAAGGCAGCTCTTGGAAAAGCAAAAGGAATGTGATGTCAGTCAAGAGACAAGGTTTGCTATGCCCCAGAGACAACCTGCCCTGCTTTGGGGTGAAAATGGACCTTTTAGGTCAACCAGCAACTTCTGTGTCCTGCCAAAGCAACAGCACAGGCACATGGCTGGGGAATGAGGAGTGGAGCAGCACAGCCCAGGGTAGGTCCCACTCTGGAGAAATTGCCTCTCTCTGATCCCAGGGAAAGTAGTTTTAATCAATTTTTGTGTTGATTATCCCTGGAAAGCCCAGAGGAGCCATGGTGTGGCCAAACACAGGACAAGCCACACCGGTCACTGATAAGGAGGGATGTTTTGGCCAAAAGCGATGCTCCAGAAGCTGGAGGGGAGTCTGGGTCTGCCTGCCTCACCCGGTTTGAGAGGAAAGGAGCAGCAGGGTGTACAAAGCTGCGGATGTTTGTGTGGCAGATGAAAGGCTCTGCTCAGAACTAGGTCAGATCACGAGGGCCTGCAGAGCAGCGGCAGGAGCAGGCTCAGCCCGCCTGATCAGCACCCAGCATGGATCATAATGGGAATCCAGCACTTCCCCTGAGGAATTAGCAAGTAAGCGCTGCAGGAGCTAAGCAGGATGGGGACACCAGTACAGGGAAGCCCAAGCACTTGGTTAATGCTTCAGCATTTGTGCTGGCTGAGAAGCCTCCCTGCTGTGGCGGGTGCCTATTGCATCACTCATCATTGTGGTGGGTCCCCTATTGCATTGGGAGCATGCAGGGATGAGAGAAGAGGAAGGTCACAGAAGGCATTCTGCAGAACAGAGAGGACTGAGGACATGAGAGGGAAACCAGGCTCTTCTGTAGGGTGGCAATGAGCCTTTCCCAGATTCCCTCCCCAGGCACGGGAGCATCCCTCTATCTGCACAGCATTTGTCAAGTCCCAGCACCATCCCATGACTCTGCAGCAGTGAGGATGCCTCTGGTCAGCACGGGAGTGGCATGGGCTGGCAGCTGGAGATCCAGCAGAGCAGCATCCATCTCCCTTATCTTTCCTGATAACTTCCATTCTCCCTCTTCTCCCAAGCTCTGTGTCCCTACTCACAGGCACAACCAGAGGATAACCGGGCATGGAAAATAGTGGGTACTTCCCTTCCTGATGCCACCCCCGTGACCTCCCATTCCTCTTTTCTCCCAGACTGGCTGAAGGACAGAAAGGGCTGAAAGTGGAGAACAAAGCCTTCTTCTCCAGACTGACTTTCTTCAACGTCTCTGAGCAGGACTACGGCAACTACACCTGCGTAGCCTCCAACCGGCTAGGGAACACCAATGCCAGCATGATCCTCTACGGTGAGTAGGGCTGAGGGAATCAGCCAGGAAGGGGGAATGGCTTCACAGTGACACCACAGATGGGAGAGACAAGGGAAGGGTCTCCCATGTCTTTTGGGGGAGATGTGTATCTGCTGCTGATCCTTTCTGCCCTTGGCATGTGCGCTGGAGGTTGTGGTGAGCCCTTGGGAAGGCGAGAACCTCCAAAGCTGGCCTCCTGATGCAGGTCCGGTGTCTTCCACCATTCAGAGATGTTTGGCACTGTGTTTGGGATCTGCCATGAATACAAAGTTAGCAGCTGGCTGCAAGTTTCCATCTTCTTGCTCTGATGAGTACCTAGGAGAGCCTCTGTGTGAAGGCATCCCCTTGTGTCGATGGGTGGGAGGAGAGATGCTGCTCAGTATCATTGCTGCCCCATTCCCATGGGAGAACAAACAGGCTCCCTGCTCCATCACCTTCCAGGTCGTGTTTTCTGTTCCTCCCAAGCAGATATATCCTTATTGGAGGTGCCAAGGGAGATGGGAAGGTGTGGAGGGCAGGGAGGAGGAGAAGGTTTGTACCCTTGTCCCAGGACTGTTTTCCCTGCATGCTGGAGCTGGGATGTGAGCAATGCATCCCTCTGACACTGCTCGTGGATGGGAAGGGCTGTGATTGATCGACATATTTGTCAAACCTCTTGAGGCAGCAGCAAAACCAGAGCAGGGACTGTGCTCTCCAGGAGCCAGAAATGGATGACAGATCTCATCCCTGGGCACTGCTTGGGGATATTTTCCTGCTGGGGTATGGGGTGTGGGGTTCTTGCAGCTGAACCATAAAGAAGTGGGGGCTGGTGACCTCCAATCTCTCCCCAACACTGTCCTCCTCCTTGCCACCTGGTTGTTGTGCCTGGTTATCTCCTTGTCTCCTGTTATTGCACAGTCAAAGGGAGCAGAGCAGAGTGACAGATGAGCCTTCCTTGTCCCCAGGTCCCTCGGGGATGGGTCAGGGCAGTCTGTGCCCCAGCCATACAAAGTGTCTTGGGATAGGGAGCAGTCCCACAGTATGTTCTGGGTTCTGGAGTGTGCCAGGGCAGTGGGAGGCGTGTGGAGACCCTGGGAAGTGCTGTCCATGTCTTGGGGAGGGGCTGAATGGATTCCAAGGGAACAGTTTGTTTAAGGATGGTCGGGGATGTTGGGCTTTGCCAGGGGCCACACCACAGCTGTGGGGTCAGGGTGACATCACAGGGCAGGCTTATCCTCCCCTGCCACTGGTACTGGCAGCTCTGCCAGGTTCCCCTGAGCTGTGACAGAGGAGTTCATCCCATCTTGGATGCTCAGACCCATTTGCTCCCCTGGTAAAGTCCAAGCTGTATGTGATGAATGTTCACCTGTGCTAAGCCATCCTTAGCGTTGCTTAGGAACTATCTCAGTTCTCTTCCCCACTAGCCTTCCTGGTAATCCAATAACCCCATGTTTTAGGGATACCAACACCTCTTGGCACTGCAAAGCCACACAGGCCTGGCTCCACCTGTGCTGCAGGCGTAGGGTGGCCATGCCAAGTGCCCAACATAGCCCGAGCCACATTCTTAGCTGTGATGTTGCAGTCTTCACGTGTGTTTATGAGGTTAAAATCTTGATTAGTGGGGGCCTTCAGTTTGGCATCTACAGATCCAGGCTGGATGAATAGTCTAAAAGTAAAGGTGACATCTCCCTGCTGAAGAGCTCTTGGTTCCTTGGGTTCTAACCCATCTGTGATACTCATGCTGTGATGGCAGTGTCAGTGGGAGGCAGGGAAGCATCCCACAAAAATCTAACCTTATTTTATGGTCCCCCCTTAGCTTTGTGATCTGACTGTGAATCGCATCAGGGAGCAAAATCAGAGTCCTTTGACCACCCATAATTTCCATAAAGGCTGCATTGATTGAATGATCCGTTCAGTCTTTAATAAATTAATCCCCTTGGGGGATGACAGTTCCCTGAGGAGACTGTGACATGTGGGGGTCCCCCATCTCCTGGTGCAAGGCTCCCCAGCACCCCCAGAAACAACCCTTCCCTAATTATCAGTAATGTGATGGCCCTAAGCATCATAGGGTCGAGCTCACCCGTCCCTAAGCAACTGGTGTCTTCAATCTGGGGATTAATGTGTTTTTATTTATTGACATATTTATTTATTTAATGCAAGAAAAGAGGGAAGTGGATGTGGTGGCTGCACTACCTGTGCATGCAAAATGTCTCTTCTGTGAGGTTTTGGGGGACAATTTGTGAGTGGCCCCTTTTCTCTGAAGCTGAGTATTTTGGAGTTTTTCCCCCACAAATGGAGGTTTAGTCTGTGCAGGTACAGTGATATGAGTCTTTTTGGGGTTGTGTGAGAGGCTAATGTAGCGTTCATCTTTTAATCCTTTTTTTAATCTAATTTTTCATGGAGGTCAACTAGTGCTTTATTTAACATGTAGCACTCGTTATTCCAGACCTGCCGCCTCATTCAGCGGCTCATTTGGTGCTGTCTGGGATGTGATAGAGTGCTCAGGGAAACCACATCATTCTGTGGAGTTGGGGAAAAAACCAACCCTCTGCTTCTCACTCATCACACAATCTATGTTGCTCCCAGAGGCAGCTGTCAGACCATAAATCTTTTTGGGATATTGCAGGATTAGCAAGAGGGATGGGCCCCAAAATCACGGGGGAGAGGTGAACCCCCTGCATCCCCATATCCCAGCCCCTGTGCTTTGCCTTTTGCACAGGATGCAACTACAGTCGTTGCCAGGTCTGAGGTCCCACATTCATCTCATCTCAGAGATGAGGGGACCATGGCCCCACACCAGTGGGATGTGATTTGGGCAACAGATCCCATTTCTACCCCATCCACTGGTTTTCCCACCCCAGGCTGAGGGCAGGCTGAGGGAGGTGTCTCGAGCCTGCGCTTTCCATTGCCCTTTTGCCTTAACTTTCACTTGTTCTTTAATTTTTAGAAGAGACAACTACCGCTCTGACACCCTGGAAAGGTCAGTAATTTGGGGGTCCCCCACAATGCCAGTGCTTCCCCTGCTGTTCCCCTTGGGCCCCTCTAGCTCCCACCACAACTCATCTCAGTGGGAGCCGCAGCACCCACCACCTGGATCTCCTGCCCCACAACCCCACTGGCTTTCACTGGTGTAGGGATGAATTAGGGCTTTCTTAGCCACCCTCCCATCCTGCCCCCTCCCCGCCAGCCTACTGTGCCTGTCTGGTGGTGGTCTGTGCCCTCTGCATGCCTGTCTCCATCCCATGGTGTCCTGCTCCCTCTCCATTGCCAGGGATGTCTTTGGGCTGATTTCTCCACGCTACTGTGTAAGTGGGTCTTGTGGTAGGTCCTTCCTCCTCTGGGATGCTTCTAGTGCCTTTTTTATGGGATGAGATAGGGGTGGACGGGCATTTAGTCCCCCTCCTGGTGTTATTCCTGGCCAGGATAGCCAATTCTCTGCTGTGCAAAACTGTCTGGCCAACTGGCTTGGTGTCATCTTGATTTTGGAGTGGCTTCATTTGTGATAAGTTGAGTGGTCAGCCCTTGGGATGACTTGTAGATGTCTGTGGAGGTAGTGTGTGAGACCTGGATTTGTGAGGTGTGAGATATCTGGATGTGCTGGACAGTGTTACTGCTGGGAAACCAGGTGGTTACTGATGCTCAGTGCCCCGGTCAGGTTTTGAAGTGAGGGGACATGTCCTGGGGTTTCAAAAGCAGTTGTGAATCAGACCTTGTGGTCAGCCCTGCTTCCACAGGACATGAACATGGATGCCTTCCTGAGGTCTTTTTCCACCTTAGTCTTCTCCTAGGTCAACTTTTTGATGAAAAAATGGGTGTTTTGGTGAAAGCCATTGGCTGAGACACCCTCCACATCCTTTCCCACAGTGAGCTTTGAACTCCTCACTCCCTGTGGTCCCCAAAGATGGGTGGGCTTGGCTCTTCTTGACCACCCTCCTCATCCCTCATCCCATCTCCTTGAGGTGGTCTGGGCCCATGCTGAGCCCCACAGAGACTCTGAAGAGGGGCAAAACACCAAGTCCTCAATGTAGTGCTGCTGGCAGTGTCTCTGCAGAGTGGGCAGGTGGTTACTGTCCCTCCCAAGGGACACTAGTGGGCAACAGGGTGGTTGCCCTGGGGTGGGCAGAATGTACTGAGCAAAAACCGTCATCTCTACTACAAGTGTGTCTGGAAAACTGGGACCAGTTTGGAGGAGGGTGAAGGGGACTGAGGGAGGTCGGATGGTGGTGATGCACAGGAAGCGGGCTTGGGATGAGGACTTCAGGCTGAAAAGGGACTGCAGAGGATCTTGTCCCAAAAATCAGCATTTGTGGGGACAGGGATGGCTGTTACCATGTTCTTGAAACAGCACAGATGGAGGGGGACACCTGGAGAACTCTCAGAGCAATCCCGCCACGTGCAACACCACCGGGGCCCCGAATAGCGCGATTTTTTTTGTTGTTTTAATCTTTATTTCATGCTTTCTGCTATTTGTTGACTTTGTGACCAACCATGCGGGCGTTCCTGTCCCTTCCCGCAGGCCCTGGCGCAGTGCATGATGGAAACAACGGTGCGTGGCGGCGAAGCGGCTGTGCGTGGCTGCTGCTCCTCCCGCTTGCCCACCTTGCCCGCCAGTTTTGACCCGAGAGCTGGCCCGCGGAGTAGCGGCGGCGACGACCACGGCCCGCGAGCGCAACCAGAAAGGAGAGGAAGAAAAGAAGAAGCAGTGTTCACCGTTTCCGAAAATAATCATAAGAATTGAGAGAGTATCCGGCCAGGCCACCTGGGGGAGGGGGAGAGAGGAAAAACATGCAAAAAAAAAAACCACAACGGGAATTTGGAATGGAGAGAAAAAGGAAAAAATTAATAATCCAAGGNGCCACGTTTTCCCTCTATTTTTTCCATTCTCTGTCATGGGGCAGTGCGGAGGATGGACAGGGCCATCGGAGTGTGACACTTGTCCCCTGCCCTGTCCTCTTCACCACCGCCGCCCACTTGCTCCCTCCCACGGGACCCTCCATCCAGACACACCGGTTTTCTCCTTTGCCAAGATTTCCCCGTCTTCTCATGGACTGTGCTGCCATTTGTGTTTCAGAATATATATATA
>VXAX01005190.1:684590-708636 GCA_013399835.1 Leptocoma aspasia | reverse complement strand
AGCCAAGGAGGTTTGTGAGCCCGGCGAGGAGGAGGAGGAGGAGTCCTGTGCTGAAACCCCCCCAAAACCGACCCAAAAGTGGTCATCTGGACAGTTCCTGCTGAGGGCACAGACAACACTCGCTGCGCATTGAGGTGGAGGGAGATACTGAATCTTTTTATGNTGTGCGTGTGTGTATATATATATATATATATATATATTAAAAAAAAGAAAAATCACAAAAGAAATAAGAAAAAGAAGACGAAGCAACCGGCCTCTGCTGAGGCGCAGGACCTGTTGCCTCGCCATCCATTTCAGTGGGGGTTTCTCCTGCAACTGGTTTTCCTCCTTCAATTTCCTTTCCTTCCCTGCGGCCGGCGGCGGGGGGCACGCGGGGGGCCCGGGCGCGGGCAGGCGGGCGGCGGGGGGGCTCTCTCTGCCTATCCATTAAAACGATTGTTCCATGTGGCCGCTCCGTCTGGTTGTGGTGCTCATTGCCGCGGGGGCCAGGGCCACCCCGCGTTCTCCCCTTGCGCCGCCAGGAATGGGAGGGATGTGGGGAGAGATGCTGGAGGGGTAGTGGCAGATGGGAGCACCAAGTCATCACAGTGAGCCTGGAGAGCATTGGAAAGATGGCCTATGGATCTCATCAGTGAGCCTAGCAGGAATGCTGTCACAGGTAAGGCTTTGGTGAGTAGATGGAGAGAATGTGAGGCACAGCTGTGCCCTATTTCCCTGCTCAGGACCCCACTCAGAGCCCCTAAGCTCACCATGTGGCTCTCTAGCCCAGCTGCACAGCATCGCAGAGGATGCTTGTGGAGCAGCTGAAGTGAATCCTGCATGGGAAGGAGAGACAGAGTGATGTGAGGTGGGTGCAGGGAACAGGGTCCCCCATGCAATGCTGCATACAGCCAAAGCACGGCAGGATTGTTTGGGTGTAGGTGCATTTTGCTGTCGATGGAGCCTTGTCTTGGTTTTTGGTGATGCTGGAAGGTTGCTTAGTGAGTTTGGTCCTCAGCCTCAACTGTAGCCTCTGGGGTGCCAGTTTCTTCAGGTCACCTGACACATTTCAGGATCAGAAGTTGGTTGCTATTGATGGCATGACAGTTTTGTGTGAGTGTTTTTTATTCCTTGACTCTATGATGTAACCCAAGAGATGAGCACGGAGAAGAGAGATGGGAAGGTGTTGCTTTGAGGTGTGACATGCAGTGTCCAAGTGACACCAATGTGAGGTAAGGGAAGAACCATGCTCAGGCTTTGTGGCACATCCCAAGTAAGGGACAGGGTACTGAGGGTGTGAGGACAGGACAGCTGGGCACAGGTAGCAGGGTCAGGATGGCAGAGACGATGGTGTTGGTCTTTAAGCAGGTCTTGCAACTCCCCAGGTTGGACCAGCCAGCCACAGTAGAGCAAACCTGGTAGGAGGGGCAATGCCCAGATGCCTGGGGGTAATGGGGAGGGATCCAGGAATAGATATGGAGGTAACAGGGCTCTCTCCCTCACCTCCTCTCTGTACCTGTAACTTTTTTGGTGTTCTAGGTGAGAGATCAAGGAGTGTCCAGAGCCAAAGTAGCAGAGAAAGAGGAAGTTAAAGAGAGAGAGGTGGCTTGATGGATGTGTTTATGTAATAATTTATTGACATAGGTAAGGGTGTCTCGTGGTGCTGGGGAGGGATGGAGGTCATGGTCTGAAATATGCCCTCCCTTCCCCTGGATGTAGTAGCTGAAGTCCTTGTCCTTAGGCACAGCTTGGGTGTTGTTGAGGGTCATGGAGTTACATCCCTCTCAAGCCAAGAAAGGGAGATGGAGGGTAGCACATGGCCAGAGAGGGGCTGCATCACTTCCCCATGCTCTGTGATGAGGACAATGCAGATGAGGCATCAGGATATGCCATGAGCAGGAGCATTTGGGCATCTGTAGGTATTCACTCCAGTGGAGGCAGGTCCAGCACTGGGTATCCAGCAGAACTGGCATGGGAAGATGGGAAGCATTAGGGAAGCTCAGATTGTGGTGGGATCCCCAGGGGCCACATGCAAGGGGTGAGTGTTGTTTTGTGGCACCTGTAGTTACATCAAATCAGCCCTGGCTCCCTGATGGGTTGGGGTTTTTGGAAGAGGCTCAAAGCAGAGGGTATCCCATGGAGGTCACCAATACTTGATTCACTGCAGGTGACATTGAGAAAAGTGGGCAAGGTGACACATCCCTCCCAGATCCCTTCCCTCAGGAGGTTGTTGAGTTTTAGGAAGCACTTACCTTTCTGCTGGGGTCACTTGAGGGGGACAGCAGAGGTGTTCCTGATGTGCAAGGTCACAGCAGCTCATAGCAGTGCTGGGATGGAGCTGTTTGCCTGTTGTGGGGTTCAGGGAAAAACTCTTGGAACTGGGCTTTTTGTTCCCATGTTGGGGAAGAAGAAGGGAGGTCTCAAAGTGAGCAAGACTCTGATGGGTCTATCACAGTCCACTGCCTCCAGTCTCCTGGCAGCAGGTCTCACATTAGAGGAGCTTATTGAATGTTTTCTCCTGGTTGATGGTGTGGAAAGGTGAGGCATCCCCCGGGAGTGGTAGGCACAGCCTGCTGTGAGATTACAGCCATGTCAGGGAGACACTGAGGGTCACGGGTCTTCTGCTCCTGGTCCTCAAGGTTTTTGTCCTTTGACGAAGACATTTGGTCTGTGTCATGCACTGCCAGATGATGATGGGAGCAAACCTTGGCAGTGCATTGTCTGCAGAGGCATCCCTTCATGGGGGCAGGTTTAGTTGTCAGAGTGAGCGTTGTTGCAAGATGATGGAGGAGACGCTGGGAATGTCTCAGTCGTGGAAAAGAGGCCCCCGATAAAGCTGCTTCCACTGAACGTAGGTGAGTGATGAGAACTAAGACAGTCCTTACCCTGCAGGGACTCCGTCAACAGCTGCATGCTCATTGCTCATTGGTGGACAGAGGTGGGCAGGACCCGAGACTCACTGGTGAATTCCCAGGGGAGATGCATGGATGGGGTGAAGGGTGGCCCAAATAGCAGCAGGCCCCCCAACTGTGGGGCTTCAAGCATCACTATCACAGGGGACAATCAAAAGAGGGTCCAGCCAAGTGCTGGGTGAGACCCCTGGAGTGGCAGAGGTCCCAGGCACTCAGGAGCCCTCCCAGCTCGGCTCAGCAGGTGCCCAGCACTGCATCCCTTCCCTGGGGTGCGCGGGACCCGTGAAGCAAAGCCCCGAAGGTACAAAGTTCGTCAAACTTTATTGATACACTGCACAATCACAACCATCTCTTATTCTTGCCGAATTAGAAAAGGTTACAACTACAATGTAACATGCACAAATCTCAGGTAGTATAGCCACCCTTGGAATACAATGATCGACAGAAACTCAAGACCGGCCATCACGGCCGTCAGCAGAAGAGACCCAAGAGTCACACTGCCCCTGTGCTGGGCACCCAGCCACCGCCCGGGCATCCAAACACGGAGAGCAGTGGTCACAGATGGGTCTGCCACCCGGCAGAGCCGCAGCGGGGCCGGCCTCAGACAGCCAACACGTTCCTCACAATGGCACGTTACATGGCACGAGAAAGTCGAATGCCGTCCCAGCAGGGTACAGGGGAGCCCACCCGACCCAGGGACAAGGATGGGATGGGGGCAGCCCTGGCACCAGGCCCGCCAGCCTCAGTGTGCGTCGTGGCATCTCGTCGCCGCCACTCTCTGATTTGCCGTGGCCTCTTGCCCTGTGACTCTGCAGCATTTCTGCTGTGGGGACAGAGAAATTTGGGGCTGACCAAAGAAAGGGCACGGGGTGGCAGCGGGGGGTGGTTGCGGGGCAGTGCGGACTAGTAAAGGCATCGGGGCAAGGTGTCTCCTGTACCCACGGTATTTTGGAGCGGGCATGTGGGGGAGGATGTGCGTGTTGCCGTGCTGGCTGAAGACAGTGCCATCCCCACACGATAAACATGCCCGGGGCCGTGGGATAGGACCCAGATTGCTGGCAGTGCCACCTTTCTTGGATGCCAGTGGAGAAGCAGAGCAGCACCGCAGGGACCGCAGGACGCGGACTCACCCAGTCAGTACCAGATCCCCGTCTACCAGGTAAGCCAGTGCCTCAGGCCAGCAGTGGGGCAGCCCCTGCCTGGGGCCAGGCATTTTTTGCCAATCCACTGTGGTACATGTTGAACATCCAGGATGGGTGGGCAGGAGCATCCACTGAGATTTTGTATCAGGTCCTGGGCAGCCCATTGAGAACAGGGATGAGGACGGGCATGGCTGCATTGAGGAGACAGTGGTGGCCCATCATGGCCTCTGGCTCAGGGTGGTTTTTCCATCTTGCATGCTGAGGGCTCGCACCCCAGCTTCCTTGCAGCCACAGAAAGCAGGTTGAGGCAGCAGCAGAGTTTGCATGGGGAAGACAGCGTGTGCATGGCCGTTGTTCTTACTTATGGAGGGAGAAGAAAGGGACAAGGCACGGGGAGATGCTGGGTCAGGACAAGGGATACTCTGTGTGCTTGGTCAGTGCCTTGCCATAGTTGATTCTCCCTGTCGCAGCAATAGGGTCCAGTGCCACTTGTGACTTTTCAGGAGCAGGATGGGAGTGTCCATCCCCAGACTGTGGCACCAAAGCATTCCTGGGTGGCCATGGAGTGACAAGAAGACTCAGGGCTGCCACAATGTACCAGGCAAGGGGGTCCATGGTGCACGAGGCTATCAAGAGCACAATTCCATATGCAGGGAGATGACATGGCTACCACCACCATGGGTGGCAGCTCCCAGGGTGGCTAGAAGAAGCAGAGAGGGCAGAGTCTGGGTGTGTCTGTGTTGGTGTCGCAGGCAAGTGGCAGCAGGGAGCATTGGAGCCATCCTTGTCCCTGCTGTGCCAGCACAGCAAATCAACAGAGCCCAGGCCTCGTCCACAGGGTCAGACATGTCAGACTTTCCTCAGGCAGGGACACGTGATGGGCATGAGGCAAGGCAGAGTGAGGACATTGCAGCTCAGGGCCCTCAGAGAGGCAGAGACACAGACGGTTATGAGCGTCAGAGACGTAGCAAAAGGGCTTTTTCAGCTGGTGTTTTGATCTGTCGTTCAGAGCCTCTGCCCCATGCTGGTGATGCTGTGCTTTTGATGTGCAGGTTGGAAAGTGCTGGGAAAACAAGCCCAGGGAAACCTCCCCAAAAAGTGCTGGCAGAGCATCAAGGTGAGAGCCATGGGGCAGCCCCTGCCATCTGGAGGGCAGCAGCAGAGTGGGCAGGGATCTGGAGCAAGGAGTGAGGGCCTGGCTGTCTGATGCAGCAAGAAGGCTCTAGTCTCTAGGAGGGCTGGTGGCAGTCCCCAGAGCTCACGTTCCTGGGAGAGCAGCCTCGTGTCCTCAGGAAGGTGAGGGGGTTTTAGTGGGAAGCACAGGGGTACGATGTCAGCTGGAATAGAGTAGTGGGAAGTGAGTGACCCTTGAAGGACAATCGGTTGTGTCGGGTGACCCTCTCCCAAAGGGCCAGAGAGCATCCTGTCAGGAGCAGAGGCAGCTGATGGGGGGCTGGCGACACCGGGGTGCTTAGGGAGGAGCTTTGGCGACGAGAACTGACATTCAGGACCGAGAGGGCTGAAGGCAGAGCCAGGAGGCTTCAACCTTGGGATCTTTTTGGGCATAGGTGGCTTAGTGAGACGACGAGACGGACATCCCGGTGAAGGCTCTGGGCGGCACCCGCCCCGACGGCTCCATGCCCCCAGCGTTGGAGATGAGGCAGCCACAGGGGGCACCGTCTGTGCCGGGCCACATCCCCCGGGGCGATGGTGGCGGGTGACAGTCTGGTGGCACGTGGTGGGGTCTGTACAGCGTAACCGGCGGCGAGAACGATCCCGGCACGTGGGAGACGGGGCCATCCTCGGACGCTCGGCACCGCCGCCCGTCCTCCGGTGCATCGCCCGTCCGATGGAGAGGAGTCCCCGGGCGGCGCGGCGGCCGAGCCCGCGGCGGGGGAGAGGTGCGGCGAGGCCTCCCGGGCCCCTCCGCTCCCTTATCAAAAGTCGAGAAGAAGGCGAGCAAGGAGGGTGGCCCAGAGGCAGAGGCCAGCAGCCACCCGGGACGCCGCATTGCTGCCGTCGTGCACCGCTCCAGGCCCTGCATGGAGGACAGAAAAGAAAGACAAAGGACAGCGTTAGGGCCAGCGCTGAGATGATGCAGTAGCACAAAGGGAAGTCACTTCCCCATTGTCCCTGCAGTTCCCCTTCACATCCCACCCCTAAGCTGACTGGGGTGTTGTGTTCCCCCTTGGAGGAGTGGTGGATTTGTCCATCATTTGGAGAGCGTTGTCAGTGTTGAGGAGGAGGTGAGGAGGTTTGCAAAGAGCTTGAGGAACATTTAAGGGAGGCACAGTCCTTGTATGAGGAGGAGGAGGAGGAGGATGCCCTGGGCAGGTGTCAGTCCAGGCCTACCACGCTTGGAAGTTGCCCTCCTTGGAGAGTCCTGATGCAAACAATCATGTGAGAGCCACCGAGACAAGAAGCCTTGGTGCTCCAGAGTGGCACAACTCGTGACTGGTAACAAAGGATCTTCGGCTCAGGAAACGTCCAGATGTAGATTTTCAGGTATGCAGGAGCATTTTGGGGTTGCTGGGGGGTTCTTGGCAGGCAGGTCAGGCAGGGAGGAGGCTGGTCATCTGGGTACACTGCTGGAGTGGAGATTTGTTGTTTTGTTTTGTTTTGGTTTGGTTTTTTTTTTTTTGTTAGGGCTGTTATTTGGGCTGCAGGGCATACAGGGGCCCAGTCAGGATGGGATGAGACAGCTGGGCCGAGTGAAGAAAGGCAAGGCAGCCACCACACACTCTGCCACAGGGCCACGAGTTTGTCTGCACTCCCTATGGCCACGGAGAGACATTTGGGGAAGTCACAGGTCTGAGTCCCAGTACTGGCATTCTGAAAGGGAAGAAAGAGAAAAATAAGTACTCAGCTGTCTTAGCATCAAAACTCAGGGCATGAATGAAGTGTGAAGTTAATGGGATTCTTATACATTTGTGAATATGCTCTCAGGCCTGCAGTCACCTGGGATGGGTTCATCATAGAATCCCAGAATAGTCTAGGTTGGAAGGGATCTTAAAAACCATCTTGTTCTACCCCTTGCCATGGGCCAGGAACCCTTCCATTATCTCAGGTTGCTTCAAGCCCTGTCCAAACTGGCCTTGTACACTTCCAGGGATCGAGTAGCCCCAGCTTCTCTGGGCAACCTGTGCCAGGGCCTCACCACTCTCAAAATGAAGAATTTTTTTTCCCAGTATCTAATCTAAACTCATCCTCTTTCAGTTTAAATCCATTCCCCCTCGTCCATGCCCTTATCAAAAGTGCTTCCCCAGCTCTCCTGTAGCCCCTTCCAACCCAAATCATTCTGTGATTCTACAAAATCATATCCAGTTACAATAATTTCCTCAGGATGGTGTTATTCCTTGTCTTTTCATCTACTGATTTTTTTGTGAACATTTATCTTAATTCAGGAAGAGGCAAAGGAGTGCCCGAGATGTTAAATCCAAGCACTGCCAGAAGATGAAGGAAATGATGGGAAGATTGAGTGATGAGCAAGAAGCTGTGTCATGCCCATGCTCAAACAAAATTGATTGAGCACGATCATCCAAGAGGGGTAGAACTGCTATGCCATAATCAGACATTCCCTTGCTGAATAGACCTTGTGATGTGAAAGGTGGAAACCCACATTTGTTAGGGGCAGGTAGAGCCTTTGCAAGTAGAATGGAAAGGGCTTCTTAGCTTGCTTTCCCTCAAACCTGTTACTGCTCCCTCTTCTTTGGTTTTGAACCCTCAAACCAATGGCAGCAGCTCAGCACATCATCCAAAACCATAAAAAATAGTGAAAATTTCTGCAGACTTAATACTAAATGCTGATTTTTATGTATTTACACCTGCCCAAACACTGCTAAATTAGTGCCTTTCTCTAGCATTTATATAGGTGTGGATTTTAATGTGTGACTAATTCTTATCACTATTTTCTAGTTCACAGTTCTGCACTGGTTATTGGCTTTGATTTAATGACACTTTTAGAAATTTCATAATCTATCCTAAAGCAATTGCATTGTGGTTGAGTTGGAGAGCTACCAAATAGATAAGTCACCTAATACAGCGAGGAAATAAAACTAAAAATGCTGGGTCATTACTAGAAAAAAAAATAAAACCAATATTTTCTCTTAAATTTATTCTTTATTCTTTCCTGTGGAAGAATGTATTCTGATATCAGACAGCTTGGCCTTGTAAAGATTGTAAAGATACTCTACAGAAGAGACAAGAATAAAGATACAGGGACAAAATAAAGTAGTAATTAGATACAATCACAAAATCAGGGCAGATGGCTCATTTCATCACAGGCTGCCTGTGACTCCTGTGTGTTCTCTGAACTGTCACTCCCTATGGAAAAAGGACAGCCCTCACCGGGACAGGGAGAGAACTCAGCTGAGGCTCCCTAGTCCTGTCATCCCAGCAAATATTTTCCCTCTGCTTTGCTCAAACCCCAGTGCCTGGGCATTGAGATGTGAGTGCACCTGGACTCTGGCTGCCCCTACTCAGCTTCTTTATTATTGCAGTTATTTATTATTGCTTGCTTTTAGTTTTCTTCCTCTTGATTTATTTTGTGTCTACTTCTCTGGCTATTTCCTTCATTTCCTGGCTATTTCCTTCCTTCTCCATGAGGCAAGCTTAGATTTTTTGAGACCTTGATCTGAGTACAGATGGCAAGGCTGGGATTTTGTTTCTCTCCTAAGATCTTGAATACAAAGGTCAGAAGGAATCAGTGGG
Organism: Leptocoma aspasia; assembly: GCA_013399835.1. NCBI lineage: Eukaryota > Metazoa > Chordata > Aves > Passeriformes > Nectariniidae > Leptocoma > Leptocoma aspasia. The sequence goes on along the minus strand of VXAX01005190.1, from coordinate 699,893 downwards.
TCTATGATGAATGGGTTTTCTTAGCTTGTGTTAGAGGTGCTCTCAACTCCAGTGTGAGCAATGGGAATAGCACAAATGTTTACAGAGCTAATCAGTCCCTTCACATGCACCAAAAAATAGCTTTTCCTTTCTTTTCCTGCCTTCTTTCTGTCCAGGACAGAAGTCCCATGCCTTCCACTTCACTCCTCCCAATTCAGTGCAACATTCACCCTTCTCCAGGTGAGATACACGTGGAGATGAAGAATTTAGAATGTCTCTTGCTGCTTTTCATTTTCAGGTCTCAGGAGAAACAGGAAGGGAATGTGCCCACACTCAGGGTGCTGCTGGAGCCTCTCTTTCTGAGAGGGCTCAGGAAAAGACAACATTTCCTCTCTGCTTCTCACGGTCTGCAACAGCAGCCAGTGGGGGAAAGTCTGTCCAATTCTGCATGTCTGAGGACAGAAATAACTGAAGGAAGTCTGGGGGATCTGCTGGGGGAAAGCCTGTCCAGTGACTCATGTCTGAGAGCAGAGGCATCTAGAGTAAGTCTTGGCAACCTCCCCAGGATGAGATTTTTCCTGATATTTTCTCTCAGGTAACTGCATGGTCCTTCAAGGCCTGTCCCTGCTCATTGAACAGGGGTTGGACTAAATGACCTTTAAAAGGTCCCTTCCAACTCAAATTATGATTCTAAGACTACTCCAACAGGGATGTTCACCCCTGTGACTGAACAGCCACCCAGTGCAGAGCAAGGAAGAAAAAGTGGTGGCTTCTTGCACACAAAAAGGGACACAAGTTGAGCAAGATCTAAGGCTTGCCATAAACCCAGACCCTGGAGCACTATGGTAATGTGAGCAGTGACTGTAGGTAAGCATTTTATAGCACAGTATAATAGATGCATTATTTATAGCTTTTAATGGCAAAGTTGGTAACTGGCATTTCATGAAATAGTTAAGAGAAAACACAGAGTAAGTACCAAACACAAGAAGACAACTGCACATTTGAAATATAGGGACCAAGTGAAAATAAAATGTGAAAGAGAAAAAAAATACATGTATAGAAGATGGGTAGAGAAGATAATAGGTGAAGGCAAAGTAACCCCACAGGATAACAGGGAATGTGCTGGGAAAAACCCTACAAAACAAAACAACTCAGTGAAGAAGAGGGAGTTGTCCCTCTTCACAGGAAGATGAAGAAGAAGAGAACTCTGATAAATACTGAGGAAAAAGAAGATATCCCACTTCAGCTCTGGCTTCATTCACCAAGACATGAAGGAAGCTCTTCCCCCTCACCCCCAAAGCTGTTCAAACCACAGTACCATGGCACAACCTCTGCCCCTGCCCCCCATAAAAGTGCTCCTGTTTGAGACTCACAGCAAATTTAGCCGAAATTTATTAAAGGCTAATTATTTACCGGTGTGTTGATGATGATTAAAGCCTAACCCTGGGTGCCATGTCAGGTTAATGATTGTCTAATAAAGCCTGGTTTAAGGTTTCAAGTTGTGTTGGTGTCTTTGAAACCTCTCACCATACCTGCAGCTGCAGAAGGTAGAGGAGGGTACGGACAGAGGGACACAGAGATCCAGGGGTACCAGCCAGAACAGATGGAGCTGGAGATCTTCACTCTGCTCCAGATCCTCAGGATCTACATCTTCTCCCAATAAAACTGAATGCAGGAGGAGTTCATGTGCAGACAGGCCAAGAGGTGAAGGTGCTCACAGGACATGGGCAGGATGGAATTTGGGGGCACAGTCAGGACCAGGGGACGGAGGGAAGGGCCAGGGAGCCTGGCATGAGCAACTCATGGTGACAAGGGAACTCAAAGTCACCAGGCAAGCTGGGGTGAGGGTGGGACTGACACAACACTGGCACCATGGCAGGCAGGCATGACACAGCAATAGCACACGGGGGTTCCTTGGTGTGAAATGGGACAGAAGGAGTCGTGACAGGGACACAAACTCAGGTTCAAGCTCTGGTGTCACTGCTGGAGTCGGTGACCTCAAATACTGGAACAAAAAAAATGGTTGAACTCGGTGAAGCCCAGCATGGTCTCCAGAGATGGAACGCGACCTCAAATAATCCCATGTTAATTGGCTGACCTCAATTAACCCAAATGACCTAAAATAACCCCAAAATGCTCTGTAGAGAGTGAGCTTGACCTCTAGTAACCCCAATGATCTAAAATAACCCCAAATATTAACTGGTTGACCTCTAGTAACCCCACTGACCTATAGTAACCCAAAGAGCCTATAGTAACCCCAAATATTAACTGGTTGACCTCAAGTAACCTTAAAGTGCTCTGCCCAGAACAAGTTCGAGCTCTAGTAACCCCGATGATCTCCAGTAACCCCAAATGTTAACTGATTGAGCCAAAGTAACCCAATGATCTAAAGCAAACATAAAGTGCTCTACAGAAAGTGAGTTTGTCCTAGGTAACCCCAAATGCTAATTAGTTGACCAAATAACCCCAATTCAACCCATGAGTTAGCCCTGTCCAGCACTCTTGGAGCCCCTTCGGGCACTGGAAGGGACTCTAAAGTCTCCCCAGAGCCTTCTGTTCTCCTCCAGGTGAACACTCCCAGCTGTCCCAGCCTGGCTCCAGAGAAGAGTCACCATTTCCTGAAGAGTGTTTACAGCAGAAGATTCTGAGGGGGCAGATGGCTCAGCCCAGAGTCATGAGGCCCCAGGCACCAGCACAGCCAGCCCCAGCACCAGCCACCTGATGGACATCTGCCCCAGTCCTACCCAGAACATCCACACAGCATAATCCACTCAATTAACAGGAAAAAAATAATTTTATTGTTGACCAGACAGAATGGGAGCCTTTGTAATTCCCCACCCAACAGTGTTTGTCCCTTCCACTGCTTCCAGCTGGGCTGGCTGTGGCACCATGGCACAGCAGTGTGTGACCACCAATCCCTGAGCTGTCCACCAGCAGATTCCTGAAGCAAAATAAAACTGGGGATTGCAATTCCCCAGACTCCTTGGCAGCAATTTTGGAGTTTACATGTCTCTGACTTTTTGAGGGGTATTAATAATGGCAGGTGGCAACTTGAAGAATGATGAAATGAGGTGTGAGCTGCTCCCTTGACCCGAAAAGTAGTGCTGGTGGCGGACACAAAAGAGCATTTGGACAGATTCACCTGCCCGTCGAAGTTCCTGTAATGCACAAAAATAGATGTGGTGTAATTACTTTCTCTCCTGTACAAAAGACTTGGTTCAGATTTATACTCCCTGAATTTAGCACAGCCTCCTTCTCCTCTCCTTACTAATTTCCACTCTTAGTATATCCTAGGTTTGTCAGATTACTGGTTTGTGTGCACAAATAAACACAGAAAATCACTGCAATCACAGACACTCCACAGCAATAGGTAAACAGGGCAAAGATGTTATTTCTTACCTTTTTTTTTTTTTTTTGCATATGTTTTGCATTGATTCTCTTTTTGCAAAATTCAAATATCTGTAGTAAGGCTCTGGCACAGGGTGCCCAGAGAAGCTGTGGCTGCCCCTGGATTCCTGGAAATGTCCAAGGCCAGGCTGGACAGGGCTTGGAGCCCCCTGGGACAGTGGAAGGTGTCCCTGCCCATGGCAGGGGGTGGCACTGGATGAGCTTTAAGGTCCCTTCCAGCCCAAACCATTCTGTGATTCTATGACTTGTGTTTTAAGTGTTTTAAGTCAAGCAGTCTTTAAATATTGAATCAGGGCTCTTATTCTTAAAGACATAATTGCTTTCCCTTGCTTTTATGTATTTAGTCTGAAGCTGCTGATTCTTAAGAGAGTGCACAATAAAGCATGAAAAGATTTTATCTCTCCATAGAATAATTGGTTTAAATCACATCTAATGCTTGGTATTTTAACTTATTTTCAGTTAACTCACCCAATCATCAATCACAAAGATTACATACTAGAAATGAGACCCTGAACATCGGAAAAATGCAGATGGCGTCTTTTATAAAACATCTACATCTCTCTTTATTCCAATAGCTCTTCAATGGAAAGGACCAATAAAAGGTCCCAGAGCTCCCAGTCTGGAATGGGGGCTTGGGGGAATTTCCCTTGGTGACTGAGGGACATGCTGCACTTGAAAGAGATGTAAAGATCCAGAATTGGGTGATTTTTTCCCCCATCTCCATCTATAAATAGCAAGTACAAAATGCAACATGCTCATCAAAAAGTGAACCCAGACATGAAATTTTTAAATAAAAGAATTAGCAGATTTCCAACCACTTGTGCTCCTCTCCCCTTTGGCAAAGACTGGTAGAGACTGTCCAAGAAACACCACGCACATACCCAAATAGAAGCTCTCCACAGAACCCATCTTTTCCACTCTCCCCTGTGTTTCCAAGAAGCTGCAGTTTTGACAGACAAGCTGTTGAATTTCACAACATGTTCACAAAACGAAAAAAGCGCAATCCTTAAGGAGGGGTGGAATCCCACCTGCTTAAATTCCTTTTTGAGCTCACTCCATAGCCTGCTCCTCACTGCTCCAGCGTGTTTCACTCAATACACACTTGAAAGATGGGGGGAAAAATAGAATATGAACGTTTGCCCTTTTCTCCATTAAAAGTTACAAAATTAAAATAGCTTTAGCTATCCTGAGTTTTCACACAGCAATGTGTGGATGTGCCAATATCCTTTCAAAGACAAATTTAGGCTTCAGTCTTGGTACAGGTAAATACCCACATGAAAATAAATGGAACATTATAAGTTTTAACTTTTCCTTCCTAATGCTTTTTCTTGCTGTTTCACTAGTAAGTATTTTTCCTAATCTTACTTATGTAAAACAAGGATTAGAGAAATATTACTATTCCACTGAACAGATCATTAGTAACAGGAGTTGCTACAAGGCAGGGAGAGTTTGTTAAACTCAGCCACAGGATTGAGCTCCTACATCTCACTTTTTATGGATGATTTTTAATATCCCTGTTTTGCTATCTATGGAATCACCTCTAGTGTACTTCACTTCAGCCTGCTGGATGTGTTTGTGGGATTAATTTATTAAAACAAGGTGAAATTTTGTTTTCTCTGCATGTTGGCATCAATTAATAACCGTTGTGAGAGGATTGCTGTGTTGTCACGGGAGGGGTGTGTAAAGAGCAACACTAACTGCTGAGAGAAGGAAAAATGACTGAAAACAGATGCTGTCAAATAAAAGAGAATCACGAGATAGCTTGGAACAAAACCAAAAATTCCTAATTCAGTCCCCTTCTAAGTAGAGGGAGTTACCTCCACTGCAACTTTTTCTTTAGCCTGGTTTCGAGTCGTGGAAAAAAGAGTATTATGTGATGTTATTTTGTCTCACATCAGAGAACGAGCAAGTGTAAGAGTGCCAGCAGCACAGGCAAACAGAAAAAAAAAAAGAATATTGGGAAAACTGGATTGGAAAAAAATGTACTTATTTATGTACTAAATATCATAAATACAATATTTACTATATACNAAAAATTTCTTCACCAAAAAGGTAAAACATAAGAGAATAGAACAGAGCAGTGGAGAGGGAACAGAACCCAGAACTTTGACCCAAAGAGAAGAAATCAGGCCAGGGCAGAGGAGAACTAGTTAGAATAGAAAGGCCTGGACCAGCCCCCACCCAAACACCACAGACTGGCACTCACCAGACCCAAACACAACCCTACAGAACACAACAAACAGAGTAGAGTGGCAAATACCTGAATGGGCCAGCCAGCCCCACAACCAAAACCAAAAATGTGCCCCTTCCACCACCCCAAATCACCAAGCAGCCCCCAGGGCCCCACCACAGCGCAAAGCTTTGTTCCCACTGTCCACCCTGCCCAAGTCCAAGCTGGTGTAGAAACTCTTCTCCCTCCCAACATCTCCTTGAGCCTGCTACCTGACTTCCATCCTCTCCCTCCTGCTGGAGGCCTGCTGGGGGAAGGCAAGCTCCTGCTGTCCACCCTTGGATCGTGACAGCTCTCTCGGCTTGTCAGAATGCCAAAGGGCCGTGCCACAGGTGCACACCATCTTCCTCGATGACAGCTGTCCTTGATGACGCCACTCCTCAAATACCTTCCTGCTCTGGCCACCTGAATTGCCCAGGCTGATGTCACCCATCCTGCTATTGCCAGTACAACGTGATCACTGCTGGCAGTCCTGCCAGTAGCAAACGAGGGAAAATCCCCACACCATGCACCCAGGGCACGTTCTCACCTGTCCCAGGCTCCCTCCTCACCCCTGTGCTCCAGCAACACCAGGGCTCAGCCGACTGTGGCCAACTGTGCTGTGCAGCCAGCGTGGGGCTGATACAGATCTCATCCTCTGAGCATCCTCTGGCAGGACCTCGCTGCTTGGAGTTTGTGCTGTTTGGCACCTCAACGGACCAGGAACTCCAAATACAGCCAGCTCTGCTCCATCACTGGCCATCTGCCAGCCTCCTTCTCTTCATCCTCCTCCTCTTCATCGTGCTCTTTAAACTCCTCTTCATCCTCCTCCTCTTCCTCTTCTTCATCCTCCTCCTCTCCAAATGCCTCCTCTTCACTCTCCTTCTCTTATTACTCCTTGTCACCTCACCTTACTACAAGAAACCGGCACCTACCATAGAGGATGATGCTGGCGTTGGTGTTGCCCAGNGAAAAATGACTGAAAACAGATGCTGTCAAATAAAAGAGAATCACGAGATAGCTTGGAACAAAACCAAAAATTCCTAATTCAGTCCCCTTCTAAGTAGAGGGAGTTACCTCCACTGCAACTTTTTCTTTAGCCTGGTTTCGAGTCGTGGAAAAAAGAGTATTATGTGATGTTATTTTGTCTCACATCAGAGAACGAGCAAGTGTAAGAGTGCCAGCAGCACAGGCAAACAGAAAAAAAAAAAGAATATTGGGAAAACTGGATTGGAAAAAAATGTACTTATTTATGTACTAAATATCATAAATACAATATTTACTATATACAGTCATAGAATCATCAAGGTTGGAAGAGACCTTTAAGAACATCAAATCCAACCATCAGTTCAGCACTGCCACTGTAACTCCTAAACCCCTAAAACATATATATATAATACCTCATATACATTGTAAGTTATATATTGTACTATATAAAAACTAATAATGTATACTAGATATTCCATAATTTATATACTGGAGTATAATACATAATATATAATAAAGAAAAATATGCTTATATATAATAAAATATGTCAACAAGACACTATTATTAAATATAATAGATGACTAATATTTGTTTTCATATCTATATAATACATTGTATTATTGATAATTATTATTAATAATATATACTACATTGCATTTGTATTATAATGTATTATATATAGTCTATTATACTATACTACATTATACTGGATATGGGGAAAAATTTCTTCACCAAAAAGGTAAAACATAAGAGAATAGAACAGAGCAGTGGAGAGGGAACAGAACCCAGAACTTTGACCCAAAGAGAAGAAATCAGGCCAGGGCAGAGGAGAACTAGTTAGAATAGAAAGGCCTGGACCAGCCCCCACCCAAACACCACAGACTGGCACTCACCAGACCCAAACACAACCCTACAGAACACAACAAACAGAGTAGAGTGGCAAATACCTGAATGGGCCAGCCAGCCCCACAACCAAAACCAAAGATGTGCCCCTTCCACCACCCCAAATCACCAAGCAGCCCCCAGGGCCCCACCACAGCGCAAAGCTTTGTTCCCACTGTCCACCCTGCCCAAGTCCAAGCTGGTGTAGAAACTCTTCTCCCTCCCAACATCTCCTTGAGCCTGCTACCTGACTTCCATCCTCTCCCTCCTGCTGGAGGCCTGCTGGGGGAAGGCAAGCTCCTGCTGTCCACCCTTGGATCGTGACAGCTCTCTCGGCTTGTCAGAATGCCAAAGGGCCATGCCACAGGTGCACACCATCTTCCTCGATGACAGCTGTCCTTGATGACGCCACTCCTCAAATACCTTCCTGCTCTGGCCACCTGAATTGCCCAGGCTGATGTCACCCATCCTGCTATTGCCAGTACAACGTGATCACTGCTGGCAGTCCTGCCAGTAGCAAACAAGGGAAAATCCCCACACCATGCACCCAGGGCACGTTCTCACCTGTCCCAGGCTCCCTCCTCACCCCTGTGCTCCAGCAACACCAGGGCTCAGCCGACTGTGGCCAACTGTGCTGTGCAGCCAGCGTGGGGCTGATACAGATCTCATCCTCTGAGCATCCTCTGGCAGGACCTCGCTGCTTGGAGTTTGTGCTGTTTGGCACCTCAACGGACCAGGAACTCCAAATACAGCCAGCTCTGCTCCATCACTGGCCATCTGCCAGCCTCCTTCTCTTCATCCTCCTCCTCTTCATCGTGCTCTTTAAACTCCTCTTCATCCTCCTCCTCTTCCTCTTCTTCATCCTCCTCCTCTCCAAATGCCTCCTCTTCACTCTCCTTCTCTTATTCCTCCTTGTCACCTCACCTTACTACAAGAAACCGGCACCTACCATAGAGGATGATGCTGGCGTTGGTGTTGCCCAGCTTGTTCATGGCCACGCACGTGTAGTTGCCATAGTCCTTCTCTGAGACGTTGAAGAAGGTCAGTGTGGACAGGCGGCCCTTGCTCTCGATCCGCACACCCTCCAGCCCATTCGCTAACCTGCAGACAAACGTGGATAGCAGTGCTGGGAGAACGGGGCTGGGGCTCTGGGGTGGGTCTTGCCCCTCTCTGGGCACCCCTTTGCTCCCCACCAGCCAACACCACTATACACTCACATATTCCCCCACTGGACTTGTGCATCCCAGTTTTGAAGACAAACTCTCCGTCCCACTCTCCATCCCATAACCCAGCCTGACCCCTCTGTCCCACAGCCACCACCCCTGGGAGAAACAACTCTGGGATTTCCTCAGCCCTTAGTTGACCACCCACCAAAATGAGTTGATCCCAGCCTTTCTTCACATGATGCCCTCAGGCACTGTCACCCCCATCTACCTCCTCACCTCGTCACCCCAAGGCTGTGGCTACCCCTTCATCCTCCAGCCCCTCTGCAGCTCCTCACCTGGTGTCCTCCTTGAACCACTGAAACTCTGCCACGGGGACAGCCGAAGCCTCGCACTGCAGGATGCCCTTCTGGCCCACCGAGGCGCCCGTGTTCTTGGCGTTGGAGATGTACGGCGGGTCTGCAGAGACATCGTTCTGTGTCACACTGGCCGCGTGCACCCACCCCCCACCATCCATTCCCCTGTGCCCTGCACTCACAGTTGACGGTAACTTTGACTTTCCGCACGTCCGGGACGGCCACGTCATTGACGGCGCTGCATTCGTACTCCCCGGACTGCTCCCGTGTGATGCCTGTGATCTCCAGGTACTCATCCTCACTCACAAAGGCCTGCCCTGGGGGATGTACTGAACGTGTGGCACTGTCACCCATGGACACCAACACCAGGAGCTCTCCTGTGCTCCTGCCCCAACACCCCCTGCCTGGCCATCTGGCATCCCTTTCACCCAGGAAGCACTTGGCAAGCATCCTTAGCCCCATCCCAGGCCACACCAAAATGTCAGCACCTCTGACTGAGTCACCTCAATCCCACCCTGACCACCTCTACAGGGACAATCATGCATCCCATACAGGCCAGGATGGCTCCATCCAGGAAGTTTGTCCACCAAGCAAGGGCTCACCTTTCCCAGAGAGGTGCCGCCATGTGACGGTGGGCTCCGGTCTCCCAAAGGCCAGGCACATGAGGGTCACGCTGCTGCCCTCGTTCACGGTGATGTCCGACGAGATGTTGACAATCTGGGGGGGCACTGCAAGACATAAAGGCCACGAAAGACACCATCAGCACACCAGCTTGCCAGGCGCAGCTGGGAGGCCCCAGCCATGAGACCTGTCCCATCGTGTGATGCTGGTGTCCACTCCACTGCCCTGTCCAGTGAGCAATTCCATGTCTCCAAACCAGTATCTTGGACTGGAGCCAAGCATGGATCTGGAGTGTGGAGGGTTCCACACACTGTGCCAGCCCCCCTACTCCATGGCCGAGACCCCGATAACCAGCTCTCGTTATGGCCTGCGACAAGGCTCATATTTTAGCATATTTATTAAAGCTGTTTAAATTACTGAGCGTCTGCTCCTTCAATACCGGCCAGGGTGATTTATATTACTCTATCCCCAGATACTCCGTCTAATAAATAACTTGGCAATCTCCGTACCCATAAATATCCCTGGCCATGGCAAAAAGCAATTAAAGCTCACTTGCTGATGCTGCTTCCTGGTGCTCGGGGCTGTCGGACACAACCCCCTAAAGGGTCTGCACCCCAGGGAGTAAAGGAGGCCATATTTAACAACCCTCCCCAAATTAAACACCATACCCACAATGCCAGAAAGGATGCCCTGTGCCCCCTCCACAAGCACACAACATGCTGAAAGCCCAGGTCAAGCGGCATCAGATGCCCAACCCTTGCACCCAGGGCTCTCCCACAGTGCTGGGATTCCAGGATAATCACCAGAAAACCACTGTGGCCAACACCAGCACTGCTTGCGAGGGAAGGTGGTGCTGCCTGGCTCTCCTCGCACCCCCAGGGAAGCTCTCCTCACACACCCAGGGAAGTTCTCCTCTCTCCTGGCGTGGGAGAGGGGGCACAGCAGGATGAGCCATGGCAAAGATGTGGCGTGGGCTCTGCAACCCTCTGGGTTCTGCAAAGCAGTAAATTTCCCAGCAACTTGACACATTAATATAGAAGTACAGTCTGTTATAGCAGAGGGAGATTGTCTGAGTCCTTCAGGGGAAAGCAGCAATCTAAAAATGAAAAGTGTGTGCCAGCAACTGCTGGAAAACGTAGTTAACGCTCGGAGCAGAACCAGCCAGCTCCGACAGCGCAGCCACAATGAGCTCCAGGAAGGCTGCAAATGGCCCTTCCTCACTCAGACAAGATAACACTAATCCACATAACCAGCATCCTTGCACCTCTTCCCTCGGGTAACAGCACCTCAAACTGGTACCAGGAACATCTGAAAACTACAAGAACATCCAGGACAAAGTTTCCCACAGCTGGACATTTTTCATCTGCTCCTGAGTCTGCAAACCAGTCCTCCTCATGAGCAGTTTTGGTCCGAGATGACATCAACATCATTAGTGGATGCTGAGACCTTGGGATGCCACCCCTGCTCTAGATGGCAGCCTGTCTCTTCCTTGTGTGATTTTGCCTGCAGATGCTGGACTAGAGTGATGGTGTGTGATGCAGGGCATCAGCAAAATCAGATTATTGTTCTATCCTCGCCCTCCCAGCCACCTTCAGTTCAAGGCTGACATCACTTTCCTGTTCCCCGAGTCCCAAACCACAAGTACAAAAAAAGATGCAGAAACTGGTGCTCTGGGCAGAGATGTGAGCCTGTCCCCCCTTGGGCACAGAAATACTTTCATTCCTGTGGAAAAAATTACCACTACCCATAACCACGACAGTCCCAGTGCTCCCATTCAGAAAACCCCAAGCCATACAAACCCACGTATCAGCCTGAAAGCCCTTCCCTTAGTAAAGGATGCTGACACAGACATGCCAGCAGGTCTCACAGTGGGGAACTGCATTTCCTAAACATCCAGAGGCCAGGGAATCACAGCCATGCTTCCACTGCCTACCCTAATCCAATCAGGAATGCCCCTGCCAGCCAGCAGGGACATGCAGTGGAGGGACACCCATGGACAGCACCGGGACCCCACTGGGCTGCTCGATACCTGTGACTGCGATCATTGCCTACAAGGTTACCAGGACTTGGAGAAGGACATCGAAGGACCTTGATTACATTTTTATAGATCCCACTGACTGGGCTGTCAAGGATGGTGTCTCAAGGACACACTGGTTTGCCATGGGAGGATTTAATCCAATGAGAGGAGCGGGTGGAAACTAGGGCCACTTAGGGATGCAGGCAGGGTGAGTTTGAAGGCAAACATCACTGTGTGGATAAAGCCAGCTCACAGCCACACCCTGTCAATACCATGAGATAGGGATGGTCAAGGCATGGTCCCCCTGACAAGCACATCCCACCAAAGCTGCCTTGTCTCAAGGTGGTGACAGCCTGGGATCGGTGCTGGACATGGAGTCCAAAGGCTCTCCCACACCCCATAGATCTCTCTTGGTCCCCTCCCAGGTCAAACAGCCCTGCTAATGCCTTGCAGCCCTCCAGCATGACTGTGGGTGCTGCTCCTAGTCCTTTACCTGCTGACAGCATCCTTTCCCTGAATTACCTTTGGTTCTCTACATTTCCCTCCCTCTGGTTTATACAGCTGCAGTGAGAAAAATAGGGCAGAACACCATCTCTATCCACTTTTATCCATAGTCCTTGATTGCAGAAGTCTACAACTATAAGCAAATTGAATAAAGAATAAATCCCGAGGAAGTGACGAGCGCCATGGTCTCACCAGAGCGATGAGCGGCGCACAGAGGGTTTCATCAGCCCTGCGTAATATTAATCACAGGGAAGTTAATGCATAAGGTTTGGTAAGCCAAAAAATACATTCGCACTGTAATTTCTTGTTTGTTCGGAAAGCCGGCGAGAGAAATTGAATGTGAAAGCGATGCCACTAAATTCAATAACAATAAGCCTGTGATTTATCTCCATCCTTTACCACTCGAGACCTGTGCTGCCTGATGCACCGATCCACACTCTCCGTGGGGCCTGGGCACGTGCCAGTGTCTGCCACCATCTGTGGGGACCGTGACGTGCCATCCCTCCCCTCACCTCCCAGACGGGGCCCTATGGGGCTGGCCATGGGATCACACCTTGGTAGTGCTGCCATGTCCTGTGATGATATGTGCAATACTTGGGATATCTGTGGGACTCTCCCAGTATGTTCCATCCCGCCATCTGCTCTGGCCACCAGTGGTGGCTTTGCACTTGTTGTCCCATCTGGGGACAAAAGCGACAGGAAAGCTCGGACCTGGCGAGCCACTACCAGGCACCCAAGTGTGAGGAGGGATGGTCACTGCCCACAGGGACGCCTCTTCCCCGCTAAACCGTGCGGGGAAAAACAGCATCTCGGGGATCGCTGCGTGATCAGTGACTGCACCTGACGGTGACGCACATGACCGTGTGCAGGCTGACTCATCCCCCGGCCGCTCCGGAGCGCCGATCCCTACCGGAGCCACTCGCCGCCGTGGCCCTGGATTATTTTTAGCTGCCAGATCATTACTGCTGCACGCCTCGGAGCGGAGAGCCTGCATGAGCACAGTGGCTGACACATGCAACTGATGTCCCTCCTCCACATCATTAGCTCCTAATCCATTAAAAGAGATCTCTTCCTACACTGCTGATAAGGGGAGATGACAGATGGATAACTATGGGTTCTTCAAACTGACAGGCAACAGCCACTTGTCCACCTCTACTTGGGGGACAGGTCTCCATAGGGACAGCAGAGAGGGACATCTCATCTTCGGAGCTCTGAAGCCTCCGTGGACACCGTCACACCTACAGCACACTGTGCTTCTGCCCTGGCACCTCACTTTCCATCCCCTCTCACACACCTCCTATTTTGGGGAGATGCAGCATTCATGCGGCTCTCCTGCTGCAGTGTCCAGCTGCATCCTGTGACAGGTGATGCTGTCACCAGCAGGGAGAGGGACTGTCACCCTAGCAGGGGTCGGATGCCTGCAGGAGATGACACTGCCTCCCTTTCCAGCACCCCAGCTGCCTATAGCCCCAGGCATCTCCAGCTCTGCACAAGCCTCCCCGGAACAGGCAGGATGGGGCTGTCAGAGGTGTCACTGTGCAAGGTCTCATTAGCGTACAGAAAGTCAGCACAAAGGAGGCAAATATGCTGAAAACTCACATTTTGCCTGTGCTTTCCATCTCCTTCGCTGATGAGAAGCACAGCAGGGTGGCACCGGGGCCTCCTACAGTCCCTGTGTGTCTGCTGAAGGCACCAGCAATACGAGACCTTCCCTAGAACAGCTCCTGTTTGGGGCTGATGCCCTTAAATGGGGCACCTGAGAGCCAGCTCCTGGCTGGCAGATGGAAATGGATATTTTCCCTCTCTCCAACTCATTGCTTTCAGGGTGCAGGAGATACCTGCAAGGGCACACAGAGTAACCCTGTGCAAATGCACCTCAGTGTTCCCACGGGGGAAGCGACTGGGGCAAGGAGGTGACATCGAGAGTGTTAACAACACGTTGCTTCTCAGCAGCAATGAGGATCATCTCTGATCGAACCGTTCTGGTGACAGCCCAGTCTGAGAGGCTCATCAGAGCTGATTGTATCGAGATAATGGATTAAGCACTTCTAAAAGCTACAGTTTGGTCAACAAAATTATTTTAGTCAAATTTCCCTGCCAAGCGAGCTGCGTGTCATGGCCTCACATTTTCTACAGGGACTCCATTTTGGTAATGTCATCCTTTTCCCTTTGCTTGAGGTCTTGAACACCGTCTTTTCACAGCATTCCCCCAGTAAAACACTCTCTGTGGGATCCTTCTACAGGAAGGAACACGGCAAAAATGAAATACAGGCACCGAGCACCCTTTGCCAAGCAGAGTTGCCCGACTGCTCACAGTGCATCCCTTTTCTCCAAGTTTTCATGTTGAGACAGGGAAAGCAATAAAACCGAAATTCACAGTGTTATACCTACTGTGTAACCACCTGTCAGTAAATTTATGAACAATTAGGAAGTGAGAGTGCTTCCCAGGGAGCTATTTGTGCACGAGCTAAAACGTTCTTTCTGTTCGGAAATATAATGGGGAAACAACTTCGCCAGTTCCCCCTCCTCTTCCCCAGTTTTGTTTTTTTGCAGTAATTAATCATATGTTGCTGCTGGTCCCTATGGCACTTTCCGATGGCTCCTTTTTACCAGTTTCAGGCAGCTTTGAGACTGGGAGCCCGAGGATGCTGTGGGGTGCACCCCTTCCTGTCCCTTTCCCATTCTTCCATCCGGATTTTGGGTTAGCACGTCATGGCAGGCACTTTAGGGACAGTGGCTTTTCCCATCTGGGCAGTGTGTGCTGTTTTCTGCCTGCCAGTCAAACTCCTCCTCCTTCCAGACCTTCCCCCTCTCCCTGCCCTCCCTCCTTCATTGCTCTTTCATTTTTCCCCTTTGCTGCCTCCTGCCCTTTTGATGCTCCGGTGCTTTTCTGTGTGTGCACATTTCCTTCTCTCATTCCTTTGTTCTAGGGTCTCTGGGCTTTTCTTCTCATCCTTTTTTTATTTTTTTTTTGGTTTTTTCTTCCTCTAGTTGCTTCCTTCTTCAAACTTTGCTATTCATCCCAGATTTTCTCAGGGCTGCTTTGTCTTTGAATTCACTGCATCACTTTCATTTGGCCATTTTCACTCTCTTGCCCATCCTCTGCTTCTTCAGGGAGGAAGGAAGGCTGAGATAGAGGTCTGGCTGCAACTTTCTATCCAACCTTTTCCCTTTGG
>VXAX01005190.1:606742-684115 GCA_013399835.1 Leptocoma aspasia | reverse complement strand
GGCCAGTACCAATGTTCACCACCAAAATCTCCACCAGAAGGGATCCCAAGCTCACAGCCTCCACCAAAACACAGACCCTGAGCTCCATGTTTCAGACTGAAGTACACCCTGAAGCAGCACAAGCATGTGTCCTGCCTACGGTCCACCACACTCCTCACTTCAAAAACCATCCTGCAGCATGATGCCATTAAGGTCTCCTGGCTCCTCCTTGCAAGCCTGCACCTCCCAGGAGCTCTCCATCTCCTTCTTTTTGAGAGGTGGCCTTCACCTCTGGTGAGGCAGGAGGGCTCACCAAGGTCCACCCCACTTCAGCTCCACTCCAGCCTTTATGACAAGAGGAGAACGGGGTGGCTCATCTTCTACTTATATGAGCTTAAATGCCTGTTCTCTCTGCATCCCAAACTCTCCCCTGAACACACCAGTGTGCCAAAAGCACCACATATGTCTCTGAAAGCATCCATGCCTTCGTCACGAGGCAGCTCCTGACAAAAAGAGGAAAAAGGAGACAAAAAAAACCTTCTGGCTTCCTGCCATCTACGCTCTTATAAACCCTGTTAACGGCTGTTGCAATGAACCAATGCAAGAGACATATTAATAGTGCTACTAAGAGACATATTTACTGTTGACGGCGATTCCCTGGCAGATTTATTGCTGGGTTGCTGGGAGGGAAGGCCGGGCCCCTCAGTAGCACAATTAAAACCCAATTGAACATGGGCACAAAGAATCAATACTCTCTCCGGCCAACTTATAGTTTTGCAAAATACAAATAGAAATTAATTAACGTGAATATAGTTGCTAACTGGTCATTACTGCTTGTTTGGCATCCTGCTGGCACAGTGAGGGTAACAGTGCACAGACCTAAACCTCAATTTTCAGGCCAGAAACAGGGCTTTGCTCCCATCCCTGTAAAGTGTGTGCTCTGCTTGCAGTAACAGCCAGGACTAAATCCATCTCTGGAAAATCACTCCTTTCCTCTCAGCACTGAGCAAAGGACTGCGTGTTGCTCACCCTCACAGAAAGCACAATTTAGCCACCAAGGAACTGCAGTGGAGCTGAATGATAGAATGGCTTGGGTTAGAAGTGACCTTAAAGATCTCATTCCCCCCGCCGCCATGGAGAGGGACACCTTCCACTTGACCAGGTTGCTCCAACCTGACCTTGAACACTTCCAGGGATGGGGCAGCCACAGCTTCTCTGGGAAACCTGTGCCAGGGTCTCACCACCCTCACAGGAAGGAATTTCTTCTTTGCATCAGGCCTAAATTTCCTCTCTTTCAGTTTGAACCCATTATTCCTTTAAACTACAATTCCTGATGAAGACTCCCTCTCGACTGCTTTGTAGGCTTCTTCATATACTCAATAGCTGCTATGGCATCTCCATACAAACTTCTCTTCCTCAGGCTGAACTGGGAACAGAGCACAGGAGGATTTGCTTTTCTCATCACCACCATCAAAGGCACCTACAGATGGATTTTCTCAGCTGGGCAAACCATGTGGTTTGAGCTTAACACATTGAAAGGGAAGTACAGACACTGCTCAGCATGGACCACTTGACCTGTGCCTGCACCCCCAGTTCCTCTCACACTTCCCTCCAGCTGTGCAGAAGTGACACTGCTGAGAACCACAGTCCTCACTGCAGTGGGAGCAATTCAACAGGACTTGCTCACATCAGGAAAAAAACTTCCCCCAGCACAGTTAGGAATGCCTCACCACCAGACCGTCACTCTGGGCACAAAACCTCTCTCACCTTCACCTGCCCATGCCTGGCAAGTGCCTGCATCACCCTGAAAAAGGGGTGAGGGCAGCGGGTGCTGAGCATCGCCGCCGCCAGTTCACCTGATTTCATTAGGTGCAAAGCACTCGGATACTTCCCCGGTGTTGACTGGATGGATTAGCACGATTAGAGAGCAGACAGGATAAACAGATTAAACCTCACAGACGGACAGCTCGCACACAGCTCGAAAAGGAGGAGAGGGACAGCTCCGAACAAGGGAATGGAGGCATGCTTCCAGTGGATCTCCGCTCCCCTCTTCCTGAGCTGAGCACTCCCCTTCTTCACCACAGCCTGGTGCACACAATCCCAGGTTTCCCAACACACTCCCACAACCATCAGGCAGGAAAACCTGTTGGATAGGTGACCACAATCAAGCCCTGCCTCTAGCCAATGAGAAGGGTACATAAATACATACATAACTCTGTTGGGGGCTTCACAGAGACCTGTCGAGGCTGAGAAAGTTTTTAGATTTGCTCATTGCAAAATCAATACCCATCAGCTGTTTGAAATTAAAGGAAAGATTAGGTCTTGGTTTTATACACGCTTTATTGTATTCCGAGAGCTTTCTACTCAGCCAAATAAATCTTCTTTAAGAGGATTAGGAAACTTTCATTATCTTTATCTAACCTGAACTAACACTAACTCTGAAAAATTAATCTAGAGACCGGACAAAAGCTGGTGCAAAGCTGCAAGAATCCAGAGGCAGCATCCATCGGAGTGCTACTGGCCCCTCTGATCTGCCAGCACCTGGATTCCCCCATCAGAACACCCTCAGGACACTGCTTTGCAGTCCAACAGCATCTGCTATATTGATACACTTGCCTATGAAGCCCTGTGCCAAGAGCCCTTCATGGCCCTACAGTGATTTTGACCTCTCTCCCAAAACCATGGAGCCTTGTGCTGCTGAGATCTGCTTTTTCTCTGTGCCTGGCAGCACGTTGCTTTTGGCTCTCCTGAAGCATCTTCGAATGCGTGCTTGAGCACCTTACTAACAAATCCCTGATGAAGCAAGCTGAGCAACATGGTTCCAAGCAGTGGAGACAGGGCAAATTCACAGCAGGGGACAGGAAAAGGGGGAATAAAGAAGAGCTCAGCAGCCCCACTGCCAGTTGTCAGGTGTCCTCTTCCCCATATGATGACTGTACAACAACAGCAAGGCTGAGACAATGCACATTCATCTCCACCCTGGCATGGTGGGCACTTGTCCACACCACTGTTCCCATACCATGGAATCTCTGAAGCAGCTATTGCTGCCTCCAACTCCACCACCAAGAGGGCCTCCACACCCTTCCCAAGTCCAGGCAGCCTTCCAGATCAAACCATCCAGCAACAGCATGAGACACGTTCAGACCTACCTTGCACGATGAGATGGACGCGTGAAGTCTTGGGGTGATTGTCTGTCTGCACAGAGCAGGTGTAGGGGCCCTCATCATATATGTCCACGTTGTGTATCTTGATGCTGTACTGGGTCTTGGTGTTGGACAGGATGACCACACGGTTGTCTATAGACCACTTGTCATTGCCGGCATACAGGATGGTGCTGCGGTTCAGCCACGCTACCCGCGTGACCCGGTCATCCACAGTACACCTGAGGGGACACACAGAGGTCACACAGCTGGAACAGGACACACACAGAGCATCCCGGGGCCCAAAAAGGGATGGGAGTGTGGCTCCCCAGCTCTGCCATGGAGATGCTGCATGCTGTGGCCATGCTCCCTGTTTCCACATCCCCCCACCACATGAGATTTCACATAAACAGTGGGTTCACCAGAAACAAAACCTCCCTTTTTCTTTTACACACAACTGGGGAACCACAGATAAAATTCCCATTGTTTGACCTCTGCAAGCCAGGCAGACCATCTCTATCCCCCTTCTCACCCACCTCCACAGCCCCCCTTGCCTTTGTTATGCACTGAGAATTCCAGATGAAGCTGTAAAATGTGCTGACAGTTCAGCTTGTCGGCACGGCCCTCGAGCCATCCCCAGGGTGATAAACACCCCCACTGCTGGGGACAGGGGCCACAGCACATGCACAGGGAGAGGGAAGGAAGAGAAACAGCTGGAGACGGCCAAGCCAGTACACGGGGAAGAGAAGGGAACATTTGGATAAGCAGCTGTAAATCCTACAAGTGCCTTGAAAACACAACGCGGTCGTTTCCATTATTTATTTCCTGCCTGGCTCCCACCCTCCCCGCTCTGAGACGTGCAGGAGCTCGGCAGCTCCTGTCCACGGCGCTGAGTTACACTTGGCAAAGAATGGGATGGGGGGGGAAGGGAATTAAAATGTTCCTGGAAAACATGGCTTTTTCGTGCTCTTTGATAGATTCTTCTCCATCTATTTACTTGTGGCCTTCTCTGCTGCTGCCATGGTATCTGCAGCAAAAGCTCCGAGCATTTGGGTAAATTAAGAGCCCAGCATCTCTTGGGTGTTTCACCTTTGCCACCTGAGGACCAGGCTAGGGAAGCTTTCTCTTGGCATGAAAAAAACAAAAGGGAAAATCAAGCTAGATGTGAGCTAGTCCCAGCAGTGGCAGACCTGCTTTTCTGCTGCACAAAGCTGCGGGACTTTTCACCCACAGCTTTGTGCAGCCAAGATCGTAGGAAAAGGCACCTACAGTCAATCAAGAAACTTGTGCGAGTCCCTCTCCACATGCCTGTAAATTCAGAGAGCGGCTGTTCCTGTCCTCATCCCCATTGCAGTGCCTCTCCTGCCCAGGCTCTGGGGTGTTATATGCCTCCCTTGCTGAGATTGCAGAGCATCACCTCGATCGAGATTATTAATCGGGCGCAGGGAAGGGGCGATACTTGGCATGTTTGAGGGTCCCCCCGGGTGCTCAGTTCAGAGGAACGAGCCATATATTCTCCTGCAAACAAGTAATTTTCCCCTTGCAGGAGCTCTACGTCTCTGCCAGCCACATCACGTACGGACCCTGGGAAAGACGGATGGCCCTCCACGCCTGCCGCGGCACCGCCGGCACGAGGGGAGCCTGCCTGGTGTCAGACATGCCCCGGCACCAGCTCAGCTCTGCCGGACCAAGGCAGCTTTGTGCCGGCAGACGGCATTGTCCTTGTCGGGAAGCCGAGCCCTCTCTTCCTTCAAATTAACTGGGGGAGAGCTAAGCACAGTCGAGTAAAGTTCGGCCCTGGGGGATTCCAGTCTAGTGGACTATTACTGCTGTCTCACTTCATTATAATGAATAATAAAGAGATACTTACACACGGCTTCTGTAAATTATTCATTGCGTGCACTGAAAAATCAGGGCAGCAATATGTAAAACAGACAACTTGCATGTCTGCGCTCATATAAATATCCAGACTACAGCCCTGCGAGGTACTCTTGGGTCCCCTCATTAGGGGTGAAGCACAAGGACTCGGGTTTGAAGTGACAGGGATGAGACACTCGTGCCGGCGCTGAGTACGTTCGACTGCTGCTGCCCAGCTTCGGCTGGTGCATATGGGATGTGCTTCCCGAGGAGATCTGGGGCCACACCAGGACACTTGAGAACTGGGGTGGTTCATTCTGCATTTACAGCTCACATTTACATCTCAGAGCTGCACCCACACAAGCACCCAGGGATGCCCCAGGTGGACACTCTCACAGGAGGGAGGGCAAAGACAGCATCACCTCCCTTGTCTGTGGTGCTGGTGACTGGTGTTGCCCTCACAACCACTTGGAACAAGCAGGCAGCAGCAGCTTGGAGACCTCTGTAAAAATCCCATACCAAGAGCAAAGAGGCAAAGGCTCCTTCTTCCCATCCCTCCAGCTCACTCTTCAGTCACTGCCACTCAATAGCTAATTTAGGACCAAGTCCCTTCAGCTTTGTGCAGCATCATGCTCCTTTCCATCAGAGCCCAGACTGTCCCCTGCAGCTACAGACGACCAGACAAACCACCCTCCTTCAAAAAACCAGCCCTCCTGCCCCTCCTGGGAATGTGTCAGAACCGCCCCCAGCAGAAAAGCCCCATCCATCAGCTGGCACAGAGCACATGGCACTCCTGGAGGCACCTTCTCAGCTGACCTCACCTTCCCACTGCCAGTTTTCCCGTGCCCTGGCAATTGGCACTACAAAGAGAATACTGACGGATACCCTGGCGCAAAGAGCACCTCATCAGCTTCTTTACCTGTCTGGGAAAGTGATCTCCATTAGCTGCTAAGCTGATGGCTCTCGCTTGTCTGCTGAGCCGTCTTTGCTCCCCATTTGCAATTGACCAGGATTATGATAATGTCTCCAGTAAGCAAACAGGTAAAGAGACTTCTGCAAAGTGTTTAGATAAAGGAGACAAGCTCTGACAAAGCTGGATAATAAAGCAGGCCAGGAAGTTTTCCCTTGAAGGGATCTAATTAAAACCAAAGACAAACCCCCATTAACAGTTTCCTGAAGGCACTGTATCCATCTCCAGAAACTGCCTTACGAGTCCAGAAGGGACAAAAGACAATAAAGCGCCTGTCAAATGGGAGGGAAATAAACTTATCCTGGCTCTGCAGTTCACCTGGAGAAAACCCAACAGCAAGGCAGAGAGAATATCTCAGGGATGGTATCATCAACCCCCAGCATACGCTGCACCCCAGCTCCCCCACACATCCCTTCTTTGTGCAACGTGACCCATCCCATCAGCTCCTCCATCTCTGCATCCCACTTACACCCTCACTGCCTTTGAGCAGAGACTTTTCACCATCTGTAACCCTTCAGCAGCCTCCAACCAGTGCTGCTCCCCTCCAGAGTGGCTGGGGAGCTCTGGATGCCAGCCTTTGCTGGAGCTCTGGCCCCCACAGTGTTCACAATGATGCATGTGGGCTCTTGAAGGCTTCATCTCCTGAGATCCATACTGATCCCCTCACTCTGCAGGAGGATGAGAGCTGCTATAGGGATCCCAGTGCTCCACCAGAGAGGAGGGTGGTGAACCTGAACGTGGCAGTGTGAGAAGATGCATGAGGGTGGGAGCTGGGGGCACTGGCGCTGCGCTGCTTCCCCTCTAATTGCCCCTATTCCTCATTCTTAAATGCTAATTTTGAAGTTTGCCGTGGAATTATTTCACTTAGTGTCAACAATACAGATAGCTCCGCTGACATGCTCTTTGTGTTCAGTGGCACACAGTGCCTGTCTCCCTCCTCCTGCACCTATTAGGAGAGACCCCACATAGCTCCCACAGCAGGCTCCTTCCCAGCCCCATCAATGAACACTGACAGTGCCTCTCATACGTGTGGGTTGAGCCATAACACCCTGCACCTTCATCCCCTGCCTTCTCTATCCACATCACAGACCTTTCCTGCACTGCTGACTCAGCTGAACATGAGGGAGAAGCCTGGGGCTGCCCTCAGTGCCTCCCCCATGGTAAGGGAAATACTGTGTCCAGGGTCCGCACAAGTTTTCTGGCAGCATTTTGGAGGGATAAACATCACACAAAGAGTTGGAAGCATACAGGAAGTTTTGCAAAACCCTCTCCATGGGTGCAAAATATTCTGAGGAATGGGATGCACAGGACCCCAAAATGTTGATGCACATCCTAAGAAACCCAGGGGACATGTTTGTACCTGAAGAGCCAACACCACCAGTCCCTGTCCTTGCCAAGAGGCTGGGGGGATGGATCAACCCAAATTTGTTGTCCATTTGTTTGGACACATGGTGAGATTTTTGGGGTTGTCCAGTGCAGAGCCAGGACATGGACTTAATGATCCTTGTGTTTCCCTTCCAGCTGAGGATATTTGATGATTCTAGGATTCAAACCTCTCCTGTTTCCTTGTTCAAACCAACAATGCTCTACTTTTAAACTCCTCTATGGCCCTTCAACCCCAAACTGCTTCTCTCTCCTGTAGGTAACATGTCTCGTCAGAATGACAAATGGAGATGCCAAAACCAGTTGCAAACTTGCCAGCTGACCCAGTTTTCAGCAGCTAAAATAGCTCACCCAGATCGAGAGTGAAGCCCCTCGACAGCGACCGGGTGATACTTCAGCCTGGGAAGCCTCCAACCAAAAATACCTGTCACAGGGGCAGAACAAACACCCTTGTCTTTGAGAAGAAATTGTTAATTACATTTTCTGGGACTCCTAATGGGATTTCTCCTGCACTTCCAATATTCGCCCTGGCTACACCATTAAGGGGCACTGGATGTTTTTTATTCTGGGTGGCTGGAGCAGAGGCAGAGGAGATTTATTTGTAATCATCAGAAATAAACACATTTCCTCAGAAGTAAACACAAAAGAACAGAACCTGGCTGTGCTCCCACTTCGTTCAAGATGCAAATGAGAAGCAGGCCATCAAAACATAGCGGCTCCTCTAATCCTCTCCCAACAATGCAACCCGCCACATTATCTGCAGGGACAATGGCATCTGCGCCATGTGACGGCGGGTCTCACATGGCAACTCCCGAGGGCAGGACTGCACCACCTGAGCTTCCATCACTGCCATCCATGCTGTTTATTCGGGGGGTGGAGGGCACAAGGCACTTTGTTTTTCATCATGTTCCTGTCCACTGGCACTCTGTCTCCTCTCCGCAGCACCCGCAGTGTCCCTTCTCCCCTCTCTCCCATCCCTCTTGGTGGATGTGGAGTGCACAGCTCCACGCCATCCCCACACCATCCCAGACCCCAAGGACAGAGAGCACAGCTCCACACCATCCCCATGCCATCCCAACACCCTGAGGACAGAGGGCACAGCTCCACACCATCCCAGCACCCCAAGGACAGAGGGCACAGCTCCACACCATCCCAGCACCCCAAGGACAGAGGGCACAGCTCCACACCATCCCAGCACCCCAAGGACAGAGGGCACAGCTCCACACCATCCCAGCACCCCAAGGACAGAGGGCACAGCTCCACACCATCCCAGCACCCCAAGGACAGAGGGCACAGCTCCACACCATCCCAGCACCCCAAGGACAGAGGGCACAGCTCCACACCATCCCAGCACCCCAAGGACAGAGGGCACAGCTCCACACCATCCCAGCACCCCAAGGACAGAGGGCACAGCTCCACACCATCCCAGCACCCCAAGGACAGAGGGCACAGCTCCACACCATCCCAGCACCCCAAGGACAGAGGGCACAGCTCCACACCATCCCAGCACCCCAAGGACAGAGGGCACAGCTCCACACCATCCCAGCACCCCAAGGACAGAGGGCACAGCTCCACACCATCCCAGCACCCCAAGGACAGAGGGCACAGCTCCACACCATCCCAGCACCCCAAGGACAGAGGGCACAGCTCCACACCATCCCAGCACCCCAAGGACAGAGGGCACAGCTCCACACCATCCCAGCACCCCAAGGACAGAGGGCACAGCTCCACACCATCCCAGCACCCCAAGGACAGAGGGCACAGCTCCACACCATCCCAGCACCCCAAGGACAGAGGGCACAGCTCCACACCATCCCAGCACCCCAAGGACAGAGGGCACAGCTCCACACCATCCCAGCACCCCAAGGACAGAGGGCACAGCTCCACACCATCCCAGCACCCCAAGGACAGAGGGCACAGCTCCACACCATCCCAGCACCCCAAGGACAGAGGGCACAGCTCCACACCATCCCAGCACCCCAAGGACAGAGGGCACAGCTCCACACCATCCCAGCACCCCAAGGACAGAGGGCACAGCTCCACACCATCCCAGCACCCCAAGGACAGAGGGCACAGCTCCACACCATCCCAGCACCCCAAGGACAGAGGGCACAGCTCCACACCATCCCAGCACCCCAAGGACAGAGGGCACAGCTCCACACCATCCCAGCACCCCAAGGACAGAGGGCACAGCTCCACACCATCCCAGCACCCCAAGGACAGAGGGCACAGCTCCACACCATCCCAGCACCCCAAGGACAGAGGGCACAGCTCCACACCATCCCAGCACCCCAAGGACAGAGGGCACAGCTCCACACCATCCCAGCACCCCAAGGACAGAGGGCACAGCTCCACACCATCCCAGCACCCCAAGGACAGAGGGCACAGCTCCACACCATCCCAGCACCCCAAGGACAGAGGGCACAGCTCCACACCATCCCAGCACCCCAAGGACAGAGGGCACAGCTCCACACCATCCCAGCACCCCAAGGACAGAGGGCACAGCTCCACACCATCCCAGCACCCCAAGGACAGAGGGCACAGCTCCACACCATCCCAGCACCCCAAGGACAGAGGGCACAGCTCCACACCATCCCAGCACCCCAAGGACAGAGGGCACAGCTCCACACCATCCCAGCACCCCAAGGACAGAGGGCACAGCTCCACACCATCCCAGCACCCCAAGGACAGAGGGCACAGCTCCACACCATCCCAGCACCCCAAGGACAGAGGGCACAGCTCCACACCATCCCAGCACCCCAAGGACAGAGGGCACAGCTCCACACCATCCCAGCACCCCAAGGACAGAGGGCACAGCTCCACACCATCCCAGCACCCCAAGGACAGAGGGCACAGCTCCACACCATCCCAGCACCCCAAGGACAGAGGGCACAGCTCCACACCATCCCAGCACCCCAAGGACAGAGGGCACAGCTCCACACCATCCCAGCACCCCAAGGACAGAGGGCACAGCTCCACACCATCCCAGCACCCCAAGGACAGAGGGCACAGCTCCACACCATCCCAGCACCCCAAGGACAGAGGGCACAGCTCCACACCATCCCAGCACCCCAAGGACAGAGGGCACAGCTCCACACCATCCCAGCACCCCAAGGACAGAGGGCACAGCTCCACACCATCCCAGCACCCCAAGGACAGAGGGCACAGCTCCACACCATCCCAGCACCCCAAGGACAGAGGGCACAGCTCCACACCATCCCAGCACCCCAAGGACAGAGGGCACAGCTCCACACCATCCCAGCACCCCAAGGACAGAGGGCACAGCTCCACACCATCCCAGCACCCCAAGGACAGAGGGCACAGCTCCACACCATCCCAGCACCCCAAGGACAGAGGGCACAGCTCCACACCATCCCAGCACCCCAAGGACAGAGGGCACAGCTCCACACCATCCCAGCACCCCAAGGACAGAGGGCACAGCTCCACACCATCCCAGCACCCCAAGGACAGAGGGCACAGCTCCACACCATCCCAGCACCCCAAGGACAGAGGGCACAGCTCCACACCATCCCAGCACCCCAAGGACAGAGGGCACAGCTCCACACCATCCCAGCACCCCAAGGACAGAGGGCACAGCTCCACACCATCCCAGCACCCCAAGGACAGAGGGCACAGCTCCACACCATCCCAGCACCCCAAGGACAGAGGGCACAGCTCCACACCATCCCAGCACCCCAAGGACAGAGGGCACAGCTCCACACCATCCCAGCACCCCAAGGACAGAGGGCACAGCTCCACACCATCCCAGCACCCCAAGGACAGAGGGCACAGCTCCACACCATCCCAGCACCCCAAGGACAGAGGGCACAGCTCCACACCATCCCAGCACCCCAAGGACAGAGGGCACAGCTCCACACCATCCCAGCACCCCAAGGACAGAGGGCACAGCTCCACACCATCCCAGCACCCCAAGGACAGAGGGCACAGCTCCACACCATCCCAGCACCCCAAGGACAGAGGGCACAGCTCCACACCATCCCAGCACCCCAAGGACAGAGGGCACAGCTCCACACCATCCCAGCACCCCAAGGACAGAGGGCACAGCTCCACACCATCCCAGCACCCCAAGGACAGAGGGCACAGCTCCACACCATCCCAGCACCCCAAGGACAGAGGGCACAGCTCCACACCATCCCAGCACCCCAAGGACAGAGGGCACAGCTCCACACCATCCCAGCACCCCAAGGACAGAGGGCACAGCTCCACACCATCCCAGCACCCCAAGGACAGAGGGCACAGCTCCACACCATCCCAGCACCCCAAGGACAGAGGGCACAGCTCCACACCATCCCAGCACCCCAAGGACAGAGGGCACAGCTCCACACCATCCCAGCACCCCAAGGACAGAGGGCACAGCTCCACACCATCCCAGCACCCCAAGGACAGAGGGCACAGCTCCACACCATCCCAGCACCCCAAGGACAGAGGGCACAGCTCCACACCATCCCAGCACCCCAAGGACAGAGGGCACAGCTCCACACCATCCCAGCACCCCAAGGACAGAGGGCACAGCTCCACACCATCCCAGCACCCCAAGGACAGAGGGCACAGCTCCACACCATCCCAGCACCCCAAGGACAGAGGGCACAGCTCCACACCATCCCAGCACCCCAAGGACAGAGGGCACAGCTCCACACCATCCCAGCACCCCAAGGACAGAGGGCACAGCTCCACACCATCCCAGCACCCCAAGGACAGAGGGCACAGCTCCACACCATCCCAGCACCCCAAGGACAGAGGGCACAGCTCCACACCATCCCAGCACCCCAAGGACAGAGGGCACAGCTCCACACCATCCCAGCACCCCAAGGACAGAGGGCACAGCTCCACACCATCCCAGCACCCCAAGGACAGAGGGCACAGCTCCACACCATCCCAGCACCCCAAGGACAGAGGGCACAGCTCCACACCATCCCAGCACCCCAAGGACAGAGGGCACAGCTCCACACCATCCCAGCACCCCAAGGACAGAGGGCACAGCTCCACACCATCCCAGCACCCCAAGGACAGAGGGCACAGCTCCACACCATCCCAGCACCCCAAGGACAGAGGGCACAGCTCCACACCATCCCAGCACCCCAAGGACAGAGGGCACAGCTCCACACCATCCCAGCACCCCAAGGACAGAGGGCACAGCTCCACACCATCCCAGCACCCCAAGGACAGAGGGCACAGCTCCACACCATCCCAGCACCCCAAGGACAGAGGGCACAGCTCCACACCATCCCAGCACCCCAAGGACAGAGGGCACAGCTCCACACCATCCCAGCACCCCAAGGACAGAGGGCACAGCTCCACACCATCCCAGCACCCCAAGGACAGAGGGCACAGCTCCACACCATCCCAGCACCCCAAGGACAGAGGGCACAGCTCCACACCATCCCAGCACCCCAAGGACAGAGGGCACAGCTCCACACCATCCCAGCACCCCAAGGACAGAGGGCACAGCTCCACACCATCCCAGCACCCCAAGGACAGAGGGCACAGCTCCACACCATCCCAGCACCCCAAGGACAGAGGGCACAGCTCCACACCATCCCAGCACCCCAAGGACAGAGGGCACAGCTCCACACCATCCCAGCACCCCAAGGACAGAGGGCACAGCTCCACACCATCCCAGCACCCCAAGGACAGAGGGCACAGCTCCACACCATCCCAGCACCCCAAGGACAGAGGGCACAGCTCCACACCATCCCAGCACCCCAAGGACAGAGGGCACAGCTCCACACCATCCCAGCACCCCAAGGACAGAGGGCACAGCTCCACACCATCCCAGCACCCCAAGGACAGAGGGCACAGCTCCACACCATCCCAGCACCCCAAGGACAGAGGGCACAGCTCCACACCATCCCAGCACCCCAAGGACAGAGGGCACAGCTCCACACCATCCCAGCACCCCAAGGACAGAGGGCACAGCTCCACACCATCCCAGCACCCCAAGGACAGAGGGCACAGCTCCACACCATCCCAGCACCCCAAGGACAGAGGGCACAGCTCCACACCATCCCAGCACCCCAAGGACAGAGGGCACAGCTCCACACCATCCCAGCACCCCAAGGACAGAGGGCACAGCTCCACACCATCCCAGCACCCCAAGGACAGAGGGCACAGCTCCACACCATCCCAGCACCCCAAGGACAGAGGGCACAGCTCCACACCATCCCAGCACCCCAAGGACAGAGGGCACAGCTCCACACCATCCCAGCACCCCAAGGACAGAGGGCACAGCTCCACACCATCCCAGCACCCCAAGGACAGAGGGCACAGCTCCACACCATCCCAGCACCCCAAGGACAGAGGGCACAGCTCCACACCATCCCAGCACCCCAAGGACAGAGGGCACAGCTCCACACCATCCCAGCACCCCAAGGACAGAGGGCACAGCTCCACACCATCCCAGCACCCCAAGGACAGAGGGCACAGCTCCACACCATCCCAGCACCCCAAGGACAGAGGGCACAGCTCCACACCATCCCAGCACCCCAAGGACAGAGGGCACAGCTCCACACCATCCCAGCACCCCAAGGACAGAGGGCACAGCTCCACACCATCCCAGCACCCCAAGGACAGAGGGCACAGCTCCACACCATCCCAGCACCCCAAGGACAGAGGGCACAGCTCCACACCATCCCAGCACCCCAAGGACAGAGGGCACAGCTCCACACCATCCCAGCACCCCAAGGACAGAGGGCACAGCTCCACACCATCCCAGCACCCCAAGGACAGAGGGCACAGCTCCACACCATCCCAGCACCCCAAGGACAGAGGGCACAGCTCCACACCATCCCAGCACCCCAAGGACAGAGGGCACAGCTCCACACCATCCCAGCACCCCAAGGACAGAGGGCACAGCTCCACACCATCCCAGCACCCCAAGGACAGAGGGCACAGCTCCACACCATCCCAGCACCCCAAGGACAGAGGGCACAGCTCCACACCATCCCAGCACCCCAAGGACAGAGGGCACAGCTCCACACCATCCCAGCACCCCAAGGACAGAGGGCACAGCTCCACACCATCCCAGCACCCCAAGGACAGAGGGCACAGCTCCACACCATCCCAGCACCCCAAGGACAGAGGGCACAGCTCCACACCATCCCAGCACCCCAAGGACAGAGGGCACAGCTCCACACCATCCCAGCACCCCAAGGACAGAGGGCACAGCTCCACACCATCCCAGCACCCCAAGGACAGAGGGCACAGCTCCACACCATCCCAGCACCCCAAGGACAGAGGGCACAGCTCCACACCATCCCAGCACCCCAAGGACAGAGGGCACAGCTCCACACCATCCCAGCACCCCAAGGACAGAGGGCACAGCTCCACACCATCCCAGCACCCCAAGGACAGAGGGCACAGCTCCACACCATCCCAGCACCCCAAGGACAGAGGGCACAGCTCCACACCATCCCAGCACCCCAAGGACAGAGGGCACAGCTCCACACCATCCCAGCAC
This sequence comes from Leptocoma aspasia, assembly GCA_013399835.1. Taxonomy (NCBI): domain Eukaryota; kingdom Metazoa; phylum Chordata; class Aves; order Passeriformes; family Nectariniidae; genus Leptocoma; species Leptocoma aspasia. The sequence continues at coordinate 669,309 of VXAX01005190.1, read as the reverse complement.
CCCAAGGACAGAGGGCACAGCTCCACACCATCCCAGCACCCCAAGGACAGAGGGCACAGCTCCACACCATCCCAGCACCCCAAGGACAGAGGGCACAGCTCCACACCATCCCAGCACCCCAAGGACAGAGGGCACAGCTCCACACCATCCCAGCACCCCAAGGACAGAGGGCACAGCTCCACACCATCCCAGCACCCCAAGGACAGAGGGCACAGCTCCACACCATCCCAGCACCCCAAGGACAGAGGGCACAGCTCCACACCATCCCAGCACCCCAAGGACAGAGGGCACAGCTCCACACCATCCCAGCACCCCAAGGACAGAGGGCACAGCTCCACACCATCCCAGCACCCCAAGGACAGAGGGCACAGCTCCACACCATCCCAGCACCCCAAGGACAGAGGGCACAGCTCCACACCATCCCAGCACCCCAAGGACAGAGGGCACAGCTCCACACCATCCCAGCACCCCAAGGACAGAGGGCACAGCTCCACACCATCCCAGCACCCCAAGGACAGAGGGCACAGCTCCACACCATCCCAGCACCCCAAGGACAGAGGGCACAGCTCCACACCATCCCAGCACCCCAAGGACAGAGGGCACAGCTCCACACCATCCCAGCACCCCAAGGACAGAGGGCACAGCTCCACACCATCCCAGCACCCCAAGGACAGAGGGCACAGCTCCACACCATCCCAGCACCCCAAGGACAGAGGGCACAGCTCCACACCATCCCAGCACCCCAAGGACAGAGGGCACAGCTCCACACCATCCCAGCACCCCAAGGACAGAGGGCACAGCTCCACACCATCCCAGCACCCCAAGGACAGAGGGCACAGCTCCACACCATCCCAGCACCCCAAGGACAGAGGGCACAGCTCCACACCATCCCAGCACCCCAAGGACAGAGGGCACAGCTCCACACCATCCCAGCACCCCAAGGACAGAGGGCACAGCTCCACACCATCCCAGCACCCCAAGGACAGAGGGCACAGCTCCACACCATCCCAGCACCCCAAGGACAGAGGGCACAGCTCCACACCATCCCAGCACCCCAAGGACAGAGGGCACAGCTCCACACCATCCCAGCACCCCAAGGACAGAGGGCACAGCTCCACACCATCCCAGCACCCCAAGGACAGAGGGCACAGCTCCACACCATCCCAGCACCCCAAGGACAGAGGGCACAGCTCCACACCATCCCAGCACCCCAAGGACAGAGGGCACAGCTCCACACCATCCCAGCACCCCAAGGACAGAGGGCACAGCTCCACACCATCCCAGCACCCCAAGGACAGAGGGCACAGCTCCACACCATCCCAGCACCCCAAGGACAGAGGGCACAGCTCCACACCATCCCAGCACCCCAAGGACAGAGGGCACAGCTCCACACCATCCCAGCACCCCAAGGACAGAGGGCACAGCTCCACACCATCCCAGCACCCCAAGGACAGAGGGCACAGCTCCACACCATCCCAGCACCCCAAGGACAGAGGGCACAGCTCCACACCATCCCAGCACCCCAAGGACAGAGGGCACAGCTCCACACCATCCCAGCACCCCAAGGACAGAGGGCACAGCTCCACACCATCCCAGCACCCCAAGGACAGAGGGCACAGCTCCACACCATCCCAGCACCCCAAGGACAGAGGGCACAGCTCCACACCATCCCAGCACCCCAAGGACAGAGGGCACAGCTCCACACCATCCCAGCACCCCAAGGACAGAGGGCACAGCTCCACACCATCCCAGCACCCCAAGGACAGAGGGCACAGCTCCACACCATCCCAGCACCCCAAGGACAGAGGGCACAGCTCCACACCATCCCAGCACCCCAAGGACAGAGGGCACAGCTCCACACCATCCCAGCACCCCAAGGACAGAGGGCACAGCTCCACACCATCCCAGCACCCCAAGGACAGAGGGCACAGCTCCACACCATCCCAGCACCCCAAGGACAGAGGGCACAGCTCCACACCATCCCAGCACCCCAAGGACAGAGGGCACAGCTCCACACCATCCCAGCACCCCAAGGACAGAGNAAAGCTGAGAAGGATAATTTGATCTCGGAGAGTGATACAAGTTCATTTCACGTGGCTGTCTCTGGGCAGGCTGCAGCCTCCTTCACATGCACTTTGCTGAATTCCCTAGTCCCAAACAAACTCGGCAGTGAGCAGAGGGGAACTAGAGAGCTTTGGATCCAATCGTCCACGTGGACACCAAGCACAAAGACAGGGAAAAGGCTCTCAGGGGTGTGAAAGAGATGCTGGGGTGAGGAGAGGGAATCATAGAGAGGTTTGGGTTGGAAGGGATTTAAAGATCGTCTCATTCCAACCCCGTGCCATGGGCAGGGACACCCACCACTAGCCCAGGTTGCTCCAAGCCCCATCCAGCCTGGCCTTGGACACTTCCAGAGATCCAGGGGCAGCCACAGCTTCTCTGGGCACCCTGTGCCAGGCCCTCCCCATCCCCACAGGGAGGAATTCCTCCCCAATATACCATCTAATCCTGTCCTCTGTCAGCTTAAAGCCATCCCCCTCATTCTGTCCCTACAACACTCTTATAAAAAGCCCCACTCCAACAAGGGGTTCCTCCCCAGCTGCACAATGTCCAGGCAGTGCATCCCAGGATGCTGACATTGGCACTCATCCCTGCCCACGCATCCCAGCCCTGTACCCATCTCATCTCCTTCCATCTAAAAGCAAAACACTTCGAAGGCTGTGCAAACACCCCACGGTACACAAACAAACTTCACAAATTATTCCTATTTACAAACATTGCTCTCCAATCTTCAACTCAACTCAGACAGGCAATCCTATGCTGGTAATTAAAACCACAGGCACCAAAATGATGGGTTAATTAAAGGTCCAACCCACCCCCAAAACATACTGATGTGCAGGGAAAAATGCATTGGTTCAAACCCCAGCGAAGCGGGTAGGTGGGTCTGTTGGCAGAGAGAGGCGATGTAAAATGAATTTGTATGATCAAAACCTTCCCGTACAGTTCGCAGGTAATTTGCGACGAGAACAAAAGCTTTAAATTCATCCACTAAATTATTCACTACAAATCGTCCTCTCGGCTCCCGCGCTTGTGTCCTTCAAGCTGTTCTAGGTGGTGATTATGTCCCCTCGGTGCGCGGGGAGGCCTCGGGGAAGCGGCTGCAGGAAAGATGGAGCCGCCGATCTGACACTGGCAGTTTGATTTACAGAGAGAACTGGGGAGAGGAGACAGCAGCCCTCAGGAAAAAAGAAACTTCAAGCTCTAACCATCCCATCAAGGGGCTTTCTGCCTTCTTTATGTGGCGGATTTTTTTGCTCTCTTTCGTTTTCCGCAACAAGCTCCCGCTGCAGGCACAATAGATGATGCTAAATTATTTTGGAATATGCTGAGAATGCCCTGCTTGGCCAAGCGAAGCCTCATAAATCATTCCTCTTCTTCCACTCCCTTTCCTATTCCTGATCTCTCTTTCAGGCAGTATAATGCCAGCTTGCTGGGGAGCCCATTGCCCTGGCACCGTGGGCATTGCTGAGAGCGACCAGAGCCATTCCTGCTGTCAAGGGGATAAGACCATGTGACTGGGGCACACTGGAGCCACTTGAACTGCTCAGGTCTCTGCATACCAGCAATCAGTTCTGAAGCTCACCTGGGTGCAAGGCAGCCCCACAACAGCCCGCAGAGGTCACAATTTCATGTACTGCTGGGAAGGGAGGGGAAAAGCGGTTGCATTTATGTGTCAGATGTTTAAACATCACCCCTGACGGAACTAGTGATTAGGACTGAGCTCCTCTCTTGTCACTAGCACAGGTCCCCTCTAAAGCAGGGGAGATGCTGGTGAAGGACCTGGCAGGACAGTGTGCCACCTGTGGTCTGGAGAAGAGGGAGAACAGGAAAGCTGGGGAGAGGAAAGCCTGTGTGGAGGAGATGTGGAACTCATTCAGCATTTGTGCTGTAGCTGGAGTGGCTGCATGGCCCAGGGCTGTCAGCCTGGCTCCTTGCACCACGACTAAAATCACACTTTTCACTAAAAACCCCAGAGGAGAGATACCTTAGTCAAAGGCAGAGGTCCCTCCAGCTGGAACTGATGGGAGAAAAAGCACTTTGGAACAGGAACCACAGTGTGGCAAAAGCACAGTCATTTTCTAATACCTGAAGTGACATTTTCCGAGTCCCTCACGCTCAGCTGTGACACTGAAAATGTCATAATAGGGATCTGAGTGCTGTGCATCTCTGTGCTGGCCTGGTACCCATCACTCAGGAACGATGGAGAGGCGGCAGGCTCGGGAAGCTGCTGACAAGAAGGAGCAGTGTGCAGTTCTGTTTGCAGCCCTGGGCAAGGACTACATTCCGTTCCCTCCCTGGCTCAGAAAAAGGTGGATTGCTATCTTCCATGGCTTGGCTGTGAGCTGGCCTGGGAGAACTCAGCCAGGCATTTTGGAGGGGCAGGCAAGATGAGGCAGAGTCCTCTGAGGTCAGCCCAGGGAGGAGGGAGCCCCGTTATCCATCAGCTTTTGGTGCACCCAGAGCTGCAGGATGAGGCTTAGGGTACCAGAGGCAGAGCTGGGGTCCCCCAGCCCTCAGCATCACCCCATCACTCCTTCCACCTCCCCACCCACAGACACAAGTGGGGTTTAGCTTGGGTTTTTTAATAACTGCCCTTCTGCCCTCCCCAGGAAAATGCTGCAAACCTCAAATGCAGTAAGAGCCTCAGCAGCCACCCCTGCCTCTCCAGAGCCTGAGCTTTACAACTCTGTAGTCATTTCTTGCTCACTGTGCTTTGCACAGACCAGATGTGACGCTCATCCTAACAGCCAAATTTCAGGCCCCTTGGTTATTCCTTAGATGGAGCTGCTATTTTAGACAAGACAGACGCAAAACAAAAACAAAACCTAATGCAGAAGCAGAGGGAAAAAGCCCTCTGAGCATCACAATGGTGACAAAAATCCATAGTGAGGCATTTGTCTTTGGTTTTTAACCCGGAGGAAGGTGAAAAAGCCCAGTAGAGCTGCAAACATGCTGGGACCATGTGCCCAGCACCCTGTGGGTTTGGATGGGAGCTGCTGGTGAGCAGGGAGATGCCAAGAACTCTGCCAACACTGGGACCAGGGCTGGGGATGACCCTGTAGACTAAGGGATTCACTCACTGGACTTGTGTATCACCACCTCTCCCACGCCAGCCCCTTTTCTGGGAAAACCAGACAGCCACAAACACATGGCTTCCCTCCTGTGCTTTTCCCAGCATGTTTGGATCACCCAGCTGCAATTCCCACCTTTGCCATCAGGACCTCTGCTGGAGTCAAAGTCCCTTCAAGCCAGACCACCCATTCCAACGAGGCCCAAGGTACCAAATATTTCATCCCCAGTATCCCAGAAGGGCTGAGGAACATGCGGACGCGCTCCATAAAGCCACCATTAGAGATCCCCTGATGGAGATGGATTATAATTTGCAAATGATTAAAACACAATTAACGGTGGTAGGGAGGTACTGGAGGCTCTGCACAGGAGCCGTACAAATGAGGAGTTATCAGGACCTTCGGTGTCCTAAGCACCTGTCAATTCTTGGTTGAAACAAGTGCATTAGCCTCGTCCAATATCCATCTAACCTTTCCACTCTCCCTTGCTCTGTTTCCCTGGCAACCAGTTAAAAGTGCTGGAAAAAGGCACAGCTGCTTTCAGAAAAAAGAAAAGGAAGAGGAAAAAAAAGGCAGTGTGTTCTTTTAAAGCACGTGTGCTCATCACTCTTTCCCCCCTCTCCCTCTGTCTCTCCTTTAAGTGTCTCTGTTTTCCCTGCCCAGCTTGGCTCCAACTCCGAGACCTCAGCACGAGCTGCCACACTCAGAGGGCAACGAGCAGGGTGGGGATGGCTCTGCCATCCTGCTCTCCCTGGGGACAGCCAAATGAACCACGAGCTGTTGCAGAAAACCACTCGGGACTGCAGAGAAATGGAGGGGAGCAAACCCAGGAGTGGGCTCACCATGGGAAGTTGCAGAAAGGAGAGATGCTGTCCCAAACCAGTCCATTGCTGGGGCAGGGGAGCTCAGTGTGCCACCCTGGTGTGCTCCCTGCCAGGCACATCATTGCAGAGCTACACACAACCTGCACAGCTCTCAGGAGTGGTACAAGCTGAACACTCCGTATTTCATGGTGCTCCCTGTCAGTCTCTGAGCAAAACAGCAGTTTAACAAAGATCAAGACTTGAGGCTGTCACTAAACCTTGCTCTGCCGCCTGCTAAACAGGGTTATTTTTCCTTTCTTGCCTTTTCTCCCTGCTCCTACCTGCCTGGGCAGAGCCACACTGATGAGTGTGGCATTTGTCCTGACACCTTTGGGAACTCAGCTCCGAAGGGCAGAAGGAAAATAGCAGTGAGAGCAGCCGTCACAAAAGCTGGAATGGGGAGGATGGCGCTCAAACCTGTCACTGCCATGCTCTCCTGTCTCCACGAACAAATGCCAGAGAGGGGCTGGAAACACATCCTCTTCCCCAGGGACAACCCAGCATGCAGAGCAGCCTGCTCTGGGTGAGGAGAATGGGGTGGAAGAGGGAAAGGTTTTCCAGGTGCTTCAGGAGCTGTCACAAAGGATGGAGCTGGGCATGCAGTCAGGGAAAGAGCAGTGAAGGTGGGATGGGGGTCACTCAGCACCCTCTGATGAACCCTGCGGTTCTTCATGGCACTGTTCCATCAGGGAAGATACAACATCAAAGTTGTTTCATCCTGGAAAGTGCTAGGAATCTCTAGGGAAGGAGCCTTGTGGTGCTACATTTACAGGACTGACCATGAATTTTCCTCCAGACCAGAGAGGCTCCAGGGGAACAAAGCTCCTGGGATGGCTCCAGAGGCAATCAAGCCTCATTATTCTGCTGCTCAGTGAACAGCTCCATCCACACATGGATTTGCTGCTCCATGTCCCAGCCTGGCTACTGGCACACACAGGAATTGCTGATAGCCCTGTACCCTTTATCCTTTCCCTCCCAGGACATCCTGTCTCTCCCAGGAGCAGGGACTGAGGACCTCCCCACAGCAGGACCCCTCTTACATGGGGGACAAGGAGCAGAAACGGGTGGCAGCAGCGTGGGGAAGAGCTTGATTGTGTTAATTAATTGCCTGGTTTGAAGAACCACTGCCACTTTACACTCAGCATCTTAAACAGAGGGAGGGGGAAAAGAAACAACCCATTAAACAACACACATGGGGGAAAGAAACCAAAACAAAGGAAAAAATCACCCTAATCTAATGTTTTGCAAACACTGGGCACCCAAACAGCTGATCTTTGTCAGGAACCTTAGTTCCAAGAACCACTTAGAGGCTTTCATCAACACATTATAATATTAATCAAGACTCATAATGCAGAGTGATTTGCATGCCAACAAATATATTTACACTGTAAATTGTTTGTTGAGAAGCCTCAGAGAAATATGCAATTCACTGCTATTGAACTTGGGTAGCAGGGAAAAAAAATAAAAGTACCAAATCCCTGTAGAGTTGGTTCCTTCTGGTTTTGGCAACACGACTCATTAGAATGCACTTGCACTACCACGTGGGTTTTTGCTCACAGCCATTTAGCTGGATCACAGCAGTTGGAGGTGGAAAAGCTTAGCAAGGTCCTCACAGTTAAATCCAGGTCACTGTCTTCTCCACAGAGGACACATAGCCTCTGGTAAACTTGTGCAGCAAGAGCCAAGGAGTCAAAGCACAACAACTGTCACCCGTGGGTGACTCTCTCTGACACTCAGAGTGACCCCAGGCTATTTATGCAGTTCTGTTGTGAAAGCCAAAGTGACCCCAGAGAAGTCCTGCTCCCACGGAGGGGAGGATGGGCAAGCACAGGGAGCTGAGCAGATGGAGAGGCAGTGGCAGAGCTCCCAGTGCCCACAGCCCCCAGTTCAAGTCAGCCAAAAAGCCTGAGGATGGTTGGACTTGATCTTAGAGGTCTTTTCTAACCATAATGACTCCATGATTCCATTATGTCCTGCTGCAGAGGACCATGGCAGCGTGCTCACTCCTGGGACCTCCTGCACATCCCTGCCAACAGGGAACACTGCTCAGAGAGACAGCTCAGTCCAGATCCCAGGCTTCAGGGGTTTGACCCACCCTGACAAGCCCTTACAGACTCCAGGGCACTGTGTGGAGAAGCCAAGAGGAGCAATTATCCTTATTATCTGCACAGGTTCACAACACAACCTGTATCTACAGCACGGAGGGAGAGGACAAGACAGGAAGCAACACCACTGGGATGTCTTTTCCAACCTAAATGGTTCTATGACTTCAAGAGCATTCAAATGGTTTGCAAGCTGATGCCACACTTCCCATCCCAAGGGATCTTGCCCTCCTTTCTCTCCCACCGCTTTTCCCCCCTGCACCCCTGCTCTTTCCACTGTGGTGTGCAGGTCCTGCCGTGTCTCCGTGTAAATGAGCACCTACTGTGCTTCCCATTCAGACCCCCCCCTCCCCGCCTGCTTGGGGCTCTGGGGCTGGAAAGGATGATTAGCAAAGGTGTTAGAGGAGAATTAAACGGAGTATTCTGTGGTGCCTCTCTAAGCTGCTGAAGAGCGGATTAGCAGGAGGCATTGATCTCCTGGTTCAGAGACCTTCTAAAGAGTGAGGCAGAAAAATAATGGGAGGGAGGAGGGGGGAACCTAATTAACACTGCCAGGGTAGCAAGCCCTCCATGTGGAGCTGGTATTAATAGACTGGATAGAGGATGCCCTGGTCAGAGCAAGCAGTGTTTGTTCATCCAATGGGTTTCCTTGTGCGGTGACTGGGAAGGAGCTGGGGAACAGGACCAGCACTAAGAAGGGGAGGTCACAGAATCACAGAAAACACAGAAATCCCAAAATGGTTTGGGTTGGAAATGACCTTAAAGTTCATATCATTCCAATCTTCCTGCTGTGGGCAGGAACACCTTTCGCTAGACCAGGTTGCTCAGAGCTCAGTGCAACCCAGCTTTGAACAGTTCTGGGTATGGGGCAACCACAACTTCTCTGGGCAACTTGATGACACAGAGCAGCAGAGAACCCTGTCTCAGGTCACTGCTGTCCCCATGGAGCTGGGACAGGACCAAAGGCTGCTCTCACACAGGTACCTCTGGCCACAGCTGCTGCCTTTGCTCCAGCTTTTTATGGGAAGTTTGAAGCTGAAGATGCCCTCCTGCACCCTGGCTAGTTATCCTACCCCCCAGTTAGCAGCTATTTTGGGATGACACCACATTGCTGCTTTCAAACCTGCCATGCCAGTCCTGTGATGAGCAGGGAAATGATCTGAAAGCCCAGGAAGCATTTCAGCAGAGGAGTGAAAATCACAGGAATAAACTTTGTGGGTCCTTCAGGTGGTTTGATCTGTTTGCATTTAATACTCAGTTTCTCTACGTGTGCACAGTGCAAGTCCCTAATCCCTGCTCAGTAATTACCAACATTAGAGGACCAGAGCTCAGTCCTACCCATCTGTGCTCGCTAATGCCTGCACAAGCATTTCCCTAACCCTCGCCGTGCCATGACATTAAGGACAAGCAGATGCCTTCAAGCTCTCCATTCACAATGACTGCCCTACAAAAACATCAGGGAAGGAGAAAGAGCTTGGCTGGGGGCAAAGGGGCATTTTATTTGATAAAATCATAAAGAGCAGTGCATCCTGCAGAGGAAGAATCTCTGAGACATAAATGTCAGGTTTATGAACAATTGAGCTGCTCCGTGCTTGCCCAAAATTGCTCTTTAAGGTCAGCGCTGTAAGTGTTCCCTCGGGAAATGGACTGCAGGGCAAGAGGCAAGCAGGGAATGGTGGCTGTCCCATCACCAAAGTGGGGCAGAGACACAGTACCAGGGCGAGGAGCCACAGCCCCGAGGTGTGGCTGCCCACATGATCCCAGACACCCACGCACACTGCTGTTTTGGGAATAGCCTCGGGAACAGGAGCATCACTGCCTGCCAAGCCCTGTGCTGACACTCCAAGGAAGCATCAACTCCCTCTCAGAAATGCAGATCTATCTGTGCAGCCACAGCACTTGGATTGGTTGTGCCAAGGTGCTGCAGTTCACCTTGGAATTAAAGTGATGGGATGCAGATAGACTCTCTTCCCAACTGAGGGAGGGGGTCCCTCCTGCTCTGAGAGTGCTCCCTCCATGGAAATGAGTGTTATCTTAGCAAAATTTGGTAAAGGAAGGCTTTGAGTACACAGGGAACCAAGGAAAAGCCCCAGACTATTTGAGAAGACAACAAGCTAAGCACGCTCCAGATGCATTTAAATCTCAAGGAAAGACCAACCAGATGTGGCTTATCCAGCTTAGCAGTTGGGCTAGCTGAGGGCTGAGGGGGCTGGAGGCAGTGGAGGGGTGAGCCATCAATGACACCAAGAGGCCACTTCACACTGATCCAGGGATGAGAAATGCTGGCAGGAGCAGTAAATGCTCCAGCACACCCTCGGGTGCCAAAAGGGCTCACACATGGCACCCAATTTCACAGCTGCACACTTAGGGTCTCCTGGCTTTCCCTAAACCAGGCAGGGTGACAGAAGACTGAGCCTGGAGCCACAGATCCCAGGATGCCTCTGCTCCTTCTGCCTGCCTGCCAGGGAAGACACCCCACGAGGGGACCCACAGGGCTCAGGAAAGCAGCTCAGGGCATAAATCAGAGCAGGGTGGAGCTGGGGAACTGCTCTCACAAAGGTTACAGCAAACAGCCTTAAGAGGAAGCAGGAAGGGTGAACTAACACAAGGTGTTTTATATTCCTCAGGGTTGTTACGACGGGACCTTGATGGGCCATATGGTCTTGTCTTGACCCTTAAATCATCTTATGCCCTTCTAACAGCAGCCATCACTGTTGCTGGCTTCCATTCCTTGTTATTCTTGGCACTGGGAGGCCAGGAATGCGAGGCAGCTGAAGCCTGTAATGAGATGCATCAGATAGAGACCATCTGGAAGGAGCATCCAACTTTAACCTTGAGGGCTACTTGGAAAAGGACCTTCAACCAGCAAAAGTCGCCTTCCCACTGACAAACAGCCCTCTCTCGACTGCTCCTCGCAACATTCCAGGGTCTTGGGAGCCGTCAGCCTCCAAAGGGCTCAGCACTGAGCCTCCTGCACTTGATGCCTACAAGATGGGTTGTCCATCTGCTCCCTGCCAAGGCACCGTGTCCTCGTGTGGTGGGAGAGCGGTCGAGCGGGGCTGCAGGCACTCGGGGGAAACGGGACAGCCGACAGCCAGGTGGGGCACAGCCGGAATAAATCAATTATCCAACGTTTATCATCTGGAAAGGCAGGAGGAGACTCAGAGGAAGCTGCAGCTCCAATCAGGACGCTGCAGGGGACGGCTCTATCCGCTGGCGCTTTGGACTTCCCTCGCCATTCCCCTCACCCTGTGCTCCCAATCTTCACTAACAGCCAATCCTTTGCATTTCCAGATTCACATCTACTTTAAAGCCGCTGACAGATAATGTTGACAAATCTTGCCTGGCCATCCGGAAGGAGATCAACTTTGCCATGAGCAGAAAAAAAAACATTTTGTAAACAACTGAGAGGCTTCTGCCTTTGTTTTCATCTCAATTAGTAAAGAAACCCACAAAAATGTGGGGGAAAACCCTTTATAACTCAAGATGCTGTGATGAGAACCTGCTCCAGGTGGATCAAAATATTTCCCATCAATGTGGTCTTGCTTCTTGGGTGAAAAAGCTGGAGGGATTTGCACCAGTAGCCTTAGGACCCCAATTTCATGGAGCAAAGTCCCGAAACACCTCTAAGGCTGCACTGAAAGCCAGGAAAATCTGTTACTTCAACCATTTGTTGAAGTGCTTCGCTCAATTGTGCCTTTGTTCCTTCAATTTTTTTAATTAAGATTGAAAGGCTGAGGCTGTAAAAAGAGGCATCGGGAAGCTGCACACAAGGGAACAGGGAAAGTTCATTTGAATGGAAATTGAGAAGCCAAATCCTTGGAAAGGCTTTCAAAAGCCACCTTAAACGACTTTCTTTGTTGCCTGGCAGGTTAAACACCTCATTGGAACTGGGATATCTGTCTTGAAATGCCTCTGCACATCTCCCCAAAGGCTGTTCTCCATAGCTTGGCTGCACGTGGACAGGTTCTTTTAGGAAAGAGCTTGTGCCAGGGTCAAACAGGAGCAGGATGCAAGAGGAGAGCAGGAGGGAGAGATGTACTGTGCTGCCTTTCTAAAATCCAGGGCTCCTCTGACAAAGAACCCTCTAAGAGCCCAACTACATCCCCACAGCCTGACCCAGACATTGCTTGAGATTATTTGAGAAGGATCAGGCAAATCGTTTCATATCAAACATCCCCCTGAGACACACTGAGGGAAAAAGATTCATTAATAAAAAAATCCAAACGAGCAGTGCTTATGCGGAGAGAGGCTGGGATTGAAATAGCAACCCCAAAGGGCTTTGGGAGGGCAAGCTTTCCTTCACACCGAGGGTGACCAGAGGGGACAGCTGAGCTGTGCCAGCTGCACAGGCAGCTCTGCCCATGGCAAACGTTATTGGCTCCACGCTGAAGGATTTATTCCCAGCCACAGACTTCTGCTGTCCAGCCAGGCTGGCTGGCATGAATCATCCACACACCCGACCTTAATTTAGCATCCGTCCATCCATCTCAGCGACGTGGATGCCAATGGATAGAGGCCCTAGGGCAGGATCAGGCTCACAGGATGCATATCTCTAGCAGAAACCCACCAGAGAAGATCCTGAGAGGTAACCCTCCACAGATGCTTCTCACAACATCTACAAACTTCAATTCTCCAGCCAGGGCTGGGCAGCAAACAACACCAGGGTGCTCTCAGGTGACTTTGCTCCCACCCCTGGGGCTCACACAATTTTCATTTCCTATTTTTCTCTATATAAATCGCTCAGATACTGTGCCCAACTACCCAAGTTGACTTCTTGGGGAAGGAAAAGCTTCTCCCTGTACAGCCATCCATCTCATATTTGTCCACTAAAGATGATTTAAAACTTTCTCCAACGTGCCTGCTGCTGGTCTGGACCTCAGAAGAGGCACAGCACCAGCCACCGTGGACAGGTGAGAGAGAAGCAATTTTGGCAAGACAGGTTGATACCACTCGTTAAGAGAAGCGTTAATTGGTGGGGTGGAGGGATGCAAAAGAGTGAAAGAGACAACTTCGGAGCAAACCCTCAACTCCTGATCCAGCACCTCCATTGACAAAGCCACCTCTTGGTGCTCTTCAGGCCAAGAAGGATTGTGAAGCTCCTCACACCTGCTCCCTGACCCAACAAAGGCTCCTGGAGCAGCACAAAGAGCTGCGATCCCTCAGCCTTTTCCATTTGTCTTTCCCCTCTTGCTGTCAGCATCATCATCCCTTCAGAGGGATGAAGGTGCCTCCACTGGGCGCGGGATGAGGTGCTGATAACAGGGAGCCACACAGGGAGCGTGCGAGCCACCCCGCTGTGTTATTAATACATGAACTTTGCCACCGCCCTCCCACGCTGCCTGCTGATTTTTATACCATATTGCATAATTAATCTGTCAACATTCTGTGACGAGGTATAAATATTAATAATACGATCACACAGTTGGCTGTTCCTTTTAAAATTCAAACTTGGCGAAGATAAATCGCGCACTTAATCTTAGCAAGCTTTGAAGAGTGTATTAAAAAGGGAGAAAAAAATAATAAGGGGGAAAAAAAAAGGATACATTTGATTTTGCAACAGGATTGACTGATTTTACCTGGGTTTATCTTTCCCTTTCTCTCTGCCTCTCCCCTTTCTGCACATGTGAGGGTGATAGCATTTTCTCAAATATTTGGGTGCAAGTACCAAAATGGGGTGGCAAGGGGAACACACACACAAGCTGTGCCCAGGTCAGAGGATCTTTCCTAGGTTAGGTCTTCCTGCACACATTCAGCTGGGGAAAAAAAAAACAGGTATGGCTTTAAAAATGCCATCAAGCACTGTTTGAAGGGTAAAGAATAGGGCAAGAGTGCATCCTCATAGAGGTCTGAGCTGCTTTTAGTGCCATCCCAAAGAGCTGGACGTTAAGGCAGAGGTTCCCAGTTGGGCCAACAGGAATGGGAAGCTTAAAGCACCAGCAACTTCACAAATGCCTTTAAAAACAAACTCAAGAGGGCCCAGCGCTGCTCAGCACTGCAGAAAATGCCTGTCTTGCAGACATGAGTTGTCCAAAGTAGCACACAGAGTTTCTGAGCTCTTTGCCACATGTACAATCCTCCCACACCCTTCTCTCGACAGAGGATGCTCGGGCTGAGGAAAGCCTGTGGCACAGTTTGCAGCTGAGATCTCTGAGCATCTACCAGCACCTCTGTGACTTTCTGACAAAACTCTGACAAACTCCACTAAGCCTTTGCAGAAGCAACTTTCCTGTTTGTGCTGGGCTCCAAGACCTCATTAATGCTTTCTGCCTTCCCTGATCCAGCCTTGCTGTCCCAAGGCTTCAACACCCCATAATTTCCACATATTGTTCATCTCCAGTTGAGATGTTGCCTCTTCCCATGCTTGCCCTGCCTCCCAAGACAAAAAGAAACCACTCTCTGCTCATGATGTAACACCTCGTGAACCAAGGGAATTCAGCCTTTTCCATGCCCATTGAGTCCCAGCTCATGTGCTTTTTCTAACCCTGCTTTTGTTTCTGAAAGAGGAAGACAAGGAGGGAAAAAAATCATCACACCACCCGCCTCCCTAGTACAAATAAAGCACAGTGATGGCAAACTCTTCCTTCAATACTCCAGTCACTTTGTTTTACAGAGTACTGAAATGAAAGGGATACTTTAGATTAAAAGATTTGTTTAATGGTCTGATTAATTCATTCCAAACAGACAGAGACTGTTCAGAGGATCTCTGTTAGCTCTTAACCTTTCCAGCTTGGGGTTTTTTTGTGTATAAGAGAGGATGTGTTTTAATTTAATATTCAGTGCCTGCTGCGCTCTCTCTGGGCTGGATCACATGGCTTTTCTTCTGCACATGGAGAAGGGACCAAATGCTTCTTAAAATAAACAGAGAGGAGCTGGTAAACAAGGAGGGCAAAAGCAGGAGGGCTCACCTGGCGGCCTGCACATGCCATGGGCAATTACCCCATTCACCCTGGTTCAGTTCACAAAATTAATTAGCACTGAACGCTGTTGGTCCATATTATTTATGAGCTAATGAGCAGGAGAAGCTGCAAATCCAAAGGCAAGCACACCAGGTGGCCAGAGGCAAGTTTCCAGCCCTCAGGAAGGGAGAGAATCCTAACCCATGATTCCAACAAGAAGCTTTGCAAATCCAGGACTGGAGCTGGGGATTTGAGTTTGGAGGTTTTGGGGAGGAGAGCTCACCTGCAGGATGGCAAGGCATGAGGGGAAACTGATCCTGTTCCTTGATTTTTGGAGACCTGGGCCAAATAGCAAGGGGACTGGGCAGTGCCCTGTGCCCTACCTTCATGGGCTCTGTAGAGCAGCTACACCTGCACCCCACAGGTCACGAGGTCCTGGCCACTGCAGTGCCTGTGTGCCCTCGGTGCACACAGGGCAACATGGCCATGACCATCCTTCACACAGGCACAGTGTCCTGGGCCTTCTAATGCCACTGGTGCCTTCTCCTCCTCCAAGGAGACCTGAGGAATGGCCATCATCAGGCATGGGCACACCCTGTGACAAGACAGATGGGTTGCAGGACTAGGACATGGGGGCAAGGTGACAGAGCTTCAGCTCCCAGCTGGCAAAGGCCATCTCTCTAACGGCTGTCACTGTCATGCTGGCACTCAGGAGGCCTATCATGTTATACCTGCTTCCTGCAGGATTAAGCTGTTTTCCTTTCCCTCTGTCCTCTCTAGCTGTGAAGACAGATTCGTCCTCTGACTGAAACACAGCGCCACTTTGCCAGGGGGAGAAGGGACAGTGACAAACAGGTGCGGGAAGCGTTCCCACCAAACCCCAGAGCAAACACTTTGTCCTCACTGCCACCACCACTCTTGTCCCTGGCTGGGTACACATAGTGTGGCATCAACCCTGAGGAAAGACAAGCTCAGCAAAGCGAGGGGGAGATGATCCCCAGGCGCTTCTCAGGTATCAGGTTGGGAGAAGTGGAAGCAGCATTTGGTTTCCGCCTGACGTGCTGTCGCTTACGCGGGATCGCAGCTCTGCTCTTGCCTTCACTCAGCCCCCTCCTCTACGGCTGCGGAGAAATAACACTGCTCGCTTCAAGTGAGGCAGAAAGTTCAGCGCTGGCATCTGCTAAGAGTACTCCAGTCTAGTGCTCATCTCTCACGCGAGCCTCCAACCACACGCCGCTCCCTGATCGCCCCCTCCTCCCAGAGGACTGGAGTGGGTTAGGAGAGGCTCCATTAACATAAACAGGATGATTTTGGGTTGCATGGACAATCTCCAAGGTAGCAGGTCATGAGTTCTACCCCTCCTTCAGCCCAGGCTCAGAGCTCCCATGAACGCAATGTTATTTCCATGTTCAGCCTCCCAATTAATTTCATCTGACTGATCTCTGTTTGCCTGTTTTACTGACAACATATCCCCCCACAATATCAATTCCAACATCCACAAATGAAACAAAACCCAAAAAAATCAGCTGCCCAGCCAGAACATCATTTTACTTTATTCGCCTGTTTATTATTTTTCACCCCATATGCTCACAATTATTCTTGTTTCCATTTTGCTGCTTAACAAGCAGAGGGGAGGGGGAAATCACATTCTCAAGTTTTTCCCTCTATCCGCCTTTCCCCCTTTTTTTAGCACAGAACAGATGTTTCCCACGTCAGTGTCTCTCTTGACAAAGGCAGTCTTTTTCTGGTGGGAAAAAGATACTCCAAAGGAAATTTTCCTCCAAGCTCTACTCTCAAATTTTTTCAGGTTTCCAAGGGCTCTTCCTGTGGCTCCAGCTAGAGCTCAAGACTAAGCATATCCTCTGGGTTATCCCAGCACACCGGACTGCCTGGAGTAGTCACCCAACCTTGCTCATTACGTTCAGGGCAGTTTATACAAAAATAGCATAATAACAGAAACTGCCATTAATGGAATAAATAACTCTCATTAACATCAACTGCAACTGTCCCATGAGGGAAAAGGAGTCCAGAATTAAAGGTATTCAATTAAAGATGTTTCAGAAATTTCAGTTTGATAGATGGAAAAAATTGTTTACAGTGAGGGTGATGAGGCCTCAGTACAGGATGCCCAGAGCAGCTGTGGCTGCCCCATCCCTGGAAGTGTCCAAGGCCAGGCTGGATGGGGCTAGGAGCAACCTGGGATAGTGAAAGGTGTCCCTGCCCATGGAAGAGGGTGGAAATAGATGTGCTTTAAAGTCCCTTCCAGCCCAAACCATTCTGATTCTATAATGTGGTATTAGCACTATAGGAGGAACGAACTCACCTAAAACCCGATGGATAAAACCACATCTAAACTGCTGTGAAAGCACAAACCAGCACCAATGGCCTTGACACGGGACAAAGAGAAAGGAGGTCTCCTCAGATGCCTTCAAAGAGGCACCACAGTCAAATCAGTTCAATCCCAGGGCTTGGTGCCAGGACCTCTGGCTATTTTTTGGCTCCTTGTTATCTACTGTTCTTGTTTTCTCACTTTGCCTGAATTGATTTGTATGAAAAATGGGGATGATAATGGCCAGCTAACAGTGGCAATCTTTGAAATACTGGCTCTGCTAAAACAGATGAGCTGTCTCAGCTTACAGAAGCGACCCTGTGAGCATCACCAGAGATGGAGTTCTCTTTTCCTAGCGTGAACAATAAATCACCAGTTCATCTCTGCTCTAGGATAGTCAGGGAATTGGGGTAGCAGTCAACAAGGTGTGCTTTGGCAAATCCCCCCACAAGCATCAACTACTGAATATTTCAGCACTGGCAGAGAGAGGAGAGGACTAGGGCTAGCTCTGCCTCTTCCTCCAGCTTCCCTATGTGAAGAGAACCATGTGCTTGAAGAGAAAAGCAAATAAATCTCTTGCTGCAGGAAAAGGCCGAAGAAGGACAACCTGTGTGTATGTGGGGCCTTCAAAACTCCCATCTGTTCTTGCTTGAGCCAGTGACACAAACTGCTTCACAGGTGTGGAAATATGGCCAGGACTGAAGGGATTCTACAAGAAAGATGGAGAGGGACTTTTACAAGAGCATGGAGTGACAGGACAAAGGGGAATAGCTTCACACTGAGAGAGAGTAGGTTTAGATTAGATACAGGGAAAAAATTTCTTCCCTGTGAAGGTGGTGAGGCCCTGGCACAGGTTGCCCGGAGAAGTTATGGATGTGCCATCCCTGGAAGTGTTCAAGGCCAGGTTGCAGCAACCTGGAATGGAGGAAGATGTCCCTGCCCATTGCAGGGGGTTGGAACTTGATCTTTAATATTCTTTCCAATCCAGGCTATTCTACAATTTTATGACTCCATGTTTGGCCTAGAGTCCCAGGCATGGTGCTCCAGGAGCATTTTCATGCATGAAGCAAACCACATGCCCACAATCTGAAGCACATTCCCACCCCATGCCCAAATCCCAGTGCTTTGGAGCTGCATCTCCTCCGGAGCTGCCGCGATCACTGCTGGCACCAACCCCTTCCCCAGGACGAGAAAATGTGCATTATTTTCTGAAATAAGTTTGACATTAATGAGCAGGAGTCTCGCTGGCAAAGGCTCCCACTGCGCAGCAGATGTGATGCAGGCTCACAGCTCCTTCCCTCCCTGCCGGGTGGATGGGAGGAAGAGCTGGAGTCACAGAGCTGGTGTATCGCGGCCAAGAAGACTGCGTCAAGAGGGACTGTCACCGCCGGTGCCAAGCCAAGACGTCCTCCCAGCAGCAGCCTGGATGCTTTTTAAAGAGGCAGGCTGGGAAAGAGACAGATGTCACCCCTGATAGACAGGGCAAAGGCAGGGGATGGCTGGCACCGGGGCTCGGCTCCCCAGGAAATGCCGACACGGGACACGGTCATTTGACTTCCTCCAGAAAGTGGGCAGTGAGTGATCGAAGCATTCGTCTGAAAGCGCTTGTTCCCTCCAGAACATCAGCTTCAGATTCAAGCCAGGCAGCTCAATTCCTCATCCTCTGTGCTCAATAAACCCTGGTCCATAAAATTTATTGCCTGCTTCTAGATGACAACTGCAGGAAAAAAAAAACCCATGCTGTAGTTGTGTCTTGTGTAGACGGCCTTTACAGATGGCATCACCACAGCTGATTTACGTGAGACAAGAGGCAGGCCAGAACCTGAGTCCTGGGAAAAATCCCATACCTGGTCAGCAACAAACACCTTCTCTTTGGCCTCATCCTCTCTGAGCAGTGTCCCACTCCACAGGTCAGCCACAGCATCCTGGAGAAAGTTCCAGTGCATCCAGGGACTTGGGAGAACTGGGTCTCACTCACAGCCACCTGCACCGGTGTGTGCATTGCTATGGAACCCACATCCTCCTGCCCCTGCATGGGAAATGTATAGAACAGGCAGACAGAAGGCACAGGGGGGACAGCCACGGCAGGAAAGCTCTCTCTGAGCTCAGGAATGTTGCAGTAGGACCTGCTGCTCTCATTCCTACACTGACTGTGACAAGGAGTTCAGTCCTCCTGCATTACACACTTCAAAAGCCAAGAGTGGCTGGTCAGCCCCAGGGAAGTGCATGCTCTCTCCACAGCTCAGGAAGGGCAGGTACAAGACTAAAATAAGAATAAAAGCAAACATTCACTGACCCTGAGAAAAGGGCAAGGGCTCAAGTTAACTGGAGTATCTGCAGTGCAGGACAAGGCTTGGACAGGTCTGGAGTGCCTGGGAGAGGAGCAGGGAGCAAAACCATTAGGGGTGGTGAAGGTCAGCACTGAAGGATGCAGGACTGATATCCTGGGAGACACAATCCCTTTGCTCTCATCCCCACCAAACTCACTGCGGCCCTGGAAGTGAGGGCTGTGTGAGCAGAGCAATGTCTCTGCCACGCTCTGCCCTCCTGTGAAAGCTTCACTGACAACAGGGGAGAGACACTGCAACAGCAAAGTTCAGAGCAGGTGAGGACCCAAACCACACAGCATCCATGTGTGAACGCAAAGCAATCTCCGTGAGGCTGGGTGGAAGTCAGGATGGGAGTGACCTCCTGAATCCTCCTCCATGGCACAGGGGCTAAGGAGCTGGGAGAGTGGGGAGGCAGCAGGAGGAGGGGGAAAAAAATCCATGGTGAATGGAGTGGAAGGATTTCTGAAGGAGCCACGTTTGTCACATTAAAGTGAGTGAAAGGCAGTGCAGGTGCTTCCCTGCCTGTCAAGTGTGTTTGTCTCTGGTCCTGGGAATTTTCATTATTCATTATTCGCCTGGCATGGATAGCAACAGGAGCACGAGGTTCTGTCTAATCCCCACCTGATAATGCATTTCTGATAAGCGTGACAGAGCTGACGCCACTGACCGGATTCACATTTCCAGCGGATAAAATGCCATTTACAGTTGGCAGGCACTGAAAATTCAGACTGGGGAGATAAGGGAAAGTATGGGCAATGGGTCCCAAGGGCATGAGGGATGAGCAGTGATGTGGGCCTGGGGACAGAGGTGACATCCGCACTGCTGCCTTGCCATCTGTGGCAAAGATGAATACAAGTATTTAATATTATAGACAACCCAAGTGAGGAAAAATCAGCAGAGGAAGAGTTTTGGGTAGACTTGTCTCATCCAACCTGAGTTTCCCTCTATAATACAGAATTTGAGAAAGCAGAGGCCAAAATTAGCCCACTGGAGACACAATTCAGAGCTCCAGAAGTGCATAGTGCTTGGAGAGACAGCTAATTCAAGCTGCCTGGGGTCCATGTCCACCAGCAATTATCACGCCTCGGATCAACCTCATTGACTCCAATCCTACCACAGTACAAAGCTACAGCAATGGGCCATTAATATTTATCAGGCTTCATATGAGGAAAAATAGCTTGTATGATACATTCTGTGCAATTTATGTCATGTATTTTAACAGTGGGTCATGGCAGAAGCCAGATAACAATAACCTTGTCAACCAGCAGGATTTATAGCCTGGTTAAAATACGTATAAAGGCACCTGTATTATTGCAACCATAAGAATTCCAAGTGTGAACACTCTAAAGAAGAGGGGATATTGGGAGAGGGGATATGACAGAGGGCAAAAACTGTGGCTATTTGCAAAAGAGAGAGAATTTAGGTCAAGCACATGTATGAAAGAAGTCCTTGATGCCAAGATCTGCAGGGCAGTGCAACCATCTCCCAGGAGGAAGGAGGAGATGCTCTGTTGTTTTCAACATTTTAGACTGGATGGAGAACTAAATATTACATATGATGGAGAGGAGCTCACACACTAGCACAGGGAAAGACTAAAATGCAACCTGCTGCGAAAAGTGGCAACGCGGAGATGGCACAGCCTTTCCATCCTCTTCCACAAAGCAGCTCCCCACACATATCCAGAGCTGAGCTGCTGATTTTCAGTGACACAGACAAGCTTGTAAAGCTTTCTGTTCCTGGCAGCCATGTGGAGTCAGCCCAGAAGGAGGGAGTGGAGCCTCCCCTGACTGCCATGTGATGAGCAGTGTTATTGCCATCCAAGTACTGGTTCTGCAACCCCACAAGAGACAAGGAGGCTGCACGGATACAAACAAGGACAGTATTTCACCTGGAAAAGCCCAGCTTGACTTTTAAATCCGAGCCAGAGCGAGTAGAAAATCTTTTACTTCTCATTAGGAGTCGAGAAGCAAATCTACTAAGGCTCCGAGAAGATGGCACATGGATATTGGACTGGATGTCCCTGGCAGATGGGGAACATGCCCAGAGAGCCCCAGACTGAATTGCTGCTGTTGGTCACAGCACCTTGGCACGTCCAAACATCTCAGCCTGGAGCCAAGAGATGCACACGGATTTACCCTCACCCAGGCTCTAGCCTTCTGTGCCTATTCCCTAATGACCTCTCAGGATCCAGGATCAAATGCCAAGGAGCAGCTCCTCCAGGAAAGGGGGAGATGAAGACCAGCTGGTCCCAGAAGACAAGAGCATCCCTGCAGTCTGGGCAGCAGGAGAGACACAGCGTAACTCCCTCCACACAGAGATCATAACTTTGCAACAGCAGCTCTTTAACAGCTTCCCTCACTAACAAGCTGCTCTTGTTTTCATGTTTTGGAATGGCTTAATCCTGTATATGATAACATCCCCAACAAGCGAGTGCATTAAACTGTGACAGCTTTTCACTGACCTAAGCAATTGCATTGTGAAAACGCCATTAGCGTCTCTCTCTTCTTCATCTAATCCCCCCTTCCCTCCCTCCGCCTCTTCCCTGGCCAGTAAGAGCTATGCTCAACACCACTATTAAATTACCCTTAGAAATACGCTCCTCAAAGAAAATCAATGCACACGTGTTTTAACACTTGTCACAAATAGATCAACCGGGCAATCAAACATACATCATTCCAGCCAAGGTTTAAATAAATACCAGGACATGTGTTGATGGTGAATTCCCACAGCTGGAGCACCTCTGGGCTGCTGTCTTGCCCGACACTGGGCTCTGCTCCACCTATATCTCCTCTAACAGGGGTGCTGCCTGCACTACTGAAAAGGCAGAAGGTAGAAGAATCGAGCCCCATCACACCAAAGACCATTGCATCTGGCTTTCCAACAATCCTCATGTACCTCCAGTGAAATCTGGGAGAGTGGAACAGGCAGCGCTGCCCATGGCAGCATCAGGCTGTGCAGAAGCTGCTGCACAGGCTCACTTGGCTTGTTTTTCAAACCTTTCTGCTCATTCCTTTCCTGCCACTATTATTTACTGCTCTGGGTGCCAGTGGGACGATTGTCCCCACGTCTGTCTGTAAAGAGCCATGGCTGATGGTTTGTATGGCGAACATGCACACAGGTCTAAAGTGCCTGATAAATAGATTGTGAGCCTTGAAATCTGTTCCTACTGTGAAGATGTTTGCTGCAACTATTTTTACTTCAACATCGTTTTCTCTCTCTACTTTTTTTTTTTTTTAAATCCATCCTTCCTCTTTTTTTCCTTGGTCAAATAGGGACAGAGAGGGATTTCTTGCAGACTAATTAAAGCCCCACATGTTAATGAACTCCCAACACTTTACTGCCTCAGAGTGTCTGTGGCCCCACAGGAAATTAATAAGAGCTTTAATCACAAAGAGACTTGAAAGGTCAGTGCCTGCTATGGGTCTCCAAACACAGAAGGCAAAGGAATCATATCATATTTTTTAAACACCCCGCTGAGAAGCCACGGGGCTGAGGCCAGAGGCAAAATAACAGGCAGAAAATGAGTGGTACAGCTGCCGTCACAGGGCTGAGGAAAAGCAGGACAGGAGAGGCTGTAATCACACGCTCTCCCTTTGTCTTCTATTTAATCTGCCCTACCTTTGTTATTCCTTCTTCTCTCAGAGCAAGGCCAAATTACACGTGATCGATCTGCTTGAGAGTAACCCTTTACCAGCCTACCTGATGGCTCATCTCCTGACCTTCCCCTCCATCCTCTTGCTAAACGAGCTCTTCCTAGTTTTCCTTTCCTTGTTACGAGTGTGCATCTTCCTAAAGCTCCTTTCAAGATATTAAGAGGTACATGGAAAAATTGATATTGTAAGTAGATGCTCCAGATGGACCAATTACTGAATTAATCCATAATACCCACCTGGCTGCAGCAGCCAGTTATTTACAGCAGGCACCAAGGCACACACATAATCTGTTCACTCCTCAGCACGGTATCAAAGCGCAGCATTACCAGCACCAGCTCCACAAGCTATTTTTAGCCCAGTGAAATTTCAGTCTTGAAGGACTCCAGCTCGAGGAGCATCTCCAAGTGGAGGAACAAACTCAGAAGGATTGCTTGAAGCAGGTGTTTGTTGGGCCACAGAGCATGGCCCAATCAGCAAGAGGATTGGGGTGATGTTATCTTGTGGCTGTTCCTGGGACAAGTCTCAGCCTTTCATGGTTTATAACATCCAGTCCAGCAGCATCTCTAGGACCAATGGGAGAAACCATCCTGAGGTCACAGCTCTGACTTCAGACTTGGTCTGGCAACCCCAAGCTGCCCACAGCACAAAAAACACCAGATCAATACTCAGTGCCCAAGTCAGGAAAGTCTCAATTGTCACAACCTGGGCAGGCAAACCAAGCTGAAGTCCCTTGACTGTTCTGAGGACCCTCAAAGCTTTGCATCCACGCATCCTCCTTGCCTTTCCAAGCCCCTCAAGAGGCTCTGTCAGCTCTTCTCTCTCCTCACGCTCTCCCCAATTTCTCTGACCTCTGAACCCACAATGAAGTGATTTCCTACCTGATGGACTATAAAAGCTTCAGCTCCTCTAATCACAGTGGCCTGTTCTGTGGAGAGAGAATCATTCTTGGTGGTGTTTATCATCCCTGCAAAGTTCTGCTGTCCTCCTTTCACTCCTCTGCCTCTTTAACCCCTTGCCACCCACAGTCTCCTGCTGGAACCCTTGGAACAGGCTGAGGAAGGAAGCAATTCCGTCAGGATGTACAAGCAGCTGCTCCCAGCACCCTCAGTACAGCATTTTCTCCAGAAAACTCTGGTCCTGCCTTTAAATGAAGCCTTCTATCCCTCATCTCCCCCAGACTCCTCAACATGGTTGTAATCCCACTAGCAAGAAGGAACAAGGTCAGAAATAAGTCCCAGCAGAAACCAAACTTCCCTGCAAGCTGGAAAGAGGTATCAGAGAGGCAGGAAATTTGGCCACCAAAATCAAGTATCCAGACACAAGAGGTAAGTCTGGCTCAGCCACAAAGTGAGCTCCTGCAGGGCTTATACCCAAAAGCGAGGGATCAGACCTAACACATGACTGCTCCAGCCCAACTCCAGAGTGCATTCAAAGACTTCTAAGCTCCAGAGGCCTTTCAGTTTTTAGGTGTACAAGCTAAATCCCAAGCGGGAAGGAGCCCCCAGCACTATCGCCGAGGCTCAAATAAAGACTTGGCAATGCACAGCCCAGGAGAAAACCCAATGATCCGACGGCGTCAGAGACATTTCAGACACCCTCCTGCTCACAGGCTCACAGCAAGTTCTTCTTCCCTCGAGTTCAAAGTCTTTTCCCTTCAGGCAGGTTATAATTGAGCACCGTGAGTTCCCCACACGGCCACTCTCGGACAAGACCCATCATCGCTCCAGTTTCTCTCCGGCAATTCCTCGATCTCATTTTGACTTACGGTTCCTCGTCCCCTCTAGGGATTTGGCCCCATCTACAGAGATAATTGGAAACACACCCTCTGCGTTCTCCTCCTGTCATGAGCCAGCTGTCTGAGGCTTTAAAGGCAATCTCCCTGTTTTCCTTTCCCTGCTCCCCATGAAAGCATCTGCTGAGATCCTGGGGAGCGGGAGGAGACAGCCCCTCTCCCTCCCCAAGTATCTCATCCTCTGCAGGCCAGCCACATCTTCTCCCTTAATTTCCAGCCAGATTTCATCTGACAGCACTTTAGGAAGCAATAGGAGAAATCACCATCGGAGCAATAATATGATTACAGTCCCTCAACAGCCATAGCTAAGGCTGCAATAACTGCAGAGGCTTTGGCCTCACCTCAACTCATCCTGCTCTGAGCACCCCAATCCCCACTCCCACTATTTTTTTATTACATTTGATTATCTGTCTGCACCAGAGAGGGGGAAAAGCACGCAAACCCATGGGAGATGCAGAGAGCAAACTTTCCTGGTGAGAGCCAGTCCTCCCACCACATCCCTTCCTCCCTGAGACAGGGAATGTCTTCCCTTTCCCATCACACTGACACTGGCCTTTTGAACAACTGGGATATATGTGTGTGTATATATATATATACACACACATATATATACATATATATACACACACACACATATATATATATAAATATATATATATATATATATATAAAGAAGAACAACCCACTTAATGAGCTCTGATACCCTCCTTGTAAAGAGTGGGAAATTATCTGCAAGTCTAGGAATATCTTCATTAAAAATGCATTTAGCTGTGGAGCGCTCCAAAAAGAGAGACCTGTAATACATGAAAGATTAGCCCCAGATTGCTGATTGGGCTCTTTCACATCGTTATGGTAATTAGACTCACACAGCCTGTTGTGCTGACTCCGACACTTTGCCGGGTTTGCCTTTGTCTGGGATTTAAGGTGGATTTTCCCGCATTCCTCACGCCTTCTCTCTCCTCTCCAATTCCTCTGTCTCGGCCCCGGCCAAGGAGCGGGCACTACCTCGGCTCATCAATATGCCAAGTGCCGGGATCCGACTCACCCCGCTCCCGGCTCCCTCTGCCAGCCCCAGTCCTGCCTCGCAAGAGGAGAGAGAAATTAATGGTAATTATGAGGTGTGAGTGGATATTACAGCTCTCAATCTGATTGCCGCTGAAACAAAATAAAAAAACGCAACTTAATCAGCCGATTATTAAAGCAAGGAATAAACAAAGGGCGATGCCCCCTCGCCCCTCCCAACTCCCTCCTCTTCCTGAGCGCCCTCGCTCCAGCTGGTTGGGGCTGTCTTTGCCCCGTCTGTATGATTTGAAAGGGAAATCCATCTCAGCCCACCCAGGCTGTGGAGCTGAAGCAAAGAGCTGTACTTCAGACGAGGACTGAGGGGAAGGAAAACGCTCAGAAGGTTTCCACGGAGGAGCACATCTAATGATTGCAGTTTCCGACAAGTCTCCTGGCTCACCCCTTGTTGTGAAGTACTGCTCCTCTTTCCTGAGCTGCTGAACTCCCTCCGAGGATCACACGGCTGCAGACCCCCTATGAGCCACATGGGCAAGGCATGAAGCTGCCAGTGAGCCACTTGTTTAACCCTGACAAGGAGGAGAGGCCATTCCATGGCACAGAACCTGCACACAGGGAAGCTGGGAATGTGCTGTATTGCTGCTTGGGCACCACTGCAGCTTCTGCCCCTGAGCTACAGCAAACAGCAAAACAACTTCTCCTGGGGGTCTGAACTCCAGACCCACACCCTACAAAGTCTTTCATTGCTCCCCACCTGCTGAGAATTAGCCAAGACCTATAAAAATCCCAAGCAGGAGGTCAGCAGCCCCTGGGCAGCAAAGGTTTCCAAAACCCCTACCTGCCACCAGCTGCAGAAGCACCTCTGGGATAGAGAGGGATTTGAGATGCAATGGTCAAATCCAGCCAGCCCAGGAAGCAGGGAGTACAACAAATTACAAGCTCACCTCATCCCATCACACAAACAACAAGGCACTACTTTGTCCCTCCTAAAATACGTCTGGGCTTCTATGCTGCCACTGTCCCAGATGACAACACTCCTCTGGTGACCCTGAGCTGGTGCCAGCCTGTATCATCACTTGCTAATCCCAGCCACGAAGCCCTCTAACCCCTCTGCTCACCCTCTTATCTCTTGCTCCCCTATGTGCCCACCTTAGGTTTCAGCTGGAGTTTGTCTAATCCGGCTCCAAGCCCAGGGGATCTCACTGAGCCATTGGCCTTGTATTAACCTTATGGCACTGGGGCAGGTTTGGAGACTTTCCAAATGTGAGCTGAGTGTCTGACTCAGAATAATAATAGACAGGAACAGTCGTAAATTAATCTTGTCATCCATCTCTCCCTTCCTCATACATGTATTAATGTGTTTCTATAGCCCCTGCACATCCTCCCTCCACTCCATTCATCCATCTATCCCTGGCATGTCCTTTAATTACCTACCCATTAGGCTTCCTCTTTCCTGGCTCCACATTTGATCCCCTCTCTGACTGAACTGGGGAATATGTTTTAACCCTGCAACAGACCGTGGGGGAAGATTTGGGGCAAGTTTCTTGTGACAGGGGGATGCTGAGCTCTGTGCTTCCCAGGAGGGTCTCAAGAAATTCCTTCCTGAAAGCAAAAGAGCTTCTGGTTCAGTGGAGGAAGCTATAAGCTGGACACCTACCCCAGGGGACACAGTTGGGGTGCCATTGTGTTCCAAACCACTGCTGGGCATAGGAGAAAGTCAAGCCACATTTCCCATAAGGACTTCAGCTTTGGAAACCCACCCTGTTCCTCCTCATCCTATCCCCTTCAAATCCTTCCGCCAAGGTCCCATTTCCCCAAGTCCTTGCAAAAAATTGAACAGGGAGGATGCAATGCCTTTGCTTACAGATAGGAGCCAG
Source organism: Leptocoma aspasia (assembly GCA_013399835.1). NCBI lineage: Eukaryota > Metazoa > Chordata > Aves > Passeriformes > Nectariniidae > Leptocoma > Leptocoma aspasia. The sequence continues at coordinate 641,315 of VXAX01005190.1, read as the reverse complement.
GGCAACGCCAAATGGGTTAGTTTAGATATTAAGAAAGATTTCTTCACCAAAAGGGATGTCAAGCCCTGGCACAGGGTGCCCAGGACAGCTGTAGAGTCACCATCCCCATAAGGATTTAAAAGATGCAGAGATGTGGCATTTAGAGACATGGGTTAGTGGTGGGTTTAGCAGTCCTGGGCTAACAGTTGGATTCAATGGCCTTAAAGGGTTTTTTCCAACCTAAATCAATTCTCTAACTCCATCCCCGCGTGGTTTCAGGAAACCGTGGTGCGTGCTGACACAGCCTTTGCCTTCGGAGCAAGCAGATGGAAGTTCTTGCAGCTCCCAGCCCCCGGAGCTAGTGTTCGTGTCCAAAAAGCACAGCAGAGGCTCTCTGTGAACAACACCACCACCACCACAAATAAACCCAAGCACCAGCAGGATGACAGCTGTAATGAACCAGTGCATACGTCCCACTCAGAGGTTTCGGAGAGGCTGTTCAGCTGCTGATGACGGATGACATTTGGATTTCAGCGAGACAGTTTGCACAGGAAAGCTGCAGAGCAGCCAGTTTGGAGACACCTCTCTGCTTCCCCCAGTAATTGCTTAATAAGCATTGTATCCCTGCAGCCTCCATCACTGTGCCCACATCTGGCGGGAAGGGACAACAGCATACTGGGAAGCCACCACTTACAGATTGTCCCAGACTCTGCCACGGAGCAGCACCAGCTGTCCCCATCCCATCCCCAGCACCAATTTGCTCATGGAGCCCCCAGTCATGAGACACACCAATCTCCCCATCCCCTCCCAGCACCTTCCAATGCTTGCACCAGACTGCTGTTCCCAAAGATCTAACCTTGATCTTCCCTACTGCAAATTAATCTGATTCCTTCCTGTTCTGTCTAGCAGCGGACACGGAAAGCAATCGATCGGTCTCTTTTCTATAACAACTTCTGACATATTGGAAAAAACGAGATCGCATCTCCCTCTCTTCCTTCGGGTCCCACAGGCGGCACTCGGAGGTTTTCCAGGAGCTCTGCTTGGCTCCACAAACACCCAGCCCTGCTGCACAGGGAGAGGAGATGATGTGCAGATCTGCCCCTTCCCTCTCCTGCTACTCTGAGAGTTACACAAGGGGCTCAAGCTCTCGAGCCTGAAGGATATGGGGTGGGGAAGGATATGGGGTGGGGAAGGAAGCCATTAGGAACTAATGGCTTTAAACTGAAAGAGTGAAGGTTTAGATTAGTTACTAAGAAGAAATTTTTCCCTGTGAGGGTGGTGAGGCCCTGGCACAGGTTTCTCCATCCCTGGAAGTGTTAGGTTAGATGGAAGGCTGGGTTAGATGGAGCTTGGAGCAATATGAGACAGTGGAAGGTGTCCCTGCCCATGGCAGGGGTTGGAAAGAAATGATCCACAGAGTCCCATCCAACACAAAGCATTCTATGATTCTTTAATATCCAACAGACCAAGCAGTCTTTTCTGACTTGGGCAATAGAAAAACTCCAAGAAAGCAGCATTGAGCCTGTCTCCCTGCATGCACACACAGCTGCATCTCCTTCCAGCCCTGCATTTCTCCCATGGAGTGCCCTGTGAGTGGGTGCCCAAGCACCACCCTCCCAGGAGGGTCTGTGGCAGAGCTGGTTCCTTGGCTGTGTGCCATCCCAGGGTCTGTATGACCACACTGAGCACCACCACAGCATTTGGGACATCAAAACAACAGAGACTGGCTTTGTCAAGAGCTCTGCTATTTATACCTGAGGGCCTGATGAGCACCAGCAACAAGGAAGACACAAAGGCGAGCGGCAGGAGCTTGATTACCAATGGGTATTTTTAGAGCATGCAGGGGGTGCAGGAGAATTCTCTGCTCCCAAGGCTGAGGGTTTTCATTGCCCCATTTGATCCCAAATGGCAGCACTGCTGCTGCTCCCCTGCATTGGACCCCTGCCTGCCAGCTCACTTGTGCTCCCAACTGCAAATGGGTAAATCACTGCAATTGCACTCAAAAAGTCACATCCCTGTCCTTCCCTTCTCCTGCTTCTCTGCACACATGCCCCAATCCCACAAAACAAAGTAATGAGTGGCAACTGAAATGCTTACACAGTTAATGGAGCCCACATCTCGCCCTGGTGGGTGCTGCTCCTTTGAAGCCAGAGCTAGGTGTGTGCGTGGGAGCCCAGCAAGGAACCATCTCCAGTCAAAGGGGAGGCAGCAGCTTTTCTAACTCCCAGGTGAGGCCAGGCCCCATGGGGGCTGACTCACAGCCAGGCAGGAGCTGCTGTGTGCTGGCACATTAACACAGCTGTGTCAGCTTCCAGGTGAATCAGCTTTGCCTCATCAGACACATCAACAGACTCAGCATTGCCATCCCCTCTCCTGTTCAGATTTATTTTAATTGCAAGATACAAATAGCATTCTCCTCTCATCTTCCTACCCACGTCCATCTAGAAATATCTCTCAGATCATCTACTTTTGCGTTCATGACTTTTTTAGCACTCCCCTCTTCTCTTTTCCACCTTGCCCTGATCCAAGTTTGTAGCAGGGACCAGGGAATCTGGAATGGGAAGGGTCTGGGTCTCTGCAGCCACTTTTCCAAAGACAAGAGGGCCTAAAAGCTGCGCCCTTTCTGACCAAGACCTCAAAAACTTCTCCAACGATGCCAGCATTCCATCTTCATCATATGCACAATCCACAGGATGTGTGCCAGCATTCCTGGAGTTTCAGAGCTTCCCTTGAACATCTCATTCCCACATTAAATGTGCTGGACACCCAGTAGTTTCTACCTGTATGGAAAAATACCAGCACAGCACCTCTGGAAACCAGGCTGTGTCTCCAGGGATCTGTGGTGGGTATAGGCACAGAGCAGCTAAGGAGAGAAAAACTTCACAGCAACTAACCAGCCACTTCAAAACCTTCCCAAAGGGGTTCCTGTTTCTCAGCCACTCTGGGGAGGGTGTCTGCCAGCGCACAGCTCCCCTTGAAGCCTTCAGCTCTTCCCGACTCCCCTTGGATACGCAAGAGCCATTTCAGCCTTGTCCTTGGACACCTCTTACATGCAGCAAATTAATACCAGCAATCAATCATTAATCAGAGCTCTCCTCCAGCTACCAGGGAAGGGAGCAGAAGCAGGCCAGGCTCTGCTCCCATTTATGTCAGACAAATGCAAGCCCGTGGAGCGACTCCAGATCTACACAGTGCAACAGACAGCAGAACAGGGCTGGGCACTCAATCACTGGCACCGGGAGCCAAGCAGAGCAGTCAGTGGCCCGGCAGCTGGGCCAGGCTTCAGCAGCTCCAGCAAGGCTATTAGCGAGGAGAAAAGGGAAGAAAAAGTACCCCCGTGGTTATTCACCCGCCCGGCCTTGCTAAGAGAATGTAATCATTAGATACGGCTTTTCCCATTATAGCTCGTTAATGACTTGCCATTGTCCTCCAACGTGTGAGGAGGGAAGCATGGAGGACAGGATCGGCCTGATTGCTGAGGTGTCCTGCACTAGCCACAATTGTAATTAAAAGCTGCTATTGCCCATTTCTTATTAAGGCAGGCTGGCAATTAAACCTGCTCTGCCAAGAATTGTGTCTTCCCTTATATATACACACATACATATAGAGATATACGTAAATTTTAAACGCAATTATTTGCTAAATAAGAAATGACCTCATTCTGCAGGTGTTTCAAAAGAAGTCCCATCATTCCAGACTGTAAAAATATTTTTAATATCCTTAGCATGGCCATCCAGCCTGTCCAACTGCTGCAGGGCTATTTCTTCCATGCTTCAAGCCACCCATGCCCACCCTGAAATACAGGAGCTGTAATCCACTCGCCCAAGCGAGGCTCCTAACCAGCTTATTTTAATTATCTGTGACACCAGCTCTAGATATGTACTGTGAAACTCATGATCTTGTGATTTCCAGCAGCTCTCTTCAGGGACCACGCCACACATTACTGCCACAGCCCTGCTCATAAACGGCTCGGCCTGTGCTGAGGGGACAGCGGTGGCTTTTTTTATTTATAGCTACTGTAAAAACCATGTGGCAACCGCCTGGAGAAGGGCAGAACAGCAACTTGGGGGAGATCTGGGAGCCAACAGGTCTCCTAGAAGGATGCAACCTGCTGGGGAATGCAGGAGGAATGACCAGCAAGGCTCTGCTCTGACCACCAGCAAACGCCAGGCAGGTGGTGCACACTGGCACTCACCTGGTTGAGCCTTGCACATCTCCAGCGAGTCAGCAGGGTTTCTTCTGTTTTTTCATGGCATGAAAAGCTCCAGCAGCACCAACACAGCATGTAGCCCCCCTGCCTTAAGTCCCTACAGACTCCTGGAAGCAGCCTGCCATGGCTGCCTTTAATAACTTTGCAATCAGGTTTAAATTGCCACTGCAAAAGGTTTATAAAAGTTTGTGTTGCCTGCTAATTAAATCCATACAAATGCCGGCTTGGCATTAATTTACTGTAAAATTAGTGTGAGGCTACAGTGGGTTATTTTCAAGAAACTTGTCCACGCTGAACTACCACTGAGGAGCAGCTGACCTTGGGAATTATCTCCCCAAAGCCTCCCTGCCACAGATCAGACACAGCTTTTCTTCCAGGCGCCACATGCAAATATTGTTGCTTTTCAATTATTTGCTGACTGATCCAGTGGCTGGGAGACAGCAGCTAATTAAAATCTAATTGAAATAAAATAATTTCCAATTCTGCTGCCTTTCATCGCCTCTTGGAGCAAAGGTTCCTTGTCACACGGACTGGATGTTCGCGGTCCCATTTGTCCCTTAGTTCTGCACACAGCCCATGTGCCACCCTCCTCTCTGTGGGGGATTTCCACATGTGGGGCGAGGATATATCCCCATGGAGTGAAGTAGGGACATGGGGGAACAAGGGAAATCTTGAAATAAATAGGGAGCAAAACAAGGAAAAAGAGGATGGCAGGGAGAGGTATGGAGAAGGCAGGGGAGGGGGAAGAGAGGACACAGCCAGGGAAGAAGAGAGCAAGCTCTGGCCATATGGATGTCCAAGGCCAGGCTGAATGGGGCTTGGAGCAACCTGGGCTAGTGGCAGGTGTGCCTGCTCACAGCAGCAGAGTTGGAACAAGATGAGTTTTAAGGCCCTTTCCAAGCCAAGCCGCTCTGGAATTCCATGATCAATGAGAATCTCTTCTCCCAGAGCAGCACCCAGCCAGCACCTCGACCAAGCCACATCCGAGCACAGAGGATAAATATACCCTCGGTCCACTCTGGAGGCACAGCCCCACTGGATGCCCTTGATCTGATTCCATGGGGAGGATGGAGCAGAAACGAGCATGACAGCAATGCCAAAACAGCCTCACCCTACAAGGCTGAGCTGAGGGATCCCCTCCAGCCACACAGCAGTGGGGGCAAGGAGCAAACTGGCTGCACAACCACCTCTATTTCACCCTTAAAAGTGAGGAAAAAAATCCTCTGCATAATTCAAGCAGAGGTGGCAGAAATGGCTTCCTGATATAGCTGCGCCTCAGCCATCGAATATAGAACTGGACACACTGTATAAAACCCAATTACTACTGTGAAAACCTCTCTCAGACATACACACTTGAGACTGTATTAACTCCAGAAACACACTATATCTTGTCATGCCAATAAAGTTCTTGACACTGAAATTGAGAGGAGGGAGAGCATCTATATGTACATGGGGACTATGGGGAGAGAGCCACGGAAAGCCAAGGATACAGCAGCAGCAGTTGATTATAACAAACCAGTTCAATTTGCCTGATACAGCTGCCCTTGTATTTTTTTTCCTTTTTTCCTCACTGCCTTTACAGCTCAGCAGGAGCAATCATAGTAATAATTAAAAAAATCCAACCGGAGTTATAAATAAAATGGGACAAAGAGAGAAAGGAAGAGGCACACGCAGTGTTTTGAGGCAGCGGAGCTGTCACGCTGAGGGCTTTGGAGAGAATTCCTCCTGCATGCCCTCCCAGCTGTCCTGCTTTGTCCCTTTGTGACCAGATTGGATGTTGTATCCCCAGCTGGTCACTCGGCACCACGGCCACGACCAGCAGCACAAGAGCATCCCATGGTGATGCTGAAAGTGCAGGGATGGGGAGGTGCCATGGCCAGTCCCCCATTTTTGAGGTGATGGGGAGGCTCTGTGCTCAAGTGGAAGGAAAGCTGCCAGCCTTGCCCTCCCTCCCATTGCGTCCCTTCATGTTCTGCATCCTCCCCCTCCTCAGCAGCATCTCAGGAGCACAGCTCCCTCTGAGACACCCACCACAAGTCCCTCTCCCTGGAAATTCTGCTCACAGCTGGCTCCCACCTGGAGTGCTCAGATACCAAATCTGCTGCTCCTCAGGTTTCATTCCAGTGAAACATTCTTCATTATTAATCCTTGGAAGAGGTTGCGGGGGATCACGCTGATCAAATGATATCTGCATTAGCAGGAACACAGCACAACTGTCACTACATTACACAGCTCTTTCTCTCAGTATTCACAGGAGCTTAAGGGCTAAACAGACTTAATTTGAGGAAGGAAGAGAGAGTGGAAATCTTTTGCCTCCACCACATGAAGTCGCTGTGGGAAATGACAGCAATGTCTGGCAGTTTGAGTTTGAGGAAGACATCCCGGGTTGGGATATTTGGGAGGCAGTGGCACCAGCCAGGATGGAGAACCTGCTCCTGCTCCTGGTGGACACAAATCCACAGCAGCAACCTGCCCTCCTTCCAACTTCAGAGACAGAGGAAGCTCCTGGAAAACAAATTTCCCTGTCCAAGCTCCCCCAGTACTCCTGGGAAGAGATGCTGCAGGAGAGGATGGGGGCTATGGATATTGCCACTGCTGTGGCTCTGCAAGGGATGCACAGCGCTGTGGGGAAAGTTCACAGCTGTCTCCAGATGCAGGGAGACTCAATTTGCTAAATATCTGGGGGAAAAAAAATCAATTCAGTTTTGGTCTCTATCATTCCCACAGTCTTTTTTCTAGCACCAATCCATGTGCCCCAAACTGAAGGAATCTGGAGTGAAGGTCCCCTCACATTGCTAAGGTGGCATTTGGGACAGGTTTGAATGGGCTTTTCCTTGTCAAACCAGTCCATGATCAAATGGGGAGCATAGGGCAGGGAGAGAGGAGGATGGCACATGGCTGAACACCTTGCACAGAAACTTCTGTAGCAGGTTTAATTTAAAAAGATAAAGAAAAAATCAGGGAGTGGGACATAAGGATTTACACTGGGACAAGAAGAGGCCTTTCTCTACCCCTCGGAGCATTGGCAAAATGCTTCCCATCCCCTCATGCTCTTGGGGGAAGATGATGGTTCTTCATATTAATGATAAGTGTCAGCGTATCAATTTCAGCCTCTCTGCGAGTTGAGATGAAACATGTGCCAAGGTCAGGGCTGGAAGGCTTAAGTGTATCTATTGTCATCCACATAATAGCACACGGATTCATTTCTATCATTTTTATCTCCCTTCTTTTTTAATAATCCTATAGCGAGGATATAATTCTCTATTAATACATTATAGAAGAAGCTTAATGGAAAAAAGCAGGGTGCTGCCTTTTTCTTCCCCGACTTACAAGCAGCACATACAGACAGGCGGGGTCTGAGGTTGCCTGTTCTCTTATTTTTTGAACTTTAAAAATGTTTTCACTACTCAACTTGCCTCTTCTTTTTTCCCATTACCTCAGACAAAACAAGAATACAGAGCTGTGCCTCCTGGGGCGGCTCATTAGAGGTTCCCCCAAACTGGAGGTTTTCTGAGCCATTATTTCATGGCGCAGGTTTTAACAAGGACATCTCTCTCACGAGCTTTTCTCCAAAATAAGCATTCCAAAAGGAGGTGACAACACGATCCACCATCGAAACTGGGGTTTCAAACAGCCGGAGCTACCCCTCAGCCTCCAAAGAAATTGTGTCTCAAACAACAAAATCCTAACAAGTTCTCCAGATGTCCTCCGAGCCTCCCAGAAAATAGAAGACAGACATATCTTGAATTTTTAATGTGAAAACACTCCGAAAAGTAAGAAAGCAAACAAAGAGGAACAAAACCAAACAAAAATGAATCTTTTTAGCCCTTCTATATATGTAAATCTCATCTCACTGATTCCAACATCTGTTTTTTCCTATTTTTTTAAATCTCAGCATAGCTATGTAAGAGAAACTACAGCAAACAACTCCAGAGCTGGAGCTACAAGGTCTGCTTTGGGAGAGGATGAGCCTGTCCCTCATCCATGCCATACCCACCATCACACACAGCTACGAGCACACAAATAAGTCCCTGTGAGCCCAGTTTTTTGGGAAGGTGAGCCTAGGTTTTGCCTGGACAAGCCAAGTGCTATCTGTGGCCAACATGATGTGCCATGGCCCACTCTGCCTTCCTGGTGTCAACTCATCCATTTCAATGTGGTCAAAAAGGAGCTTCCAACCACCACCTTGCCAGAGAAGATTAATTTTATGGCATCTGGAGATGCAAGTGTAGCAACACAGATGAGACAACAACTGCTGGACAAGTAAAAAGCTGTTTGTTTCCCCCAGCACAGCTGAGGAGCAGCCCACACTCATGGCGAGGTGTCAGCTGGACCTGTCATCTCCAACTGGGAGCCCAACTTCCCGTCACTCACTGCCACCGAGCTGCCTGTCGCCTGCCAGTCTCATCACATTCAGCCCTAAAATGCCACATTGTTCTAACTGAGTGCTGGCAGCCAGAAATGTCTCAGGGAGGAGGTGGGAAGGGGAAAATGGAGCAACGAGGGATCAAGACATTGACTGCAACACCGTTGCACGATGCCGAGCCTAAGGTGGGGGAGTGTTGTCCCGCATCCATCACCACACCACAAAGTATTTCTTACACACTTGTAGGAGGCAGCAGGGACATCCACCTCCTTTCCATGAAAACCCCCTTCCACAAGGGTTTCTCCTATGACTCATCCTACTCCAGTGGAAAAGCCTTGTGGCTATACATTCCCACCAACACAGCACTTAGTCCTCATTTAAAATATGGTGATCAGGGTAAACGGCTTCCAATTCCCTGACATTGAAAGCCCAGAGCAAAGAGATAAACGCTAACACTTCCAGAAAGCTGTAGAGATAGAGAAATTACGGCTGGCTCCTCTGTGGCTCCAAAGACCTGGCTGAACTCCTTCTGGGGCCTCCTGCTATTCCCAGCAGAGATCAACACAAGAGCTGGATGAGGCCCAGAGATCTGTGCTCTCAGCTCATTTATTAAGGAGCCAAGGATAATCCAGAAAGCCAATATTTTTAGCATAGTTTAAAAAAATAATAATAAAAGCAAAAGCACCCTTCTATTCATAGCATGGCTACAGAGGATCCAAGTTGTAATTCTGAGTGAAGGCATCCTTGGACGACAGCCCCTGGATCCCTGCTGTGCACAGCAGGGATGAGGCTCAGGAAAAGCCGCTGCCAAGAAACAGGATTCAACCTCTGCCCAAGCCACAGGCTGAATCCAAATGCCAAAACATCCCAGGGTTCACAAGCAGGGGTGTGGGGAACACAGGCTCATCTAAAATGCTTTTAATCTTTGCTCCCGAAAGAGCAGCCTCCTCTCATGGGATTTCTATGGGAAAAGAAAGAGCTGCAGGTGTTCAAGGTGGGGAAAAAAATAAGAGAGACATGAAAAAAAAAATATTCTCCCATCTTTGAAAACAAGTTTTGGGCAAAAACCTGCCCTGGAGCTGCTGCTTGGCTGTGGCTGGGCAGGTGAGGCGCACTCGCTGGCTCCCTCGGAAGGGACGTTGATCTCATCGTCGCATTAAACACCGAACCAGTGCTCACCGTGTTGAATTAGTGCCGGTAGATTTCTCTGCCTAGAACATGTTAGAAATCACAGTTGGGTTACAAGAATCAATTAGGGCCAGATGGGGGTGTGAAGAAGTCAAACAATTTGCCTTATTGCAGGATTCGGCACTCTGGCAAAGGGTTCTTTACATTTTCATTTAGATTTAAAAATCACTCGAGTGCACCCTCTGTATAATTCAATCGAGGAACAGAAACTACCAAGCGGGTAAGAGATATAATGTTCTTCTCCAGAAGATAAAAGTGGGGAAAAAAAGAAGAGAGGATTAGAGCACGGATCCTTGCAGGGGGAATTCTCTGTGGAGATACAGAAGTTGATTCAGCATCACCATAATCCAGAGAAGTTAAGAGCACATCCTCTCCCATCACCCCTGACTCCACCTGGCCATTGGTAGGAATTCAAGATGGGCATTTTGCTTAATGAATCATAGAATTGCGTAATGGTTTGGATTGGAAGGACCTTGAAAATAATATAGTTCCAACACCCTGCCGTGGGCAGGGACACCTTCCACCATCCCAGGTTGCTCAGATCTCCTGGCCTTGGACACTTCCAGGTATCCAGGGGCAGCCACAGCTTCTCTGGGCACCTTGTGCCAGGGCCTCCCCACCCTCACAGCCAAGAATTTCTTCCCAATATCCAGTCTAACCTACTTTCAGTGTGAAGCCATTGCCCCTCGTCCTGTCACTCCAGACCCTTGTAAAGAGTATCTCTCCATCTTTCCTATCACTCCCTTCAGGTACAGAAGGCCACAATTTGTTCACCCTGAAGCCTTTCCTTTTCCAGGATGACAAGGCCAATACTCTCAGCCTTTTAAACTTGATGATTATTTAGAGTTTTTTTCCAACCTAAATGATTCTATAAATTAGCAGGACAAAGCATATGGAGGCTGATGTTGGTCACCACCCCATCCCGAGCAGGATGGGAAGCCGGTCACCTTCCCATGGAAGGGACGCAGACGCACACAGACGGACAGCCCAGCAGAGCCAGGAGCGGGTAATGAAACCTGGCCAAGGTTAGTCAGGGGAAAAAACTCCTCGCTAATATGCAGCACACCTCCACCACCGCAATAAAGACAAGATTGAATTGCAGAACGTGGCTGCAGGTCTTGTTTCTATACGTTTCAATGTTGTGCTCCAACAGGTCGGAATATTGTTAACAATTCCGTCTGCAGAGGAGACATTGCTGAGCTGGGTAAAACATGTGGCAAATTTCTTTCTGGGCTCATCTTGGATCAGGTGAAGGCGTTTGATTATAGAGGCTCAGGGGTTATTTGCATTATGGGATTCCCAACACTCCTCCCGAAATGGTTCAGAGCATTATGTAAATCAGCCAGAGGGGAAGCTTTTGACGAATGTCTCAGCTGATGGAAGAACTTTAATCTCAAACCTGGCTACTTTTCCAATTACCTCGTAGGTCTTTTGCCAACAACAGCTTCATAAGGGAAATCCAGCCTTTACGGGGGATCCCTAAGTTGTTACGTTTGAAGAAGGAAAAGGGCAAAGGTCCTCTTCAGTTTTCCATCTGTGTGCATGGGCTAATGTGATGTGCTTCCCTCAGACAAGAGGAAAGGTTAAACGGAGCCCCATCGGAGAGGAAAGCCGCAAGGCTTAAAGCTGAGCTCTGCAAAGGAATCTGAGAGCCAAAGCCCACTGAAAGTCAAAGGATGATGAACATCTAAGCACACAAGGCTGTTCTGAACCATCTAAATGGAAATAAGTCCAGGTGCTTTCATGCCTGGGCTTGTCTGCTCCAAAGAAGTACCAAAGCCAGAGGGAGATGTGATAGAGCCTATCCTGCCCTCCACATGAAGCAAAGCTGGGAGGGATCAGCAAGAGGAACTCCAGCATTGAAGGGAAGGAAAGGGATGAAAAAGAGGGGCAGAGAAAGGAAGTCTCTGTCTGTGCCTCAGACAGCTGCCCTTTTCCAGAGCCCAGCTTGAATTTGCATCCACCCAGCATCACTAGAGATGTTTAACTCTGTTACATTTTCATTTCTGCCTTTCCTCACCTTTTCCACCCACCGGACAAGACTGGAACTGGAGCACCACAACTTTTCCATGAGAAGTCCCTTTCTCGGTCATGGACAGCTCTTTCTGGAAGGCAGTGAATCCTTTACCACAAAATCCCAGAACAAATCACAGCATTTAAAGGAAGAGGAACATCATCTAGAGACTCCTGTCTGGCTGGTTTTAGGTACAACTTCATTTCTGTTCTATGTTGACAGTTGCCGAGCTGTTCCTGAGCTTCCTGCATTGGAACATCCATTCCTTCCCCTTTGGATACACCTTGATTAATTTTGCTTCATTTATTATTTAAGCCCAGTATCTTCATGTAAAATATTGAAGACCTGACTCATTCTTTATTATTAAGCCCTGCCATGCAACCTTAGGAGGCTCTGAGGTCTCCGCAGCCTTCAATCTGCTAGAAGAGAACAAACTCATCTCAATCCCTCGGTAAATATGAGGGATTGCTGGAGGGATGCTGTCAGCATCCTGCTCCCTCTTACCTCGGCTGCCGCGCCGCCTTGCCATGGAAAACACTCTGAAAGGCTAATTCACTCTCCAACATCTGCACGGCTCATTTCCTGCTCTCCCCTCTCCCCCTCCAACCCTCCGCAGCTGGCATTGAAGTTGGTTGGCTCCCAGTAATCCCCGTTTGTGGATATAAATGGAGCAAGCTGGGAGCTGCGACTGTGGCCCATTAGACACCGAGGGCGGCTCTGCCGGCAAGGCCACAAGGAAATCCCACTCACCCAAAGACAACCAGGGGGATGCCATGGACCCAAAGCACCTCGGATGCTTTCAGAGTGCTAGTGGGGCATCATACGGATTTTTTCCCCCCACCAGAACCCCAGATGGGTCCCAGAATTTTCAAACCTTCATTTCTTTTCCATCACAGATACATTTTGGAGGTACACATAGCAACAGCCTAGCTTTCAGAAGCTGAACATGGAAAAAATGTGCCTTCCCACCAACCCCACTGCCAGCTTGCATTCTGGATGCAGAAGGGTGACAGTCAGTGATCACTCCTTTCTCCAAGGAAGCCATTCCCAAGTTTCCATCCTGACTATTGGAGCTCACCAGTTTAGAAAGCTGGGCAATCAAACCGTGTCTGGTGGTGGCTTAGGAGGAATTTACATCTGAATTTCACAGCTTGGTTCCAATTCTGTAATAGGCTGAATGGGAAAAGAAAATGTAGTGAATGCTTCCCTCCTTTGAGCGTGGATCTACACCTCAAGATGAAACTCCATGGCTAAAATTCATCCCTACTTCAAAGGCACCTCCATAACTCAAAGGCAATAAACCCAGGAAGAGGAAAGAATAAAAATATTTCAATGGCAAAAGACAAGGCTTCGCATTTCTCCGGCTCTCAGAGTACTTTGAAATGTAAGAGAGCGCACAGCGAACTGAAGGTCACAAGAGAAGTCAAGTTCACACCTTGAAATCAAGCCCAGCTGATGGAAAGGGAATTTCAGAGTGATAAAAGACTACTGGTGGTGCAAACTCCAGGTAAGCACCATGCATTGAGCACTCAGGGTAGCCCTGAGCTCAGCTCAATACACCAGTCTGGAAGTTGCATACCTTGTGCAGGTTCACCTTCAAAGCTGTCCAAAGAAGATGGCCAACCCCAATCAAAGAACTGTGGAGGTTGGAAAAGACTTCTAAGCTCATCAATCTCATCATTAACCACCACAGGTTTGGGCTGGCAGGACATTTAAAGCACCCTTTAGGGACAGTCTGAGAGGACATGGCCTCAAGCTGCACCATGGAAGGGTCAGGTTGGACATCTGGAGGAATTTCTTCACTGAAGGGGTTTTTAAACATTGGAAGAGGCTTCACAGGGAGGTGGTGGAGTCAGCATTCCTGGAGGTGTCCAAGGAATGCGTGGACTTGGCACTCAGAGTTCTGGTCTGGATCACAAGGTGGGGATCAGTCACAGATTGGACTCAGTGATCTTGGAGGTCTTTTCCAACCTAAATTCTGTGATTCTTAAAATGAACACCCTTTAAGCAGCTTTTTAGGGTGCAATGAACTGCTCTCTTGACAGACGCAATGACCACCAAGATGTTCAACAGCTCCCACTGCAATTTCAGCCAACAAACAGGAGGACTTTGCCTCCCCGTGCCCACACACTGCACTGCTGACAAGTTCACAACAAATCCGACAAGGAGCAAATTACACATCTGTAAATATCAAAGGCAGGCTGTTTTGTGAGAAGTTCAGCATCCTGAGCTTGGGTTTTCTTTTTTCTCCCATCTTCCCCCCACCTTTTTAAGCTTTGTCAATACCAACTGTGTTTTTCTTCCTAGAAACTGTATAATGATGAGAGAAGCTGTTTATTTTTCTCTTTAAAGGGATGAAGTATTTTTCACCAATATTTTACATGTCTGTAAAAACGATTTACGGGATTCAGCGGATGGGTTACAGGATGCCCTTTGCCTGCTCAAGGGAAGGGGAAGAAAGGTCACTCCAGGGTGAGATTTCATGAGCTTCTTTGCTTCTCAAAGGCCTTTATGTGAACACCATTCCCCTGCTTTTCTGGCCGGGGAAGAGAGAGTGGGATTGTAAACACTGATCAGCATGGGCTCATCTGGAGAAAAAAGATGACGCAAGACAAATATAATTGCATTTGTTAAGGGACTAAAGCAGACAGAGGGAAGGAAGAAAGTGGATGTGCTTTGCTTCAGAGTCAGCTAATCATCTGGAATGGAGCATGTGCAGCCCCAGCACAGAGAAAGGGGCAGGAACAAATCCCTGTCATGCCTTTTTGGCATGTGGTTACAACCAAAAACCACACTGGGCATAATAGAATGCACACACTCCCTAAGCAAGTCAGATTGGACCTCACAAGTGCAGTGTTCTCTGCACCCTGGGATAGAAAGGCAGCCAAGCTCCAGAGAGCATCCAAAGGAAGCAACAAGCATCATGATAAGGGAAACAGGAATTTTTCACTGGATAATGAGCAGGAAGGCTGGAAGATACTCACGTGAGGATCCACAGCTGATCCCTGGAACTAAGGAGTGTTTCTGTACCGGTATTTACCTCTCTGCCTCCACCACCTTTGCTTCTCCTCCCGCCCACTCCAAAAGAAACCAGCGCATCTTATCGGCCACGTAAGCCAGAGACAGCTGGAAGGAATAGATTTCCTCCCTTCTTTCTCTCTCCTTTTTTTGGATTTATGACAGAGAGCTGCAAACCAAGAGCCTCTATTCCTGGAAGAGCAGTGCTGGCTGGGAAGCCCTGCGGCTGGCAGATGCACGAGGCAATTAACCCCTGTGCAAGCAGGAAGGGATGGAGAGGGGCTGCCTGCAAAACACACGGCAAAGGACAGCAGAGCTGATGTCCCTGCATCCCCTGCTCGCTGCCTTAGGGCACAGCTGGACAAGGGACTGGGGACATCACCTCCCCAGGAGACAACTCTGTAGGAGCTGCCATATGAGCTGGGGCTTGGATCACCCAAAGTATTTAGGCAGGCAAATATCTTGTAGGTCCTGAGCCCCTTGGAGCCTTCTCGTGCCTGAATCCACACTCCTGTACCATGGAACCGAAGCCCCACAGCACCTAGTAAGATCAGACGCTAATTAAATCGTTCCCACGACAGCTTGCAAGTTAGTTATGGCTCATTATCCTCACTTAACCGACTGGAGAAACTGAGGAAAGAGAGAGATTAAAGGATTTGCGAAATCTCCAGCAGCAGTCAGTGGCAGAGGCAAACCCGGAGCTCATAAACATTATAAATCCCCCACCCCAGGGCTCCCAACCCCCCACATCCTCCACTTGCTGTTTTTACTACAAAATTTTGCTTATTAAGAGCTGACTGTATGCAAGAAGCAAAGCCTGGGAAGCACCTTGCTCGAGAGCTCATGTCTGGAGGGCAGGTATGAAAGGGAAAGGACGCTGAAAGCCAGAAGACCCTCAAACCTCTCCAAAAACACAACCCGCAGGGGAGCTCACCCAGCCCAAACCACAGCACTTGACTGTGATCCTGAAAACAAACCCAGTGCCCTTTTAGTGCTCTCCCAGTTGCTGGCAGCATCTTGGAGGCACAAATATCAGCCCAAAATTTCTCCAAGCGAGCCAATAAATCAGTTGTGGGAAGAGACGGAGGAGCGGAGGGCCCCCAGGAGAGGCTGCAAAGCCTGGCGGCGATGGAGAGGATGCTGAGAGAGGAGGAGGGCTTGGGAGAGAGAAGCAGCGATGAATTTAAAGGGAATAAAGGAGATAGGAGAGCGGAGGAAGGGAAAGGAGCTTTAGAAAAAAGGAAGAGATTGACAGAGCAAAACAAAGATGGAGGAGAGGCACTGAAAGGAGAAAGAAGGAGACAAAAATAAAGGAGAAAAGCGGGAGGAGGAGGTAGCGGGGGAAGAGGGGAGGTGGCGAGACAGGGAGAATTAAAACAGTGACAGCAATTTAGCAGCCGACTTTTATCTTCAAGTTTAACGGGAGAAACCAATCCGCTGCAAGGAAGGTGGGTTCTGTCTCTGGCTGTCGCTGCAGCATGACCACCGAGGAAGGGAAGAACAGAATTGGGTCCTTCCCCTCCCACCAGCAGCGCTGCTGTTCATTAAAGATGGGATACTGCCTGCTCCCCCTCTCTGCTCCTCTGCTGCACTGGATCATATCCTCATTACCCCCTCAACGACAGTTTGCCAATCATAATTTGGTTGTTATTATTCTTGATGATGAACTCTGGCAGCTCCAGCTCCCTTGACAGAAAATTCCTGCTTCCCATATCCTGCCCTGCTACAGGGAAGGGTTCTTTCTTCTTTCCTAGGGATTAAAAGAAAAAAAAAAATTCAAGTGCAGTTTTGTTGGTTTGTTGTTTTTTTTTTTTTTAACTCAGCTTATCTCTTTCCTTGTGTTCTGTTTGTTATTTCACTGCAGATGGGCTTGATTTAGAAACATCATTGGCTGTGACACCAATAACTTCCACCTCCCCAGGGAAAAGAGAAACCTGGCAGAGCAGTTGGGATGTGGGGCTGCACGGCCCTGGTCTGGAGAGCAGCTCTGTACCTCCAGCCACCCCATACTCTGCACATCACATCCTGGAGTCTGCAAGTTGTGCAGCTGGAAAAGCAAAGCAAAAAGAATGGATTAGACCTTGGGTCTGAGACTCTCTTTGCTGCTCTGGTTTTATCCAGTAAGAGAAACTATTCCTCAGCTTGTCATGGAGAGCCCGTCTGCTGAAAAATGAGGATCATGAAAAACCCAGTTTAGGAACCTCAGGAAGCAAAAGTCCATGGAGATATCATGAAAGGGGCTGAAGAAAATATTCATTCCCAGGTCTGCTGGGGCTCACAGTGGGGTGCTGACCCACATAGATTTGGGCTGGCAGTGGGATGCTGATGCACATGCTTTGGGGCTCACAGTGGGACACTGACCCACACAGAGACCCAGCAGAGAGGTTTTGGGGGATTTCAGCCCTGGAGACAGGAGCACACTGCTGTGAGCTCTGCCCAGACTGAAACCAAAGAGGTTTTTATGGAATACAAGCACTGCCAGGACCACAGACAGCCCAACTGCCAGAGAGCTCCCCAGGACAGAGACATGGATCCACAGGAAGACATGAAAGCACCAGGAAAAACAACCCAAACAGGATCAGTATGTCCCAAAAAGGGTTTCCTTCCTGTGATCTTTAAGCCCGTGCCTCTCTCTCCCTAAGGCAGCCTCTCACCACAGGCACAGAGCAGCGAGTTGAGGACAGACACTGCATCTTTCACTTGTCCTCCCCAGTATCTCAACAAGGCTGACGAGCAAAACCACAATGCAAAAAGATCCCTCTGGAGATGGGAAATCAGGGGCAACCAGTTTGTCTCCCTAACAGTATCAGGCAGGGCTGGAAGCGCTGCTCCTCAGAGCTTCACCTTGCAAATAAATAGCTCTGAATTGCAGCCAGAAGCAACGGGATCTTTCAAAGACATTATCTGGGAGCAGTCAGTGGAATGCACCTAAAGTCTCATTAATCATCCCGCCGCTTACAGTACTTCTTAATGGCTTTTATGGTTTATCCTTTGAACGCCAACAAAGAGTGTGATTTCTCCTGGCTTATTCTATTAAACAGAAATCAATATCTAACACAAATGTGCCGACGGTGGGAGATTTGGAACGGCCGAGGAGGCACCTGTCGGGCCTTTCCTCCTCTCCTCTGATGTGGGCAGCAGGCTCTCTGAGGGACAGGGGTCTGCTAAGCGCGACTCCTCGCTTTGCAAAGCCAGGCCTAAGCAGGAGAGGGAGCTCACACAGGGGTTCTGAAACATGTTCGGTGACAACTTCTTTATCCTGGAGCTCAAAACTTTGGAGGCAAGTGCTGCGAGCGTGCAGGAGAGAGAAACTAGAAAAGAAAGAGAGGCAGAAGCAGGATAGGGTGGTTTTCATCTCTCCTTTCTATGAGAACTCTTGTGAATTTGAGTGATGCATGTGAGGCAGCTGAATCAACACTAAGCACAGGTATAAATAAGCTTCTGGGAACACGGGCTCAGGAGCTGAAGCTTGGTATTAATTTTTGCAGCATGAGAGGCAGGCAAGGAGAAAAGGCTTCGGGTCTTTCGCTCCCCCTTGCACTGCTGGAAACAGGACTAGAGGGTGAAAAAGGTGAGGAAAAAGAGAGAATTTGCTGTGCTGAATTAGTTGAAAATTAGTGTAGCTTTAGGACAGGGATGATCCTTCACCAGCAAAGCTTTTTAGCCCAGGTTATGTCTAACTGGGCCCTCTGGACCACACCAGGAGCCACCAAAGTAAATCAGCTCTGGGGTTCAATCTGCATTACACAGGGCAACCTCGTACACTTGCAGAAACAGGACCCAAAACAACTACAAAAAGCAGCATTAACCACCTCAGAAACCAATTCCAAGATCCTAATAGAAAATGAAATTTGTATTTGTTAAAAACCACTTAGAAGCTTTGGAGCCTTCTCTTTATGCTCCTCTCAGAAACATGCTGTTAAGTAATTAGCAATTTACCAGGTTTAAACAGTTACAAAAATCCTCCCTGAAAACACCAGAGGCAAATCACATCGCTCCAGAAATGAGCTCTTTCCTCCAGAGCCCTCAGAGGTACCAACCACCACATTCCAGAGAAGGAACAGGGCAGAGCCCACCCCACTGCTGCCTCAATGCACTCCCAGTGTCCCCAGAGCACGTGGGAATTACATAGCATGAGTGGGTTTGAGTTTGTTTGGTGCCACAGACATCTGGAGCTCTCCATCCTGGCACATCCCAGTCCAACCCATCCACGCACTGGTGTGATCAGGAGCAAGAGGATTCTGCATCCAGGAGCATCTCAGAGGCACCAAGTGCACCTTCCTTGCTGCCTTCCTGAGGGTCTAACAACACCCAGCTCCAAGCACTTCCCTACTCTCACAGATGCCAGCAAAAGGATCCAGAGGAGATGAGAGATGGAGGGGGTGAAATTGGGGAAGGAGCCAGCCCAGGCAGCCCACACAGCAGTGCTGATGGCACCTCCTGCAGCACCCTACAGGATTATTTAGCACGGCTGATTGCACTCGCTTCCCTCTTCAGAAAGTTTCTCTTCATGGAGAAAAAAAACCAAGGAGCTGAATAGTTGGGGATGCTCGAGGCACTTAACTACACTTAGCAACCCTGAGCCTGCCAGAAACATCCTTGTGCAAGTGACGATTCCAGAATTAACTCCCAGCTCTTGGTGTGCTTGAAAAAAAATGGAGAGAAGCAGGCAAAGCCCCTTCAGTGGCAGCTCTTGATTTGGGTTCAGCACCAGTTCACGCTCGGCTCTTATCCCATCAAACGCTGCCTGGATGGGGAACAGCATCTGACCTGCTGGGCAGCACCTTCACCTGCCAAAAACAGCTGGAATTTTGGTGGTTTGGGTGAGCACCAGGTGCAGCTTCTGTCTGGGCTTGTGGTACCTAATTCAAGAGGAAACACACAGCAGTGCAAAGATTCAGGTAAAGAATCAGCAGGTTAAATGTGTGTAGGAACATCTCTGGATTGGGTTGGGAAGGAGCTGCCCCATGCCAGCTTCCTGGAAGGAAAGAGGAAACACCTGCTCCTTTGCCTCCTAAAGAATTAAGGGAGGCAATGAAAGAAAATGCCTTTTCTCTGGCAATGCAACAAAAGGTCATTATATTTTAATCTCTTTCCGAGGGAAGGGCATCACCAGTTTACATAATTAAAGCTGTTGGGATTGTCCTTACACCTATCTGGATCTTTTTAATTATTTATTTCCTTGGCTCATGCTCCTCCAGCCTGAACATGACCACAGCATCAGAATCCTTCCAGAACCACTCCTACTCCTGCCACCCAAACTCAGAGGCAGAGCCCACAGCCAAAGCAAACAGTTCCAACATCTCTCCTCTGAACTGAACTCGATATTAATAATTTAAAGCTTTACTGGTCCTTTTAGTTGCGTGGTAAATTATTCACTGATTTCCCCCCGCTAACAGCACCCCCGCCCACGGCGCGCGAGGAGCAGGTGCACCCACACAAAGAGAGATGCTCTTTACAACTTCGGAGATGCTCTATCATGTCAAAGAGAAGGGATGAAAGGCAGAGGGAGGATGCCAGCCTCAAAATCACATCCTCCGCTATTGCTCTCGAACAGATAAACGCTCCAGGAGAGTTTCGTGGGGCATGTGATGATAGGAGACGTTTTTGTGATACACAGGTGTGAAAAAGGGAGACAGGCGGGAGAATAAAACCTGATAACACTTCACTCAGGCAGCGGCAGCAAAGGCAGGTGCTTTTTATTCCCCAGCTGCATGAACCAAGAGGAGCAGAAGGGAAGCACGGAGCAGCCGAGCCAGCTCAGATCCCAGGCAGGATCTCACCCTGGATGTGAGAACCTCCCGCAGTGTGGCAGCTCTGTTCTTCCTCCACACAGGTATTGCACTCCCAGCAGCTCAGTTCCTGGGTTTCCAGACTTGGGTGCACAACGCCAGCCTGCTCCTGACAGCCTCCCAAGGCTTCCCTGGAAGCAGCCGTGTTCATTTGCATCACCAAACATGAATTTAACTTTTTTTGCAGAGAGACTGAAAGTGGAAGATGGTCAGAGACAAGTTTGCTGTTGGAAACATGGAAGAAAGCCCACCTGCTAGAGAAGGTGCTGCTTGATAAGCTGAGAGCAAGCCCTGTCCCTTGAGCCCAGCCTGAACTAAACCAGAACAGTGCGGTACACAGGGAAAATCCAAAGGATGTGACAACTAGATGGAATATTATTATTTTTAACTCCAAGAATAGGAGGAACAACTTCTAGGGTTTATCTGGGAACCACCTATGCATGCATACACCTCCACACAGGTGTATTTGTAGAAACCACTTCCCGAGACACCTGCACCTTTGTTTCCATATCACACCATGTCCTTAATTTCTCTATATACAACACTTTCTAAATAATCATATTTTGCCCTGATTTTGGACTCATCAGGGTCCATTTAATCTGGAGGAGCCTGTCTAAAGGAGGATTCCTCCAGTGACCTGCTAACAAGGAGCCTGGGGGTTCATTCTGTCGGTCACATCCCACTGGGAGATCCTTGGAATGGTCTGGGAAGGGCATCAACGATGACAACACCAGGGCCCCATGGGGCTTTTCAGACATCCCTGAGGGACAGTGCATTGCTCTACTCCCCACTCCTGCAGCTCCCAGGAAATATTCCCCAGCTCTGCTGTGAGAAGGACGGTGCTCATGGGTGAGGTGACACAAGTGGGATTTATCACCCAACACACTGGGAAGAAAAGCCAGTCCAAACTCAGCTGAGCACAGAGGTTTTTCCTCAGCCTGGGCTTGCGAGGGACATGACCTTTCTGAAAACTCTGGTTATTTATTTTGATAATCCTTTTGTTGGGATAAACGCTTTGCTCTTGCCACAGCCTCAAGGTCATGAGAGTTAATGAGGAGAGGAGAAAGGCCAAGTGAATGGGATCTGTCCTTTGCAACTGAAGGCATTAGTGAATGAGGGGTGAAATGAGGGGGCTGGACTCCTCTGCTTTTCACTCGAGAAAAGCCAACAACAGCAACACAGCTGCAAAATAAGTCTCTCTTTCTATCCCTTCCTTATTCTTTTATTCCCGTTACTGCCCTCATTGCTCTTCCCTAGGTGGTACCACCACCTCCATACTCGCACCTGTTCCTCACAAGCTACACCCTGATGGGAAGAGAAAAGGTTCATATCCATGCCCTGGACCCTCACACAAACACCCCCAAGGCAGCACTGTCCTGCCCCCTCCAAGGACCCCACACCCTTTTACAGACCCTAACACTGAGGTGGCCTTAGAGCAGAGCAAAGGGGTGGAAGGAAATCTGCCAACCCCTCCCTGCTTGGATACAGCCATTTTGGTGCAGAGATCTGCAAGAAGAATATTAAGCTTGGTCTGAATGCAGCAGCCTCGCTCAAGATTTATGAAGGATGAAGGAAGGAAGATTCTGAGGCAAAGCATCATCTCAAAAATAACTGCCGAGTCCTAGTGGGTATAAGAGATCTGTCCATAAACCAGTTTGTCATCACCAGTCAATAAAAATTCAAGCAATGGGAGGAGGAGGAGGCAATAGCCGAGGTCCCTCTCCTGCCACGCTGCCCCCACCTGATCCTGGCTGGATCACCTGCACACACAGGTGTGCAAAGGCAAGTCCATCCTCAGCCTCACTCCAAATGCACGTCCCCTGCCCCAGCGTCTCGAGGTGGGCACAGTTACACCCATTCAGTGCACAGAGCAGGGCTCTGATGGCCAGGCAGGACCAGGGCAGCAGGACCAGAACATGAGGAAACGGCCTCACGTTCCAGCAGGGGAGGTGTAGGTTGGATATTAGGAATGAATTCTTCTTGGAAAGAGCTTTCAAGCACTGGCACAGGCTGCCCAGGACAGTGGTGGGATTTAAAAGATGTGCAGATGTGGCCCTTGGGGACATGGGTTAGTGGTGGGTTTGGCAGTGCTGGGGAATGGTTGAACTTGATTTTAGAGGACTTTTCCAACAGAAATGATTCTGTTATTTAAGGGAGAAGGGTGGAGTCACACCCAAAAAATCCATCTGGTGCATGGTGTCAGCACCACACCCAAGTGCTGACCTATCAGATATCCAGGAGGACCCTGTTTCTCTCTGCCACCTACTGCTAACACTTCAGTCACCTTCTGAGCCAGAGAGAGGAGGATCTGGTGCCAGCTCAGGTGACCCATTTGGGGCAAAGCCTCCTGGTCACAATCTGTATCCAGGAAGAGCTGCCCAAGGCATGGGAAGAGGCTCTTTGATGAGCTGCACCAAGCTGAAGGCAGTTGGCAAGCAGAGCAATCCGCTGCTGTGATAAAATCTATCTTTAAAGGAGCTTGGTGCCTTTTCTTTCTTTTCTGTAGGTTTTTAAATGCTGCCTGATACAAAGGAAAACACCCCAGCTGGTAAAAGATGAAGGAAACTTCTCTCATCACCTTTCCCGTCAGAGGCAGCCCAGACACTCCGAGACACTTCTGCTACCTGCCAGCCCTGGGAACCTTCACATCTGATTTCCCTGTGCAAAGACGGGACATCCCCGGGAGGCGGTGCCGGATCAGCCGCCAAGGGCTGACGGCAGCAGAGAGGGAAGCGCCAAAGCTGGGAAGGATCTGTCAGAGTTCTCCAGGCTCCCATCCAGCTGGGGCAGGCCTGTTGCTTTGCTGTAATTCTCCAGTGCTCTATCAAGTCAAGTTTTAAATAGCTGAGATGATGGAGAGGTCTGTGGAGGCTTCAAGTTCTCTCCAAGGGGAGGATTTCTTCCTCTGCAAAATAACTTGTTCCCTAAGGGAACATCTCATGCTAGCTTTTGGCCACTTCAGCCCTTCCTCAGCTTCCAACCTAATGGATCACGTCCCTCTACCCCGTTCTCCTGTAGTGTCACTTGGCAAACTCCTTTGCCCATCAAGGCATGGGGACAGCCCCAGTGGTACCAAGCCAGTCAGAGCCAGCACACCCAGAGAAGCAGGAGCAGCACCAACATGGGGAGAAAAAACCCTTTCCTACCAATCCCCAGCCATAAATTCAATTATTTGGGTGCTTCTCTGCTGGAACAAAAAGGAACATGCAGGGATATTACTGAGGTTGATTTAGAGCCACCAAGAACTGTGTGTGACCAAGCACACCAGCCATTTGTGTCCTTGCTTCTTCTCCATCTCACCAGGTTTTTCATTCCCTGAACCTTCTGGCTGAAAAAAAAGATTAAAAAAAAAAGATTAAAAAAAAGCACCTCGCCATCCCTTCTCATTACTAATCATTCCCATCAGCCTCCCAGGAAGCACTCTGGGGCCACTTGACCATTAACAGGGCACTAAATGCAAGGCAGAGGAGGATGTATTAATATCTAATAAGAGTGATAGATGATCTGAGCCACTCGGGCACTCCGGCTCAGGTACTTCTGGCAGGTACAGGAGCTAATTTAAAATAATAATAATAATAACAACAATAATGGCAGCAGCAGCAGCAGCAGCTGCCTTCATTTTCCAAGTCAATTGATTCCTCAGCAGGAATGCCATCTTGACAGATTTATTTTGATCGAATTGCCTAATTGAATACAGTTCCTGTTTCCCTTCACTTTGTGACCTTTCACGCCTGTGAAATAAATGCAATTTGGAGAATTATTCCTCAGCATCAAACTCAGCTCCTCCAGGGCTGGGGTGCCTGCCTTGTGTCACCAATTTGCCAACAAAACACTATCAAAGGATGCCAGTGCAAAGGAAGTGCCCAGGCTTGGGCGCTCTGCCAGTATTTCTTTTCCACTTCCACTTTAAAAAATGTTTAATAAAAAAAAAAAAACAAAACAAAACACTATAGGAGGTTTGCAAGAAGTACAACCAAACGTCCTGGCTGTTTGGGCAGACTTTATTTTCTGCCTATTCAGGTCCCCAGCATTTACTGTACCACAGCTCCTTCCAGTTTAATGGAAGAAGATTTGCTCCCCGTCCTATGATGCTGCTGGAATAAGATGTACCAAGCTCTTCCCTTCATCCAGCAGAGACACAGGCTCCAACCCCCACCAGCCATTCATCCAACTTCACCTCCTCCCCAGACCCTCCCAGCTCCTGCCTGGGATGCTCTGATGTGCCAGATACGAGACGATGCTTCCCATAAATTTCACAAGAACAAGTATCAAAGATTAAAAATAACTAAGCCACGTCCCTCACAGACAAACGCGCTGTCTGCACGCCAAGAGAGGTCCTGGTGAGAAGAGTTGCAGCTGAATCTTTTATAATAATATCAATCAATATTAAAAATGAATGGCCTGCTCAATTTTTAAAGCATCTTAAATTAATCTTTAAACACAACTATTTTGCTTAAACCAAAGGCTTTGGTAGCCTGAGAATGGTATTTCCATCTGCTCCCTCGGGCTCGTGCCAGGTAGCTAAAAGAGGTCTAATAAATAAGCAAATAATATACATCCAGCACAATTCCCTTGAACCTCAAAAGGGAGAAAATGCAGAATTTACTACTAAATTCATTATTGACTTAGGTGCAAAAAACATCTTTATCAGTGCATTATGCTAGGCCCTATCGAGACTATTAAACCTGCTAAATCCACTGGGTTTAGGCTGGATAATGAACCTATCTGCTACCCCTGGAGATCAGGATGGTGCAGGACCACAGAACCACTTAGGCTGGAAAAGACCTCTCAGATTGAGTCCAACCTGTGACTGAACCCCACCTTGTCACCCAGCCCAGAGCACTGAGTGCCACCTCCAGTCCTTCTTTGAACACCTCTAGGGATGGGGACTCCAGCACCTCCCTGAGCAGCCCATTCCAATGTCTAACAACCATTTTGGTGAAAAAAAATCCTTCTGATGTCCAATCTGAACCTCCTGTGGCACAATTGAGGCTTAAAAGGAGAGGAATGGGGGCACAGGGAAGGCAAGGGACTACAGTGAGATGGGGTTGAACCCATCTAATCCCCTCCTACAAATGCCTACACCTAAACAAATCAAAATTTGGACATTACTCCCATGCTCCCTGGGCTGCCCCAGAACCTCCAGAGCTTTCCCAGGACGGGAAAAGCCACTCAGTCAGGCAGAAAGCTTCCAGTACCAGTGTTTTTAATATATTCAGGAGAATGTGGCATTTCTGATGGCAAGACTTCTGCCTCACTTGCCATTTAATGTTAAGAGGCTTGTACATTCAGCAGCGTTTAAAGAGTAATGACTGTTTTCATGGTAAATGCTCTGTTAAATAACCCAGGATTATTGTGTTGTGTTATTGCATATATAAAATGGCATTTCAAAAAAAATAATAATTGTTTTAGAGCTAATTGATGTTTTTAACCGGCTCCGTGTGTGGAATTTTTATTTGGTGGAGGGTTGGGCTGCTGTCAGGAAGAGGCAATAAAGGCAGGGAGGCTTTGACCTGCCAAACTCACTCTGTCTGGGCTTTGTATGGTTCAGGTGCTGCTTGTGGTCGAGGAACAGGTGAAGGTTCAAGCTCTTTGCTCTAAAATGCAAAATTTAGCCACAGGCAGGCACCTCTGCACCCCAACCCTGAGTGTCCACCCGTGGCTGGAGCATCCCTTGTCCACACATGGTCAGTGAGACACCAGAGATCCACTGTGCCAGCACCACTCCTGCCTCCAGTCTGCAAATCTCCTTCTCTCAACCCCCCAACTTTGGTCAGTTATCCATGTGGTGACACTCCAGAGCCACCCAAATCTCCCTGTGGGGTGACACATCTCCCTCCCCTGTTCCCCAGTGTTATTTCTGCAGACAGCAAGGGAGAACCGCCCTAATGCTCAGGCTGATGAATCACTGGTGAGCAATCCTGCTGCGGGAGTTTTAACTCTGATCATTCCAGAAGGGATTAGGATGCCTCAGCTCCTTCCCCGCACCCACCTCCCGCAAGGCCATTGTCCTCGCCACATCCTCAGTAAAGCCACCACCGTCATTTACGGTGATTTTGGCACCTACTGCAGCCCTGCCCTGCTGAGCTGTGCACAAACATTCAGTGACCTCCTGGCTGCTGAGAGCCCAAACCATGTTTACACCCCTCGGAGTCCGTGGGTGCCTCAATCTTCAATCCAAGGGTGGGGAAGTGCTCCTGCCTCTCCAGCCTGGAGCCTTTGGGCTCCTCTGACAGCAGCTGCTTCACTGACCCCTGTCTGGAGACTCACAGGGCATTGGAGCAGTCAGAACCACTGGCAGGTCCTGAAGCTTCAGAGACGCAGTGACTTTGGGGATGTGCAGTTAATTACAGGAGCTCTTGGAGTTGCTGGAAGGGAGAGCAGGGCCATCAGAGCCCACAGTTAAAAGCCTCGACCATCTCCTAAGATCCCTGAGCCCACACGAGCCCGGTGCCAGCGCACTCAGATCACAGGGTGAGAGCAGGGGATGACACACACCTCCCAAAGAGACCCGGGGTGTCACTGAGTGTCATCCCTTGCAATCTGGCAGTTCATTAACTCAGAAAAGTCCCCAGCATCTCTCCTCTACGTACCAGAGCACAACGAACCACCTCACAACAGCTTATAACAAACCCAAGACCTGTAGTGCAAAGGCCAAAAGCCACCAGCTCTGAATCATCACAGGAAGGAGGGATGAAAGCCACCATCGTGCCCCAGACCCTGGCAGCAGCAGGGAACAGGTAAAAGGAAAACGTTCAAATGAAGCACACGATGAGGTTTGCAGACGGGCAGGGAGGAAACCTCTGCACTCCTCCAGCATGGAGGACAGCACAAAAATAATTGGGCTGAAATATCTAAGGGAAGACTGCCCAGAGCAGGAGAGTTCAAGACCATGAGCCTGCTGGTTTGAAGTTGCTCCTCATCTTCAGAAGTCACTCCCAGGCCTGTCTTTGCTGAGCCATCTGCCTCACACCAGCTCTCAGGGTGGACAGTCCCAGACCTGGCATCCTCAGGGCTGGCCAAACTCACCCATTGCTGACCTGCAATAAGAGTTGCCACCTTCTGCTACAGCTTTTCCCAGCCCCCAAAGACAAGCTTGATCTGATCTGGGAGACCACATCTTGCTTTAGGAATCACAGAGAGGTGACAGGAGTCATCTTTCTTAGCATCACCCCATGCTCTGCTCACGTCCTGTGATGCTACAGCAGCTGCAGAGTCCAGGAGGTGCTGGTTAAATGCAGCTCTGTGTGTTCCAACAGTGCCAATAATATCACTGGCTGCACACACAGACTCTATAAAACAAGATACAGACGTGAGAACCCGAGGCCAAAACAGTCTCACCATCATTTTCTTCCAACCCCACTCTCTGCAAAAGCCAGAGAACCCTGTCCCTCGGATAGGACAACTCCTCAGTTCATTCTTTCCTTCAGAGGGAGTCTTGTCCAGGTCCTGGGGCTCAGTCTGAACCCTCTCCCTCCCTTGGAGGCACCTGGATCCCAGAAGGACACTGCCCTAATGGGTTACATCTCATTACCGTGACCCCAGTGTCTCTCCACGTCTCCCTCTCCCTTCAGCATCTGTCTCCACGGTATCCAAGTGCCTCAGATGAGTAGAAAAGTCCCTTTGTGTGTTTTCCCAACCCTTGGCTGTACAAGTACCGTTTAATCAAGCTCAGTAATGAAGGCAGAAATGAGCCAGAACAGGCTGTGCTGCCACAGGCAGGATCAGCACAGACTTTGAATCAGAGGTGGGGGCTGACCCTGCTACCCGCAGGTGACAAAGGGGACAGGAGCAGCAGTGGGGTCAGGCACCTCTGTGGTGTTCCAAAGGATCCAAGCAGCCTCAAAGTTTCAAACAGCCCATGGGCACGTCAGCTGTAATACAAGTGCATGTGGTAAATCCCAGAGCTGTCCCTACACATTAACACTGTGGGGTATTTAATTCTCCAAGGTTCCCAGGCTCGAGTTTAACCCTCCATAAAAGTAACACTCACCTCAGGACCCCTAAAAGATATTTAGGGCACAAAGTCTGTGCTATGGAGTGTACTCCTGCCTGGCACTGCAAGCCCAGATGCTGCTGCCAGCTCCCAGGCTCACTTCTGAACATGGTGCCTGCTCTCCAGGCTTGGCTTTCTCCCTCTCTCCAGGATCCTCCTCGCATGGATGCTGTCACCATGTGCTTTAATTAGCACTTCCCTCCAGCCTGGCCAACTCCTGCTTCCAGCATTTGTAAGATGACTTCCCCATCTGTAAATCAGGCATCAGAAGACATCTCTCCCTCCCACACCTGACATTTCTGCCCTGCTGAGCATCCATCAGATGCTTTGAGGGGAGTCACACACCTGGTGGAAAGTGCTTAGGACACACAGCTTTCCTAAAACCAGCTCCTCTGGCCAGAGCTCTCTCCGTGTCTGGTGTCACACTGTCAGCTCCCACCACTTGTTGCTTTTCCCTCTCTGCTCAAATCTGCCAGTCCTGGAAATGGCATCGCACAAAGATTTCACCTTGTACAGAGCTGAAGTGCATGTGTGGAGCTCTAGGAACACGGTGAAAAGTTTGCAACCATGATCTGAGATCATCTTAGAAAAGCCACAAAGCAAATAAAAGGCACTTCAAACCATAGAATCCCAGAATGATTTGAGTTGGGAAGGGACCTTAAAACTCATCTTGTTCCAAGCCCTGCCATGGGCATGGTACCTTCTACTATCCCAAGTTGCTCAAACCATCTGTAATTTAACTAATCAAAATACGTGGGTTTTGTTCACCCCCTCATGGTCTGGACTGCCCCTCCTCTTCAGAGTGATTAAACATTACTATCACTAGTAGGGGATTACTATTTCTCCCTAACCAAGAGGAAGGAGAAACACGTTTGCAGCCTGTGCTACACAGATGCAAACAACTCCAAATAACTTTTATTTATTGGAAAACCACATTCACAATCCTGCTGCTGACATAAAACTCCCTGCAAGCTGTTCTGGGCAGGGACTATCTCTGTGCTATACACTCACACAGCCTCCAGGCCCTACTACAATATAAATAATGATAATCCCTCACTCAGCAATACAATGAAACACTTGCATGGTATTAAAAATTATTTAAAATTCATACCTACATTGGGAAATTATTCAGTAAACTCTAATTACTTATCAAAAGCAACGATGATAGTTTTAAGGAGAAGGAGTGCCCATAAATACAGAGCCATAAATAAACTGCTTCTTGGTAGCACGAATTAATTTGTATTTAATTGCTAGAAATTGCTATCAATTACTAAACATTCCTTGCAGAATAGGCAAATTCTTTTAAGAACAATTTCAATTGCTAATTAACAGTCTTTTTTTTTTTTTTTTAATTTTTCCTCTTTCTCGCCCCTGCTCCTGCCAAGTGCAGGAGACCTCCTAGCCAGTGAGGTTCTGCACTTTTGGAGGGCAGAGAGAGACCAAGGAGCTGCTCAGGCTTCAGGGGGTTTTACAACCTGTAAAACCCTGAAGAAATAGGAAAACCAGTGCTGAGAAACAGCCCTGACATAGCAAGGAGAGTGATTCCTTGCAAAGGATTGAAAGGAGGGAACTGAGAGCTGAAGTTACACATCCATCACACATCCAGGGGGAGAAACACCTCCCAAGGATTGCATATCTCCCCTGAATGCCACAGCAAAGCCTTGGCAGATGCTGAGGAAGGCTCTCTGTGCTCCCCAGCTCCTCTCCAGAGGCAGACCCTGCCCTCAGTCGGAGGCTGCAGGAGGATGCTCCCGCTCCTGCCGTGTGGCAGGACCCGAGCCGAGCCGCACGCCTGGCTGCCACTTCCCTCCTCTCCACGCTGAACAGCCCCGCTATCGCTCCTGACTCATTTTCTGGTGTTTTCTGCTTTGCTGTTGGCATAACATCCCATCAGCACAGTTAATTACATCCACGCTGAGTGTGAAGGACAGGCTGAGTCTCGCACGGAGCCGGCGGCTGTGCAATCCTTCCCGCTGCTCTCGCAAAACAGCTTCCATGGATGCTGACAAACCGCGGCGCGGGGCTGCCATGTGCCAGACGGCAGCTCCCGAGGGAGCTCCTCCCTGCAACGCCACGATTCGGATTGCTCTCACCCCCACGCCCCTCCGAATTCCCCCAGTGTCCCTGACGTGAGCTCAGACTTGTGGCTGCAAACTTCTTGTGTTGGGGATGTCCCATCCCTGGAAGTGTCCAAGGCCAGGCTGGAGCAAACTGGAAGAGTGGAAGGTGTCCTTGCCCATGGGACATGAAATGAGCTTTGAAGTCTCTTCCAACCCAAACCATTCTGGAACTCTCCGATCTCCCTGACCCTCATTGCCCAAACAGAGGCTACACAGACTCCCAAATAAGTTTGCATGAAGCACAAAATGCAGAAGAAACATCTGCCCACAGAAGCCAATCTGCCCTCTGCCAGCAGAGAAAGCCCCGGCACAGAAGGCCCTGTTCCCACCCAAGCCCACCCTGCTGCTGGAGGCACTCGTACATCCATGGGTGAGAGCAGGTTGGAAGCAGAGGAGGGTGCTGGGAAGAGCTGCTCATGTCTACAGCTCGATTAAAGAGAGACCCAGGGTCTCCAGGACTGTCAATCCAACATCCAGGCACCGCTCCATCACCGTCCCCCCAGGAGTGGGCTGACAGTCACAGGGAGCCATGTGCCAGCCATGACAAGCAAAGCAAGTGACACACACATCTCCTGCTTACAATAACAGCCCTTCCGTGTCTAATCCATCATATTCGATGCAGATCTCTTACCCTGAAGTGTTGTCAATGAGGATTTAATTTAGTGCTAATTAGACAAATATTGCATGTTGAACAGCCATTGATTATTAAGAGACAGGGAGCGTGGCTTGGCTCAGCAGTGTGCACGGACACGCTGGATTATATCCGGGATGAGGCTGGTAAATGTCTTGCTGTTTCTAATCATCAGATAGTAATTAACGTCCAATAACTTGTAACTTGGTTTATCATTATAGATTTAGGAAGGCAGTAATAGTACTGTATGCTAATTAAATATCAATTGATTATTTAAGGCATATAAAGATTTAGCAGCAAGGTAATAGATATACACAGTTGTTAAAGTTTAATATCCATCACACCGCATTCTCCTGTTCTATTAAGTTAGTGTTTAATGAGAAAGAGTGTTGTTACTGTAGGAAACTTTTGAATGGGAGTGCCCAAAATGTTTGGCAGCATGCAAGGTTTAGAGTCTCTCAAAGGAACAAAAATTCAGGAAATTCGGAGCCTCAGGTGAAGTGAGGTCAAGCAAGAGGTGGTGGCAGAGCCCAAGGCACTCCTAAACCTCCTAGCTGACATTTTGCATCTCAGTTTTCCCCTCAATCCATGCAAGCCCCATCCAAAAAGAAAGACAAACTGTCAATTCCCTGCCAGAATAAAACTTTCAAAGCCCAGCCCAGAACCTTTT
Organism: Leptocoma aspasia; assembly: GCA_013399835.1. NCBI lineage: Eukaryota > Metazoa > Chordata > Aves > Passeriformes > Nectariniidae > Leptocoma > Leptocoma aspasia. Next base: position 609,331 of record VXAX01005190.1, on the reverse strand, counting down.
GGAATCCCACCAACCCAGAGGGCAGCCTCATCCAACTGGAAGACATGCACAGGAAGATAAAGTTTGGAGCAAACTTCCCTAAATAATAATGGAAAATAAATCAATAGAGGCCTGCCAGCCCCTCTTCCACAATACCTGCCCTGAGAGCTGCCTCTCCTCCCCAGGATGGAGTCTGACCCCATGTCTAGCACCAGTGATTTGGGAGGGTTGGGAAGACTGAGCTCCTTCCCACATAAGAGATAAAACCAGAGATGAGAGACAGAAGCCTAGCATCTAAAAGGGAAAAGATAAATGGCTTCTGAAGGGAAATAACCTGCTGGACTTCATGGGTTTGGCAGCACCCTGCTAAGTGCAGCATCAGTCTTGAAAACCGCTGCAAGCTCAGCAATCACAGGACAAAGCACAGGATTCTGTCAGGGCTTCTCCCCAGAGGGAGCCCAAGGCCCAGGACTGTCTGGTTTTGGCAACCCTGGATGGCTCCTAGCTTGGGGAGGTGGGCTAGGAGAGAGATGGAGCAGGGAGAACACCGTTCAGTGCACGGAGCTATTTCCTGCAGATGGGCTGGCCCCATCGCTGATTTACCAGGCAATAAAAGCAAAATCAAGGAAAATGCCTCAACTGCACCCCTGAGAGTGTCCAGCCTCAGTTATAGAGTCTGGGCAGGCCCCAGCTGCCTCTTAAAAGCTTGTCTTGTACACAGTAGGTCTGATGTGACTGGGGAAGGGGTCCAGAGATGGCTGGCTCTGTGATGGGTGCTGGAGCATGACATCCACAGCAAGGAGAGGAGGAAAAGTGCTGCTGCTTGGGAACAACACAAAAAAAGGCAGCAGGAGGCAGCAAGATGAGGCCAGCACCCATCCTGCAGCAGGCTGGAAAACCCCATTGCATGGAAGGAAAATCAATGCACTCCATCATGGACCTTCCCACTCGGAGCACCACGGGATGGGGTCTAGAGCAAGACACAGCAACTGCACATCTCTACTTCAGAAACTTCCAGAGTCCTTGGTGGCAGCCCAAAATGCCAGTCCTGCAGCACAATGATGCCATGAACAGGCATACTCCTGCACAGGCAGATTCAGGGCATAAATCCAGTTCCCCAAGCTCTCTGTGCCATCCAGTAGGAACATTACCAGCCAGCTGCAGCCTGAAACTACTGCAAAGGTGGCTTTTCCTACCAGCTGAGAATGGATTTTAGACTGGGCTGGGTCTCAAAAGCAAGGAAGCACCTTAGAACTCCCAGCCTGCTTCCTTACAGCTGTCCCAGACAGTGATTCCCCCCTCAGGCTTCCCATTCGCTCACAGGCAGCAGCTCCAGCCTTGCCTGGGTCACCGTCTGAGGCATCTCCTGCTTCCCCCCTGCCCACCAGGCTCCTTACTCCATGGTACAGATGAGATTCCATTCATCTGACACAATTTCTCCTTGACAAATCTCTGCTGGCTGTGGTCTGGCTTCTTGTCTGTTCTAGCTGATCACAAATAATTTTGCTTGTTTGCTCCAGAGCGTTACCAGGATGGAACGAGTGAGCAATCTCTTACAATAGTTTCTCTCACTTTTCTACACCAACCACTATATTTGCCCTTCCCCAGGGGTCTGGAGCATTCCCTGCCCTTTGGGATGAGCAGCAGCAGTCCTTACATCACTCCAGCCACTTCCCTGCAGAGCCAAGCAGGAACAGCATCAGCCCAGGAGATTTATACCAGAACTCCAGCAAGAGAGCTGAGCAAAGGCTGAGAGAAACTCCTCTTAAATAGTTTTGCAGTGGAGTTTACCCGAGCTGCAGCAGGCAACAAAGAAACGTCAAGAGCAATGAGACGAGTCAGCGAAGGCGTCGTAGCAGATAAAGGACTCTTCAGGTATGAGACAAAACCAGCTTTGGAAACCTCGCAGAAGCGAGTTTAAAGTCTCCAGAGGATATCAATTGAGAGTCTGTCACTTGGTGTCAGGATAACTTTCTGGACAGCTCTCGGAGCTTGTTAAGCTCTCGCTTGGGCTGCATTTGAGCTCTGGTGGCAGCGCTGTCTGCAAGCACCAGCACTGAAACCAGAGATGAAAAAGATCTGCTGAGTCCATGCAGCTTTTCCATTATCCCTCCGAAATTCCCCACCATGACCTGCAACACCCCACCGGTGTCGGGCAGGGGGAGCTCAGACAGTGCTGCTCCAAGATATGCTCCCTCAAGGAGGGGATGTCTCTAAGGAGGGGCAACACTGTGAAATTGGGCTCCTCTCACCCCAAAACAAGGGCTGGAGTGTCCAGGAGGGATTTGTGGGCACAGGGTGGGAAATGCAGGATGAGATGCAGCAGCCCGTGTAAAAGCAGGTGGCCAAACCAGACGGTTGTAACACTGTCTCAGCATCACAATCTATGGCTCTGGGTAGGAAATAGCCACTTCCCCCACAGCAATCATTTCATCAAAAACGCTGCAAGACTCCTGCTGTTCCCACTAGCCCTGGATCCCTAACTTTAATTAAGTCCAAAGAGCCTTCCTGCAAGAACAAGGGAGGAGAGGGTGACTCAGACAGCGATGGGACCAGTCAGTGCAATTATCATACAGTTAAGAATATTAATTAAAAACAGCCCTCTCCCCG
>VXAX01005190.1:542332-598551 GCA_013399835.1 Leptocoma aspasia | reverse complement strand
CAGCCTGCAAATAAACATCAGCCCCATCCTCAAGATGCTCCACCTTTGTCCTCCTGCCTTCAACCCCCCACTGATGCCACCTCTTTGGCTTGCTGCAACTGCTTGCAATTCCCTGACCATCTTCAGATCCCAAGGGAAGATGGAAAACTACTCGCCACGCAGAGGCTGCAGAGGGACAGCAGCAGGGGAACAGGGAGAGGATGGAAGAGAAGGACATTGGGAAACAGTGCAAGGAAAGATGGAGCAGACTGGGAGCAAATGGGAGCTGGAGGCAGAAACCTGGGGGGGAAATGGATAAAACCAGGTGCTTTTGGGGCAGGGGCTTCCCCTAAGTGTCAGCACTTGGGGGATTCAGAATTTCTTATGGGAAGGCTGAAATCTCCCACCACTCCAGGGCTGCTTCACAAACATCCCCTCCTGCAAACAGCACAGAAAAGGGGACAGAAGCTTACAAATAAAAATTTAAAAAAAAAAGAAAAAAAAAAAGAAAAAAAAAAGAAAAAAGGAGATCCAAGTCAGCCCTCTGCTGGCAGCAGGCTCGGCTGGACTTGCAGGGGCCCCCCAGGGAGCAGGCACAGGCACCCATCCTGCTCTGACCACCACCAGCATCGCCTCCGAGAGCCCCAAAGCCCACACTTCACTACGGAGACAAGTTCCGACAGCGCGGAAAAGAGCACCGGGGCCAAAGGCACCTCTCTGGGGGATCATCCTTCTTTTAACTGCCTTGTTCACACAGCTCAGGTTAATCATCGTTGCAGTTCAATTAGGAAGAGCATAAGGAGACAGAGCCCTCTGCTCTCCAGCTGTGCCACAGCCCCCAGGCACACGGGGTGATGACAAGCCTGTCCCAGCGGGTCCCTGGCAAGGAAAAGGGACAGCATCCCAAAGTCTGGCAGTAACCGTGGTGGGAAGAGGGCAGACAGGCAACCAACACCTCCCTCCGCAGCATGGAGCTNGGAGGAGGAAGAGGAGGAGAGAAGGTGCGGAGCACGAGATGAAGGTCACAGATGTGTGGCTGCTGGAGACGCTACTTNCAAGGAAAAGGGACAGCATCCCAAAGTCTGGCAGTAACCGTGGTGGGAAGAGGGCAGACAGGCAACCAACACCTCCCTCCGCAGCATGGAGCTCATAGAGCCTCTAGCCAGAGCCTGACTCCCATAACCACCAAACACTTCCCCCTCCAAAGCCCACCTCAGGCACGGAAACCTGCCCGGCCGCCCAGGTGAGCAGAGCAGCCTCTGCTCAAAGCAGCACCAGCTGCTCAGCCCTGCGTGGCTCGGCTGCTCACGGAGAGCGTGACGGGCTCTGCTTGTGCCATCCCCGTGCCTGGCTTTGGGAAGAGCAGCTGCTCTCTGCTGCAGCCCCGTTCCTCTGGGTCTGAGCCAGGGAGCAGCCAGTCCCGGGTGAGGGGCACACGCTGCTCGCCGGTGCAGGGAAAGCAGACAAACTCCTCCGGGTTCTCCTGCTCCACGCTCACGTCCCACCACCCCCGAGCTCCTTCCCCAGGTCCCACAGCTCCCGGATTAACCGGCTCAGGTCCTCCCGGGGCTGCCTGAAGCACGCACAGCACAACCCAAAGCCCCGGCCACGCGCTGCCTCCCCACTGCCCTCCAAAAAAAAGCCAGGACTGTTCCCTGCTCGTCTGGCCCCGCTGCTGCGATGCCTGTGGAGAGCTGCTGTGCTACCTGGGCGATGCACCGCGTACACCTGTAACTCATTCAGGGAATGAAAGGGATGCTCAGCTGTGCTGTGCGGCACAGGAGTGACCCATCTGCATATCAGCCGCCTGTGTTTCTCCTACAGCAAACAACGTAAGGGAAAGCATCCATCAGAATTCATAAGATGCACCCCTGGAGTAAAAGATTGATTTGATATTAACGGATTCGTGCAGAGACTATAAAGCGATCGAGGAAAACACTGACACCTCGGAGGCATCGCAGCCCTGGAAAGCCGCTGGCAGTGCAGGCTGGCACCGGTGCCAGGAGCACGGACCCCTCTCCCCTCCCACGCAGGCACAACTTTGGGAGTGTCAGGCGCAGCACTAACTCACTGTCCGCCGCCTAAACCCCGGTGTCGTCTCCTCGTCTGGCACCCGCAGCCCCCCAGGAGGTTGCCAGCCCCGCGCTGCAGCCCGAAAAGAACCGGCGCATCCGTCCCTCCAAAACCGCTCCAACGGGGTGACCCCAGTACGACGGGGACAAGCTGCCATCCGGAGCGTCCCCCGCCACGATGGGGACAAGCCCCTGGGACACGTGCAAAGTCTCCAGTTGGTCCCAGGACCCTCCGGCAGCCCCGCCGGGCACAGAGCATCCCCCAAAAGCCGCAAGCAGGACCCCCTGACCCCCCCAAGGTCCCCGTCCAGCTGCTCCTACCTGAGCGTGGCGCTCTCCCCTTGCCGCACTGTCACGTTGTCCATGGCTTTGGGGAAGGTGGCATCTCCGCTGCGCACGGGCACTCCTGCGGGCACAAGGAAGAGCAGCCTGAGACAGAGGACGACCAGGCACCTCCAGGGCAGGGCCAAGCACCCACCGACCCCCATCCTGGGCAGCGGGGNGGGAGGAGGAGGAAGAGGAGGAGAGAAGGTGCGGAGCACGAGATGAAGGTCACAGATGTGTGGCTGCTGGAGACGCTACTTTCAGCTGCAGCTGGGCAGGCGCTGCGGAGATCTGGCATCAAAAGTTTATAACCCACGGAGGAAACGTGAGTGTCTGTGAAAGGAAGGGGAGGGCGGCATCGGCATCGCGGGGGACACAGCGGGCCGGGGCTGGGCTGTTCTCCGGCTCTTGCGCTTTTGTTTAAATCACAGAGGGAAAGGAGAATTTAAAAAAAAATACAAAAAAAAAAAAATTTAAAACCCCAATAAAGCTCCCCAAAATCCCGGTTCTGTCGCAAGATAGANCTCCGCCACCAGCCGAGGGACCCCCCAACCCTTCACCCGCTTGAGCCCCGCTGCAGAGGGGGCTTTTCTCGCACCACGCACCCCCGAGCTTGCCCTCAAGAGCAGCAGGTCGCCCAAACCCCCGCCCACGTGGGGGACTGGCTTCAGTTCTCTCTCCCTGTGAGAAACAGGGTCCTGTCCCCACGTCCTTGCCCCATGGGATGGTGTAAGACAGCTCCAAAGCTTCTGCCTGTCCTGTCCCTGCTCCCTGACACTGAGATCCTTGAATTAGGAAGCCCAAGGGCTTTCCACCCTGCCACTCACAACAGAGCATCAACAATAAATTTCAACAAATTTCCTCCTTTAGAGACACCCACACACCACTATTTATCTCCTCAAAGAGGAACTGAAGGCACCAAGATCTTGTTGACCATCCAGACACACCTGTGTGTGCCCACAGAAGAAAACTAACCCCGTGCTGCCCATGTTCCTCACACAGTTCCTCATGCCCAAGCCAGGCTGGACCTGGCTGGGTGCCTTCCTCCAGAAGACATCTGCCTCTTCTACTGATGTATCCCAGGGAACCTGTCCCTTCCTGGGGCTGGAGGAGGGAAATAACCACCAACAAGGGAGTTTTAGTTAATTCAGGACCCCAACCTCATCCAGAGATCCAAACACAGCTGTTGGAACTGATAAAGGGGTTTTGCAAGGGGTTTTCAGTGATCCCAAGCCAAATTTTCAGCAGAGAAGATCCTTTGTATGTGGCAGTGGGACTCAGTGACCCTAAACAGCCACTAGCCACAGGCTGGCACTGCAGAGATGTGTATTGGCACCCAGCACCAGCTCCAGCAGCAGAGGGATGCTCGCTGCAGCCTGGATAAATAGGACAGCCTGGGAGCCCAGGGAAGCACGGAGAAAAGCAGGGCTGAGTTTTCCATCAGAAAGCTCTTCAGCTGCTGAAAAGTTGGCTTCACCCCGAACGTGCAGGTTGGCTGCTTCCATGCCAGGGATTCTTCGTGGGGGGAGGATGGGAGAGGAAGGACACTCCATCTCCTTCCTGAGCTGCTCCACTCTGGCTCAGAGGAGCCGTGTCTGCTGGAAGGGAGGGAGCAGCAGGAGCCAGCACAAACCCAAGGCAGCCTCCAGCAGTGAGACCACAGGCACTCCTGAGCCTCACCCAGCAGCAGGATTAGCTCCAGGGGACAAGGATGCTGCAGGGACCACAAGCTCTGCTGGGTAAAATGGTGTTTACCCCTTGGGATGGAAGCTGTAGATGTAGAGTGCATGCAGCACAAAGCCTACCAGAGCCAGAGCAATCCAGGAGAGGGAAGATTTATAGGGGAAAAAAGCCTGTCTGCCTCACAAAGAGACTGTGAGGAGGCTGGAGAGCCATGGATCCATGAACGGATGCAAAGACAGGGAATAAATGGACAGACAAAGAACTGGCTGCTACAGACAGGTAAGAGAATACGGGGCATCAGGGAGGGGAGAGAGAGAGGGATAGAAAATTAATGGGATCCATATTTATGTAACTGGGTAGGGACTCAACAGCCTGGAATGGCTGTGCAGGACACTGCAGGAGACATGGCTCAACCACACTCATCCCTGAGGCCACTTTGGGCACCCAACAGTGCTGCAGGGAACCGGAGCAGCCTCTCCTGGTTGGTATTCTGGGCCACCCCAGCACAAATATGTCCCAGTTCCACAGCTGGGGTTAGTGGTACCTCCCCAGTGACTGCGCTGCCATCAAATGAAGGGAGCAAGATGGGACATGGGAGAGAAAAGGGCAAGGGGAAAAAACTTGAAATCCAGGAGGCTGCAAGATTTGCATGAAGCACAAAGTCAGCAGACACAGAGGCAGAGGCACTTTTGCACCGAGACAGTTGCAGACCTGAGGCTGTACAGGGTGGCTTCAGTTCAGGTCCATGGCTAAAAATATCGCCTCGCTGAGAGGGACTCTAGGCTGGCACAGGCCCTGGGGGCACCAGGCATATGGCAGTGGCAGATCCTGCTCCTCACGGTGACGTTAACAAGCCCTGACCTTCTCTCATCATCCCAGAGGCTCAGAAGGAAACTGAGCCGGCAAGGACGAGTCCCTGCACCTCCCCGGCTGTCGCCTCCCAGCCGATTGTCAATCTCGCCTTTTATTAGTGGTGCAGTTTAGCCTCCCTCTCCCGCCGAGATTTCTCCCTCGTTGCTCTAATCAGGAGCTTGCAAATGTCAGGAGTACAGGCCTGGAAGTAATTAGTGAGGGACCAGAGCCTGGGGGCTCAGCTCAGCCACAGTGCTGCTCCAGCATCATACTGGGAAGCAGCCTGCAGCCACCGGGACCTACGGATGGCCACGCTGGGTTTCATTCCCCAGCCTCATTCCTGCTCCCAGATTATTTCCCCTTTCTGCCACCCTGGGTTTCATTCCCCAGCCTCATTCCTGCTCCCAGATTATTTCCCCTTTCTCCATGCAGCTCAGGGCACACTGAAATGCTCACTGTGCAGCAAGGGGTGAGTCCAGCTCCTTTGGGATCAGTGTAGTGAGGGATGGGATGCACTACCACCGGGACACACTGCACACATGGGCCAGCAAGTGCCACCTCCACCTTTGGGACACTGCCTCTTCCAAAAGAGATCCAAGGACCGTTTCTCACTCCTTTTAAACCTACCTGGGTAGGGGAAACATGGACAAAGCTGCACCACCGAGATGTGCTTCACCCTACGACAGCAGTTTTTCCCTCAGTGGGCACAACAAACAAACAAAAAAAATGTGCTTGTCACAGTTCTCAGCAGGCAAAGAAAACTAAATCTTAAGACACAGATAACAGGAAAGAACATTTTTTTTCCTATTTTTTCCCTTTCTTTGAGATGAACTTTGCTGTCTCTCAGCCATTCAGCCTTATTCAAAACAGAAGGGGTTAATGCTGTACCCAGGAAAGCAAAAACCCGGCAGAGCTGTAGGGAAGAGCAGTCCTTGAAGGCCTTGTGCTTGTTTAATCAAAGAGTAATCTTTGCTCCCAGGGATTCGCCCTCCAGCGCTGGTGGAAGTGGAAGTTCTCCAGATCTGCCTCTGGAAACCTCAGACAAGCTTTTTCAATGACAACAGCTCCTCTCTGGTCCCCAGCTGGCAACAGCCATGGGCATTTTTTCCCCAAAACTGGGCTCTTTTAAGGCATCTCTCCTCTGGGGCAGGAGGAATTTCTAATCCTGAGCATCTTGGCCACCCTACCTGGCCAAGACATATGTGACACCTGCATGGTGAATGTGGAGCAGTGCCTCGGTACCGTGCACCATCCAGATGGTGTCTGGGCTCAGGGCTATAAGATTTTTAACTAATTTCTTTCCACACTATTATCCCCTCCTCCCTTTCCTCCCACCTCCTCTTTCTCTCCCTCCTTCTCTCCATCTGTCCCTACCCTTTTTCTTCTCCACCTTTCTCTTGCACACTTGCAGCTGCTAATTTTTCCCCAGCATATTTGGCAATCCATCCCGACACCTCTTCCCCCACACCTCGCCACCCCGCTTCATGCTTTTCCCGTTTGCTGCCGAATATTCTCATTTCTTCACCCAAAAGAGACGGCACGAGCACAGGCAGGAGGAAAATACACCCTCCCCATGCAGGGAGATTCACATCTCACTGTTCTGGGACAAAACTGAGCACCCACCAGTTTGTGGGAGGGGATACAAAGGAAAACATCACCCCTTTCCCAGGTGGAAAGCCTTAGGAGTGGGATTCACAGCTGCACTGACCACTGCCAGGCCACTGGCACACACACACCTTGGCTTCTTCCCAGCAGAATTTATTCATCCCACTTAATTTTTCCAGTTGTTTTATCTTGTTTTATCTTCACACTAAATCAGGCTCTCTCTGCAAACGGAACTTTTATTTTCCGTGCTGTTACGTTTAATGCATTTTATCGCATGAATTTAGCAAAAGAAAAAAAAAAAACCAACCTGCTGAGGTAATTGTGGGAAAAAAATGTGACTTGTTCTTCACATTAATTGTGGTGCTTGAGCTCCAAGGGCAGAAAATCCAGACTGGAGGCTCAAGCTCCTCACTTACACCTGGCTCAGGGCTGGTTTAGCAGTCAGTGCCTAGGTAGGCCCTCCAACACCATCCTTGTGCCCTAAATTCACACACAAATCCTTCCCTCTTCCATAAAATCCCCCCAGAGCCACACAAACCCAGGCTGGAGTCAGGATTACAGAGTGGGAAGGCAGGTCGCGGTTGAGCAGGGCCCACAGCACGGGGATCCCTGGGGATTTTAATGGGATTACTCTACACTTAATGCTCAGCTACAATCCCCGGCTGAACCCCAGCATATGGCACGTTTAAAGTGTGTGTAAACCTGACAAATGAAATCCAAATTGGAGGCAGCTCCACAGACACCCACCTGGAGCAGTTAAAGCAGCCTCCTCCTTACACCAAATATTAAAGGAATAAAGAACACCCAGTGATGCTCAAGCAAAGCTCGGAGGGGCTGGGACACCCAGGGGCAGCAGAAGCATCTCAACATCATCCTAAAAGCTTGAAAAACACAGATTTAATTTTCCTGCAGTATTTCTGACAACCATCCAGGATGGTTTAGGTTTGTTTTTTTTTTTTTTTTCTAAGGAAAGCAAAATGTTAAGATTTTCTCCGCAATGCCAAGATTTTTTTTTTGTTGCCATTTCTGATGGTATTTAGTGCATTTGGGCAAATTTTCAACTCCTGTGAGGTCCCTTTCCCTGAAAATCCAACTTCAGAGGGAAGGGATTGGGGGGGAGAGCATTGCAGACATGTGACATTTTGCTTCATTGCCAAAACATTTCCATATCAAAACAGCCAAAGTTCAGGCTGCTTCACCAAGGACATTGTCTTGGAAAAAAACAAAACCAAACCAAACATCACAACAAAAACCCCATCACAGTGCACAGTCTCTGCCAAAGAGATGATTCCAGGAGCCCTGTCCCAAATTTCCCACATCCCTGGGAAGCAGACAGTGACAGGACAAGGGGGAATGACTTTGACCTGACAGAGGGCAGGTTTAAATTGAATATTAGGAAGGGTGAGATAAATTGGATATTAAGATGTGAGAGTGAGAGGCACTGGCCTTTTCCAGAGAAGATGTGGGTGCCACATCTCCAAAAGGGACCTTAAAGAACATCCATTGCCACCCCTGCCATGGGCAGGGACACCTTCCACTGTCCCAGGGTGCCCCAAGGCCCGTCCAACCTGGCCTTGGACACTTCCAGGGATCCAGGGGCACCCACAGCTTCTTGGGGCAGTCTGTGTTTAACAGGTTTTTCAATCATTAGTTCCTAATGACCTCTCTCTGGGACAAGGTGTGGAGGCACAATCACATTCCCAAATTAGTCCAGGAGTAGGAGAAACACCAGAAAAGGGGCTCCGGAGCACAGATGCTGAACCTGGGCATGAAATATGCATTTGAACCCTACCAGCCATTACAGACTGGAAATGGAAAGCAGGATCTGGGATCCAGCCCTGCTCCTACCACAGTCTCACCCTGGCTGTGGAGAAGCAGGGAGGGTGCTGGAGCTCTCAGCTTCCCCCACCCACCAAGTGGAGCAGGAATGCCTCTCCCCTCTCCTGGGAACATTACAAGGCTCATTTCATAGAAGCTCACAAAGTGTTTTGTGAGCTCTGCGCTAAACTAATAAAAGAACAAATAAATAGATATCACATCGCCCTGTTTATCCTGTTTCTAAACACGAAGCCATCGCGTAGCCTCGGGGCTTATTTACAGAATACAGAGATGCAGGAATGATCAGAGAGCAGCTGTGCCACCTACACTCCATGCTGGAAGAGGGAAACACCACGCTCTGGGCTGTCCTGGGAGGCTCCAAATGGCATCCCCAGCACAGGTGAGAGAAATGAAAATCCTATCTTCCCATCCTCCTTGGTGTGTGCTGCTCTTTTTCACACCTGGATGGCACCAGAGCATCTCTGCTCATGGGGCTGGCTGGCCTGGCACCACCAACTCCTGTGCTTGGGGGCATGACCAGGTGTCCCCCCAGCAAATCCATCCCTTTGTGATGCACAGGTGAGGGACTGCACACCCTTGAGCCCCGCTCAGACTCAGAGTAGCAGAGTTTGCCTGCCCAAAGCAAACCTTTTATATCAGCAGAGCAGCCACACCAGCAAAATTTCAAGATAAAGATGGAGGGAGGAGAAAAACATGCTTGACTGATTCCATAGAGATAAATGGGGTCTTGAAAACTTGTATTCTCCTGAAGGAATGGCTTGTGCCCTGCAGCACCTGTGTTCCTCTGCCTACCATGTACCCTCATCCCCTCCAACATGGTCCTCTCAGCTTGGGCAAGACAATCCCAAATGTCCCCAGGGCTCTCACCACCCGCCAGGGCAGCCCTGCCCTGCCTCTCATTTTTAATGGTGCACAGAGAAGCTGTGGCTGCCCCATTCCTGGAGGTGCTCCAGGCCAGGCTGGACAGGGGTTGGAACACTCTGGGATAGTGGAAGGTGTCCCTTCCCATGGCAGGGGCTGGGACTGTATTATCTTGAGAGTCCCTTCCAACCCAAACCATTCTGGGATTTTCACACCTACACACACACCCACTCTCTCAAACCAGCCAACACAAACCAGCCTCCAGAACATCTCCCTGCTGGGGCAGCTCCTGGGAGCTCTCAGATCCTGCCTGTGCTGCTGCTGGAAAGGGCAGAGGCAGGAGGGCTGGGAGCTGCAGGGAGCTGTGTGGGATCTCTGCAGAACTGGGGAGGAAATTGCCCTGTTCCCACTCCTCAGCCCTCCACACTCTCCTCGTCTCCAGGCTCTGCTGGGCAGGTTTGGCAGTCGTGTTATGCAGGTAAAGGTCTGAACACGTGTTCTCAGCCTGTCTGAGCTACCCAGGCTGCTCATGCTGCAGATCCCAGGAGGAATAAAAATTCTCAGTATTTTCAGTCTTCCCCTCTGTGGCCAGTGCAGGTGATGTTTTTTCAACTTTGAAATTCCTGCTTCTAAGGGCTGAAGTGAGGGGGAGAAAACCATTAGGTGAGGGAAGGCTCTTGGTTCCTGCAGGCTTTGGGAAACTTCCCTGGGAGTTTGATGGGAGCTGTGGGTAAATGCTGGTGCAGGTCTCTACTCTCAGAGGCAGCAGAGCTGCTCCCTGTCTGTCTCACTGCTGATTTATTCCCAGTGGTATCGGGCACAATGAGATAAATATGCAAGTGGCACAGCCGGGGTGTGGATGGGAACATCTCCATCTTCCTAGGTCAGCTTTAATTCATCTGTTTCAGTCAGCCTGGCCTCAGCCATTCACTTCTGACTCCAACCCAATTCTCTTCAAAGCCCAGCTCTGCCTGGATGCTGGGATTAAAACCTAGGTTTGCAGCAAACAAAACTAAGAGTGTTTTATGAGGAAGAATAACCTTGGGGGAGGGTTTGGCTGCGGTTTCAAAGGCTGAGCAAGGTTTCTGTGCACAGCTCTGACTGAGTTCTGCTTGCTGTCAGCAATCCCTGCTATCTCCAGGCTGCTGACAACCCGACAATCCCTGATACTGCAGGAAGGAAACAACCTGCAAGCTGCAAAGCCACTATCCCGTTTTGCAGAGAGAATGACAAGGTAGGAAAAGACAAAGAAACCCAAATACCTCTGGGGAAATAAGAGACCTGCTCACAGCTATCCTGGAAGCTCCAGGTCTCTCCAAAGCATTGTTCCTCACGGACACATGGCTTGGAGCAGCCTAGGTTGTCATCAGGAGCTGCTGCTCCACAACCAACCAACCCTGAGGCTCCTTGTTCCTCAAAACCCCTTTAACCCCACCAATTCAAACAAGGACACAGCTCTTCAAAACCATGACTGTTCCCAAAACAGCAGGCTCTGGGTCCAAATTCACCTTCCCAAGCTGGACAAGGTGGTACAGGACATCAGAGTGAGCCTGCCCTGGGCTGTTCATGCCCAAGGAAGAGCATGGAAGAGCAGGATAAGCCAGAGAGCTCCATCCCTGCATCTCCTCCCGCTCCTCCTTATTAAAGCTGGCGTTTGTCATGTTAAGCAGCTGTTCTAACACAAAGCAAAACTGCCAGGAAAAATATAAGTGTTGCAGATGAGCGGCATTTTCCTCCTAACTGCTTTATTTTTATTTATTTGTGGTTTTGGGGTTTTTTTTTCTCCTTCCCATCTCCTTCACCCTTTACAACTACCCCTGCTATTGCAGCTGGCTCTGCAAGCCACCATCCTGATAAGCAGCCGCTCGCTCGCTTCTTCTGGTCCTCGCAGGCTCTTCTATTCATTGTTGTTTCTCTGTCGCTACAAATTGGCACTTCTAAAGAGATTTCCAGGCCAAGTATTAACCCCCTCCGGAGCCCAGGCACATAAACACACACGTTATTTGTCAAACGAGAGGAAGGCAGCCGAGCTGCAGGGAAATTTAAGTGACTTGTCTGAAAGAGCAGCGAGGAGCGAAGGCGGAGGAGCTGACAGACGTTTCTAACTGCTACAGGACCTGCTCCCTTCCTTCCAGCCCTGTCTGCAGCCAAACCCCTGAAATCCTCCCTCTGCCCCATAAATCAGCAAACTCAGCTCCCTTTCTGAACTAGAAACAGGACCCAGGAGTCCTGACATCACACAGCACAAAATCAGGTTTCCTTTCATTGCAAATTCTGGTCGAAACTCCTTTTAGAAAAAAAAGTTTTATAGAGGTTTTTATTTATTGTCAACTCCTGGATGATAAAATGAGGCTGCTACAAGCCCTATTTATTTCCCACCCTCGCAGGAAACAGAGGGGCTGAGGTGTGAAACAAATCCAGGGCTCCAGCACTGACCCTGGGCTCATGCTGGTTCACAGAGCGCTGGGTGATTATTTTATAATAGCTGATAGCATCTGTGATTTAATGCAGCTGTTAGAAATTAGCAAGGACTCCATCGAAAGCGTCCCAGTCACTCACGATAACAGGCTAATAAATCATTCCCCCAGTGCTCCGTGGCATTTATGGTTCTATTTTAGAGATGCAAAGTATAGATCCGGCTGCTCTCCTGGATTTATTTTTATTTATACTTTTAATAATGCAATTAAATAAATAAATTTAGGATGTTGTGACTCTGTTGCCAAAAATGGCACCGATGAGAACTTCCCCTGCATGACTTCCCTTCGTTATTTTCTCCCCACTAGCCAATTAAAGGGAAAACAAATGGCTCCAAAGCTGCTCCAAGATATTGTTTCCAGTGCACGGGGTGAAAAATCTCACACCACGGAAATCCAAGGGAGGCAGGAAGGGAGATGGGGGAGGAGAAGGAAAAACTAGGCTGGCTGTCACTCTCCTCTCCATCCAGATTTCCTCCTCTCACACCTCAATCCTGAACATCTAGAGGCTAAATTTCATGGATACCTACAGGAATGCACTCACAGCTGCCCAGTCTTCAATCAGCCAGCAAACCCAGCTTTACCAATTCCTTCTGGGGTGATAATCTAAGGAGCATTCCTTATGCTCCTAAGTAAGCAGAAAAGCAGCAGATTCCCTGTACCTGCCTACTGCTATCTGGGTGCTTAAAAACCTTCCCTGGAATGGGATGCCTGACCCCAGAGCAGGGGGAGGCTGTCCCGAGGCTGCCTGGCTCTCCACTGAGCCACTTCACACCCTGCCCTGTCTGCATCCTTCCAATCAAACCCAAGGGAATTGCATTTGCTGCCAGGGATGGTGTGTCTGGTTCTGCCATCCTGCTCTCCAGGGAATGGCCAAGGCAGGTGGGAGCACCCCCACACAGAGGGAGCTCATTGCTCTGAGGTGAGCCCCAAATCCTTCCTTCTCCCTTTGTTTGCACATTGCAACAACACACTTTGGGACACTCGTGTGTCCCAAATGGCTCCAAAAGCTTCACAAAGGGTGCACCAAGGAGCAAAGCACCCATCACTCTGCTCACCATCCTCTGGGATCCTCCTGCCTCTGCCTCGGCACATTCATTTTTCCACCTGCCAGAAACTAACACACACCAGCCTTCAAATGTCTCACTGATGGAGCTGGAGCAGAGCAGAGCCAAGTGGAGTCCTTAGAACTGGGAATTCAAGTTCAGAACTGGGAGGAAAACCCTGCCATTCCCAAGACTTGCATGCCAGAGAGAGGTCATGATGCATCTCTCCTGCTCTTCCCCCTAAATGAACTCCCTGAATGCAGCATGTCCCAGGATCCAACACACCAACCACGGACAGCTTCAGGGTCACAGCTCCTTTCAAAGGGCTTCTCTGACAGGGTTCACCAGGCTGGCTTTGGTCAGCCACTTTAGAGAGAGAGAGGGAAAACCTTGGGAGCAGAATTGGGACTGGAAGTGCCTTCACTGACTCCCAAGGGAGGCTCATGTTGGTTCACATTTTGAGCTTCTGTGGAGAGTTTTTTTTTTACACTCCTTAAAACGAGCCTTGGCGTGTATTCCCTCACATGGGCAGTGAGCCTGACAAACACACAGACATCCTTGGTGCTTTTCAAGGTCAGCTTCACCCCTGGGAGGTTTCCATCACTTGGAGACCGGATCCATCCTGAGTCCTGTGTGGAGAACCCTGACCCAAGGTGGGGAGCAAGCACGCCAGTGCCTCTCCTCAACATTACCAACCTCCTTGCTCTCATGCCTTAAATCCCACCAAAATATTAAAATAAGACTGTTCTTTCTCCTTCATCTGAGAGTATTTTCAGTTAATAAGGAGAAAGAACCAATTTATTTCTCAGTCACGCACTAAACTCTGGTGTTAGCAAGTTTGGAGTAAGCCAACACCCAATAAAGTCTGCACAGACTTCACTGGAGCTGGAGCAGATCTCTGCTGGGTCCATTTAAAATGCTCTAAGCATTTCCATCATATCCTCACTTTTAAGTAGAGTTACAGTCAGAAAAATTACTCTGCATACATGACCCCAGAGGTTTCATATTTCTTCTCCTGCGGTGACAGTTTCCAACCAGATCTGCTTAATTTACAAGCTGGGAGATAGGGTTGCTTTCCCCCCTCCTGAAAACTGCCAGCCCTGCAGATTCCTCTGGAATGGAAATAATTGCCTCCCCTCACCAGCTCTGCCATTGGAGTGCAGGATATACAGCCCTGGGCATGGCTCCTGGGTGATGGGACAGGAAATCCCATCCCAGTCCCCATCCTGGCTCTTGCTGACCATAAGCAACCCAGAAACTCAGAGAACATGAGGATCCCCAGCACTGAGATGCTGAAGATGGAGATCTTTGGAGCTGCAGAAAACCTCCATGCCTGGCTGTGAGGTCTCCTTTTAATTATAGAAACTGATTTTTTTGCAATTACCATTTAATATAATGCAATCTCTCATTAAAGCAAAGGGTTGAACCGCTCTGATCTTTTCCCATTTAATACAGACAGCGGGAGAAGGCTCTGGGAATTGGCACCACCCACCAGACTGGCATCTCTAGCTCGGAGTGCCAGCACAATCAGGTCAGCCAGGAGAGCTGCCTCTGGCGTATTCCCAGCTCCCTGTGGAGTGAAAACAAGCAGAGCTGCTCCCCCATGGTCTGAGCAGGGAGATCAGAGGTGTTCCAAGGAGGAAAGGGCAAGGAGCACACAGCCTGAGAGCTCCGTGGGGCTCTGAGCTCCTTCTCTTTCCTCCCCCTGTAAAACTTTTTGGGTTTGCACATCTCCCATGAATGGAGGAGCCACAAGTCCATCAGCCCAACTGGGATTTTTCCTGCCCTTCCTGACAGCCTGCTGCCATCCTCAGAGTTCAGCAACAGCCTCAGTCTGACACTGAAGCTCCCCAGATGTCCCTCCCAGCCCATGCAGTGTTTTGATCCTGCAAAACCCCATTAATGCCTTTCTAAAAGAGTCAAGCTTAGACAGGCATTCCCATGGGCCCAGCCAGGGCACATCCCACACCCAGCATCCAAAAGGAAAGTCCTGTTGCCTTCTTCAGAAGACATTTGCTACAATTATTCCCTTCTTTACCCCAAATCCTCCTTTAGCATGCAAGAAAATGAAGCAGCCTTGATCTCCACAGAAAGAAGAAGGTTTCAGAAAGCACTGGTAGCAAGATTTTTAACAATAAAAATTCTAATTAAATTTTTACATGTTTAAATACATTTGTCGTGTATTTTCATTAATAGCATTCTGTGCTGTCTTTAATTTGATAATCTCCTCACCCTGTGCCAATAACCTCCCCCAAATCCTGCGGCACATCTGGCACACCAGTGGCACAGGAGCTGAAAAACATTCCCGAGGGTACACAGCACATGGGGGGCAGAGATCCATGGTCCTCTGCTGGGATCAGCATGAACGGGAATGGGAAACACAACAGAGGGAGCAATCTGGAAATGGGTACCCATAGCCACGTTACACCAACTCTATGGCAGGTGGAGATGTGAGATGTGAGAATGCTTTTCCTGCTAGCACCAGTACACAGCAGGTGAAGAAGCAAGAGGAAAACAGGAATCAGAGGCATCTCTCAGAAAACATCCTGTTTTTAAGAGCATTGGCACATTAAAGACAAGCCACTCAGTTTTCCAAAGCCTTGAAGATCTTCTGAGCTTCAGCTCCTCACCCTAATGTGTAAGATAAAAGTGGGAAACAAGAAATGACCCCAAATATGCCTCAGTCACAGAATCACAGGATCATCACAGAATAGTTTGGGTTGGAAGGGACCTTAAAGCCCATCTTGTTCCAACCCTTGCTGTGGGCAGGGACACCTTCCACTATCCCAGGTTGTCCAAGCCCTGTCCAACCTGGCCTTGGACACTTCCAGGTATGGGGCAGCCACAGCTTCTCTGGGAAACTGGTACCAGGGCCTGCCCACCCTCACAAGGAGGAATTTCTTCCCATTATCCCATCTAACTCTGCCTTTTGTCAGGTTGAAGCCCTCACCCTTGTCCCATCAGCAGTTCTCAGAAAACATCCTATTTTTGAGACCATTGGCACATTAAAGGCGAGTCCCTCAACTTCTCAAATCCCTTAAGGATTTGCTGAGCTTCAGCTCCTCTCCCTAATGTGGAAGATAAATATGGGAAATGAGAATTGACCCCAAATATGCCTCAATTGATTCTGACTTCTATGATTCCATCTTTAGAGGGGGCAAAAAGCCAGCAGACTGATGCCAGCTGCTTGTTGATTCCTGCCTGGAGCAGCCTGGTGTTTAGTAGCTGGGCAGAGCTCTTCTTCAGTTATGTATTTATTTTATGAATATTATTATTATTATTATTTTTAACCGTGGAATCATTTTATTAATATTAATAAACCCGCAGAAAGTGCTAATTTCCTCCATCATTCTCCTAATTACCTCTATTGAATTGTGAGGATCATCTGCATGAATAATGATTCCCCATGCATTTGCTTCACTGTTCAGCAAAGGAATTAGCAAGAGCTGGATCCTGCACCCGCAGATGGCAGGGAAGGAGCTTTGGAACAACCACCAGATGCCTCCTCCAGTAACTCATGACCTCTCCCCAGCTTCAAAATCCTGGCTGGGCCACCAGAGTCATTCTGCATGAACACAAGGAGTGGGACAGCTCTGCTGAGGGAGGTGACCCTCCTGTGCTACTTCTCAGGGCACAAGGGCTCTCTCTGCTCCTCTGGGGCTCCAACACCTTCCCAAGTCCTTTCAAACAAAGGTCACATGGACAGCCCATGACTCTTTGTCTGACCCACCTGGCCACTCCAGAGCCAACGGCAGCTTTGCCACAATTCTGGGTGAGGCAGAACCTCAGCCTGGGTTTTGGTCCCAAGAGCAAGGAGCCAGCACAGCATCACTGAGGAACAGCTGTGGCTGCCCCATCCCTGGAACTGTCCAAGGCCAGGCTGGACAGGCTTGGAGCATCCTGGGATAGTGGAAGGTGTCCCTGCCCATGGCAGGGTGTGGAATGGCATGGTTTTTACAGAAAAACCAAATCACAGAATTAACTAGGTTGGAAAAGATCTTTAATATCATCAAGTCCAACCTATGACCCAACACCACCTTATCAACTTTAAGGTCCCTTCCAACCCAAACCATCCTTGTATTCTATTGTATCTCCCTTGGTCACACACAGGAACTGGAACCAGAAGGTCTCGGATCAGGTGGAGGAGGTGATACCAGTGACAACTCTTCCCAAAGCAGGGTATGCAAGACAGTCTTCCCAGGAACGACTGAGAACAGAAACTCCTTCCATTTATTTCTTTTCTTGTTGCTGATGCCAAGATGCTTTTCCTTTCCAAGTCATCTATAAGCTCCTTAAACCATAGAGGATGTTTTCCAGCTCCAGAAACGCCTCAAATGCTGGTGTTCAGCATGAAACCAAGGAAGATGCATCAGTGTCACCTCCACGGCTCCTTCACAGAGTCCCTGCTGTGCTGGCTTTGCAAGATGAGCTGCAAGAGCAGGGACACCAGCGCATCTCTGCAGCGTGTGACTCCAGCCCAGCCTGGCACTGACAGCTGCACAACCCCCTCGGGCTTGCTGGGGGACCATAAGTCTTTAAAATATGTATGATGTTCTTGGATGGGCTCCGTTCCCTGCAGCTCCCCCACGCCAGCAGGCCTGCGGGATGCACAGGGACACCAGCACATGGCACTGTGACACTGCGTCCCCATGATGGACTCTGGGCAGGACCTGGCATCCTCTGCCACCACTGCTGCCTGCTGCAGGACATCTGGCTAGGGAGAAAATTCCGAGCACGAAGGAGAGCTCCATAACCATCGCTGCTTTTTTTCATGGAAAAGCAGCTCTGACCAGCTGCTTCCTCA
Organism: Leptocoma aspasia; assembly: GCA_013399835.1. NCBI lineage: Eukaryota > Metazoa > Chordata > Aves > Passeriformes > Nectariniidae > Leptocoma > Leptocoma aspasia. The sequence continues at coordinate 581,012 of VXAX01005190.1, read as the reverse complement.
GGCAGAGGGAAAAGCTGGGATATTTCTGAGTCCTCCAGCCTGTTTCACTCACTGTGAGCACACTCAGCTTCTGTGACACCTTTCAACCACGTCCCCACTCTGCAAGGTGGCCACAGGCTGCCTTTCTGCCTCCACAAAGTTCCCTTTGGAAAAGGAATAGGACACACAGACATGTTTTCCTGGTGGGGAGAGGGAGGGTAGGTTAGTGAGGCTCTCATTTCACAAGAGAGGCTGCCCGGATCGTATTTGTATTCATTTTCATGAAATCCCCATAAAAGTCACTAATAGAACACAATCTGCTAATTAAATTTCACGCAGGAAGGCATTTTCACCTTAGATTAGCAGTGTCCTTGCACATTTTTTGCTACTAATGTACTAGTAACATCTTATTTATCTTATAAATGAATTCCGTTAGACTTATCATTAAACTTGAGATATTAACGTGCTCAAATGAACTCAACATGAAAGTGGGGGTGTGATAATTCCAAAGGGATGGAAAACACGAATCCATTTTCCTTCTATTTTGCGGCTGGAAAAGACAGGCAGCGGGCTGGCAGCTCTGGGGAGCAATGTCCTGACTTCAATTGCTGCAGAGGTGTGAGGGAGGGCAGGGAGCTCTCCACAGATCCTGCTGCCAGGGATGCTCCATCCAAGCAAAGGACACACCCAGAGCTTCTGCACCCCCAGGTTCTCTTTGTGGGAAGATCCATATTGAGTGGTTTCACACCACAGGAGAGGATTGAGGTGCATCTCAACCCACCAGACCATACCTACAGGCCTCCATTCCAGCTCAGGGCTTCCACTTCCCAAGGAATCTCGCTCTCGCCACAGATGTCCCATCTGGGTGTGCAGACAGGCACCTGCTTCCCAGCCCAGGACTTGGCTTTAAAATATTTGTGGAAAGCAGGAAGGAGGTGGGGGAGAGGCGTTCTTGATCATGAATCTTGGCAGGATAGAGCTGCTTCCCCATGACTGGCTGGAAGATGGATAACAGGGCCAAGCTGCAGTGTTTAAATCCAGATCTGCTCCCTGAGAATCCTCCCCTTCCAGATCTTGATTTTCGGAATACACATCCTCCAAGCTCCCTTGCACCCAGCTCCAAGGAACACATCCCTCTCCTGCTGAACACCATGTGAGGCTGCAGTGCCAACCACCAACACCTCAGCTGTGCCTCAAGGAAGCAGATACGTTTTTCAGCCAGCTTTTCATTCTGCTGAGGCTTTTTATTCCAAATCAAGGTTTAGTTTTTATGCAGATGGGGGTGAAATCCCACCCTGGCTGAGCCAAACAACAGCAGTGACTGATTCCTCCCCTTCGTACGTGGCTCTACGGTGTTTAATAACCAACTTCGCTGAAGAAAACAACATCCAACCTGCGATATTCTGACAGCAGCATTTTCTCCCCCTTTCTGAAGAGCCACGATTTTCCCACTTGTAATTGGATGAGGCAACATTGACATCCAGTGGCCGATGAGATTAATCGCAGCGAAGCCGGAGTTGGATTCCCGGGGGATGGAGCGAGCAAGGGCTGGCAGTGCTGCCTGAGCTGCAACAGGCAGAGAACAGCGGCATCCCACTGCTGCACGTCCCTGCACCACACAAACCAGCGGGACAGGCGTTCCAGGGTGTTGTTCCCGAATCTTCCTCGACGCTGGAGAGGACTGCGGGTCCAGCAGCACAAATCAGCATCTCTGCTCCAGCTGGAGGTGTGTGAATTTGTGCTGGTGGCCCCCTAATTCCGTGTCCTGTGAGAAGCACAAGCACTGTGGGGTGCAACACAGAGCTTTATTTCACAGAATCACTTTTCCCAGAATCATTCATGTTGGAAAAGCCCTTTAAGACAGCCAAGTCCAACCATTAATGCTGGATTTTCCCCAGTGGCTCACCAGCACCTGCTATGACATTCCACGGAGGTGGGGACACATCTTGCTAAACACAGACCCATCCTGCCAGTGGGCAGCCTCTCCTCAGGCATTTACACCTTTCCTTCTCCCACATGGAGCCAAAAGCTCCCAGCTGAGCATCAGGCCCTGCCCAAGAGCCTCTCTGCTACCTCAGGTTCAACCTGGTTTTACCTCTCCATCTGCCCACAGCACAGAGCTCTGCCAATCACACACACACCAGCTCTTGCTGTGTTTTACCTCCACAGCACCGTGGCACGGGGCTGAGACAGACTCCTGGAATGGTTTGGGCTGGAAAGGACTTAAAATCATCCAGTCCAACCCCCTGCCATGGGCAGGGACACATTCCACTATCCCAGGTTGCTCCAAGCCCTGTCCAATCTGGCCTTGGACACAGCTTCTCTGGGCAACCTGTGCCAGGGCCTCTCCACCCTCACTGTAAAGATTTTCTTCCCAATCTAAAACTGACCTCTGTCACCTTAAAGCCATTCCCCCTTGTTCTGTCACTCCATACCCTTGTGAATTTTATGGATACCCACTACTATGGCTAATTTGATGACTTCTCATTCTCAAAATGCATTCCAGATGCAAGCTACAGCATCTGGAATGCATCCCCCAAACCTGTGAGGTTTGGAGGAATTACTGTATTCCTTGTTTACAGACAACAAAACAGGCCCCAGGAAGGGAGGAAGACTGTGATGGATGGGGCAAGGCCATAAATCCCTGGTCAAAGCCTGAATCCAGGCCATTTTGCCAAGCACAGAACAATTTGCATGCCTGTGAGGGCTGCTAGATGCTGTTCCCTCCCCAGACAGCTGTAAAAAATGGAAAGACTCCCCCTCCTCAAATCTGCTTTAAAGGTTCTCCTGTTTCTGTCGGGCTTTAATTTTATTTTAAAAAATACTAAGGCAGATTACATGCTGCACAATTAAATATTGATTGGGAATTCTCCCCAAGTAGGTTTCCCCCTCCATCTCTCTGCCTCCACGGGGAGATGTCAAGTTCTGTTTCCTAAGCTGTCCCCATCCAGTGATTACGTTCATTAGGACACCAGTGTTGTGGTTAAAAGTACTTTCTTTGCTGCTGTACGTTTAATTAGACAACTCTTTCCCAGAAATTATTTATAGCCAAGCTTGGGAGCTATAGTTAGTCCGAATGTAAATAAGATTCAAAAGGGAAATCCCAGGGCACCCCTGTGGCTGGTGAGCCGCTCGCTTCAATCCATTAGCACTGGTCCCAGCGCCCCTGCTTAGCACAGCCTTCCAGGGCTTTATGGCTGCAAGTTGTGCTATTTAACAAAATAATAAAGCAAACCAGCCCAGGCACAGGTTTCCAAGTCAACTTCTGATGGACAAAAAAATATTTTCCCTCCTGCCGGTGCAGGGAGCTGGGAAACTTCCCCAGCTTGCAGAAGGAACAGGATGTGGATGGAGGAGGGCAGAAAAAAGCCTTTGCCCTCAGTGGGAAAAACCTCATATTAATTAGAACAATATAGAACTTTGCAAACCCCTGAGAACACCTGAGCAGGGTTCTGGGTTTGTTTGGAAAGACTGGGTTTGGAAACATGCTGATGAAGGAAGGACCCAGTGTCTTAAAACCCTTTGCAGCACATCCATGACACATCCCAGCACTGCAATTCTTGCAGGAAAAGTGAGGACTCAGCTCTGATCCTCACCAAAATGGCCACAGAATTATGGTTTAGAGTCACAGCATCATTAAGGTTGGAAAAGACATCCAAGATCATCAAGTCTGACCTTAAATTGTAAGGGATATTTCAAGGTAATCCAATCCATCTCCAAGCCAGACCAGCTCACAGACACACCCACCACCTCCAGGTGGGATGTTCTTCCCAGTCCAGTCCTCCTCCCGAGCCCCTTTGGAAGCAGCACGGTCAGCAAACCAAATATCACAGAATTCCAGAATGGTTTGGGTGGAAGTGACCTTAAAGCTCATCCCACCCCCTGCCACGGGCAGGGACACTTTCCACTATCCCAGGTTACTCCAAGCCCCACCCAACAAGGCCTAGAAAGCTTCCAAGGATGGGGCAGCCGCAGCTTCTCTGGACAATGGCACTGCTTTCAACCCAAATTTAGTACTGGGCTGGACAGGCACAGCCATCCCAGCATCCCACAAGAGCTTTGTTGGGAATATTTGCCAACCTGCACATTCACCATGCATTAACAGGGCAATCCAGCCGGGATCCTCTGCCTCCTGCCTCACAAAAACACACGCATCACTTGATGGCTGATTCACAGGGTTAATCTCGCATTTTCACACCTTTGTCTCTCCTCCTGGCATTTGAGGGAGAGGAAAACCGCACTCAGGCGGTGTTATGTAGCACAACAGCACTCAGCTGCTCGGAAATCGCTGTTCCAGGCAGGGAGCAGCAGCAAAGCCACGCACGTGGAGCAGCCGATAACGCAGGAGAAACGGTGAATCTCTGAAAACCCCAAATAACGAGGAGCACGCTGGAGATCTCTGCACCAGGCATGGCATCCACTGGCTGCATCCACACACCACACGTGGCTCTGCTGGGACCAGGAGGAGATGCAAAATTAAAGGCCAAAACCTCAGCTGTCACTTTTGATTTCGGCTGCAGCCACGCCGAGCTCCCTGGTGCCACAAAGCCGCCTGCACGAGGTGTCCCAGGCCCGGTGGTGACAGTGCCAGCAAGTGCCACCAGCACTGCCAAGCCCAGGCAGGAGCCATCACCATTCTGGAAAGTAACACCGTGGGGAGGTCTATTATTTTAAACATATAATTGATTCTAATTCATCACTTATCGCATAGTGACAGATTTTTATATAGTTTATTATCTCAGTCGCAGCACGAGGGCCCGGGGGGGCTGGCTCCTATTGTTCAGCAGTTCCTGCTCCTGCCTCATCTCTAGCTGCTCCTGTTATCTGTCTGATTAAGTTAGGGATTCTGGTATCTCGGGGTCCCCAGGTAACTGTCAGCACTCGTCTCCTCCCCTGGCAGGATCTCAGCAGCCTTTGTGCCCCTCTCCTCCTTGACCCGGCTGTCAGCACAGCCACCGTGCTCAGCAGATGGTTTGGGGGCTGCAGAGGTGGCCATCACCCCCTGCTCCCAACAGCCAAAGATCCAGGTGCCACAGGATCAAGCCCTTTGGACCACGCAGAAAGGAACCTGCACCCTGTCGCCTCCATCCCATCCCTCACTCCTGGCACCTCCTCTCAGAAATGCAAAAGCGGCAAAAAGCGAAGGGGCCCAAACTCACCTGGTTTAGCACAGGGATGCACAAACACCTCTCTGCTTCCCAACCCCGCCCAAAACCAATTCAGCCCCGATCCACAGGGCTGGGCACTGCTGCAGACTGGACAGTCCCACTCCTTTTCCTCCTCCTCCTCCCCAGTTCTTCCCCTCACGCCACAGATAGGGGATCGCTGCTAAAATGGGTCGATTTGCAGAATTTCCATTTCACAAGGTGCTTTCAACTCCTCCACGCTTTGTTTTTGCTCGGATTCGGAATGAAAAAAACCCAAAAGCAGCCGCACACTTTCTTCCGATGAGCTCAGCAACTCCAAAACTGCCAGAAACCAGAATTTTCCTTTGACGCTTTAAGCAGCCACTTTGCAATTTCACTATTTCATTTCAGCATTTTAGATTATTTTGAATTATTTCTACAACATTTCCCGATGCTAAATGGAACGCTGAGCATCACACAGCACAGCTACGAGGATGTCATTATGTGACATAACATAATGATTGAAACATTTGATCCTACTTTAAAATCATTAAGGGCTTCTGCTTTTCCATTCTGATTGAAACATCTTGGGGTTGTGTTTTTTTTTCCCTAGATCAAAGTGTGTCTTGTTCAAAATGTAAGGAAACAGTTTGACATTGTTCAAAAATGGCGTCAAAACCAGTTTTTACAACACAAACAGCAGAGACTTTCATCTCCGTGTCGAACTACTTCATTACAACAACAAACACGAGGCACTTTCATCTAAAACTGGGATGTTTTAGCTGACTTTAAGTAGCAGCTGCCCTTAATTATTTCAAAAAGAAAAGGAAACACTGCAAGGATTAATCTGCTTTGGTGCGGGTGATGTCTCATAGAAATGTATGAATAATAAAAACAAACCTCCAAACACAGTCACATTCAAGAAAAGCTTTAAAACAATGGAATTCTTCAGGATTTTTCTGCTGAGGAGAGCGGTGTGAGGGGGGTCTGTGCATCCGTGGAGATGCTGGAAGCAATATCTGTGCTCCGTGAGCCTTTCATCAGCCATCACCAAGTGATGTAAGTCCAGGTGTGGCATAAAAACCAACAGCCCTGACCTCACAGTCGGTCTTTCCCAGCAAACACACCTGGGAAGCTCAGGAAGGAATTTTTGCTGAGGGTGACAAGGAAAGCTCAGTTCTGGCTTAGACTGGATGTCCCAACAATGCCATCCCTGATGTTCCCTTCACTGCAAGGGATGCTCTGTACAGCCAGGAATGAGTAACATCACCTAGACAGACCTTGAAAGGCCTTAATTTGATAAGAAATACAGTCAAAATTCCTTCCGGTATCTGGAGGGAGTATCCAAGGAAGATGTAGAGGGTCTCTATCAAGAACTGTAGTACCCGGGGTGGGGGGAATAGATCAAACTGACAGAGAGCAGATTTATACTGGGATATTGGGAAGGAATTCTTCCCTTTGAGGGTTGTGAGGCCCTGGCACAGGGTGCTCAGAGAAGCTGTGGCTGCCCCATCCCTGTTCAAGGTCAGCTTGATGGGGCTTGGATCATCCCATGTTTTTTTCATACAGAACCCAGTGCCAGGGGAGCTAAATTGTCCAATCCCTTGAAACAGTGGGAAGGAAGGGAATAGTAACAGTAATTATAAATGTATCTTAGACTAAACAAAGGGATATTTTCCAAACACACTCCTACACACGGAGAGGGGGAGGCTGCAATCTGCCCAGGCTTCAGTGTTGATTCAGATGGGATCAGAGCGATCCAGAGACAACCACACCAGAATGGAGCAAGTTAAACACACTGCCTGACCAAAAAAACTGCCATTAGAAGCACCAGCTTAGAAAATACAACTTTTCCCCTTCCTTTGGGTGCCCACTGACACTAGAGTGGCAGGTGACCAGCAGCAGATTTGGCACGATGCTGCCGTTCCCCGGAGCCCTGCATCCACGCTGCATCCTTGGAAACCAAAACCCTCCTCTCTCACAACCCAGAAGAGACTCTTGAGGTGCTCTCAGCTCTTCCTGGGAGAGGCTGAATATTTCAGAGGTGGGCTGGGGCTGGGCTCTTGGGTGCAGGAAGGAGAGCACTATTTCCCTGCCAGCTATTGCCTTTGATGCTGACATTTTGCTCGGTGCACGATGAGCTTCCTCCCCCACTTCCCCTAGGAATGACACCGCTGTTATCTCCACTGCATCTAAAGCACACACAGACTCAGTTTAGGGACAGTTAATTTCCAATTCTTTCCAGATGGGTTGGAATAATATCCCCAGGTGGTAAATACATTATTAAGAAGGCAGTTTGGTGTGAAATTGGCTATTAAAATATAGATAAAGTTTAATATATTGAGCTCCTTGTCAGAAAAATCACTTTAGAGGGAGCTTATTATTTGTTTGATATTAAAAGAGTCACAGCTCCGCTCCAAGTGACAAATGGGGAGGGGGAGGAAATGCCACCAGTAATGAACAAAAGCTTTTTAACATTTAAATTTAGGTTTCCGCTCAAGGCCCCGTGGTGTTGTGGGCAGACTTGTCCAGCAGATCCATCCTCAGGGGCTGGGAATTCCGGGATACCTGTCCATCCCAAACACTGATCCATCCTCAGGGGCTGGGAATTCTGGCATCCCTGCCCATCCCAAATCCTGATCCATCCTCAGGGGCTGGGAATGCCGGCATCCCTGCCCATCCCAAACCCTGATCCATCTTCAGGGGCTGGGAATTCCAGGATACCTGTCCATCCCAAACCCTGATCCATCCTTAGGGGCTGGGAATGCCAGCATCCCTGCCCATCCCAAACCCTGATCCATCCTCAGGGGGCAGGAATGCCAGCATCCCTGCCCATCCCAAACCCTGATCCATCCTCAGGGGCCAGGAATTCTGGCATCTCTGCCCATCCTGAACCCTGAGTGATGCCGCCACAGGAACACATATTGCTCTCCTTTGGGGAATTTCAAACCAAGGCATTTCCCCTCCTTGCTCCGTGATTCCTCACCCCCTGGACATTTAGGGGCAGAAATCAAAACAGGAATAATTAAGAGCAAAACCCCACTTTATAATCAATCCAGTGAGATCACAAATCCCATGGCATGGTGTGGGATGCTGTAATGGGGGCAAGACTCGCCTCTCTCTGGAGTGTCCCATCACTACAGCTCCAAAAGGAAAAAGTTTTCCGGCAAAACCAGAATAAAGCTTTGGGATGCACTTCCACGCAACTGGAGCAGCAGCATCCCCGCCTGGGTGGGATTCCTGAAGGATAATCATGCAGAACATCCCTGGTATGATACGGATTAATCAGAAGGAGGGAGACAAGCTGCATCTTCCCACGGCTCCGCGCAGGGCTCGAGTTAGGTCTCCTATTACTAAGACTTCATTAGTTTTACAAAATATCTTACAGAACATTTTCTAGTGGGCTATGAAGAATCATAAATAATTAAAATTAAATTACACTTGTCAAGGAAATGAACGAACCGCTTCTCCGCGATGCGTTATCCTTCCAAGCTTATTCCTTTATTTTTAAATATCTCCCTTAAAAACTTAGTCGGTTTTTGCAGGATTAGAACAATGTGCTCTTTGGACAAAAAAATGCCACCGACCTGATTTTTACCCCAATTAGCCACAAAGCAGAAGAAATGACGATTTAAATCAATGGTGCTGCAGCACATGTACCCACATTTGAAATTAACAGTGGTGTTAAAAGCATTATTAATCAGCATTATTATTAGCTGGCAATTAGCAAACTTCAATAATTGGCACTTATTAGATCTTCCACTTGATGAGAATTTACTGTCAGAAGCCTTTGAGGGGAGGCACAATAACAGTGGAAAACATCTTAACTAATTAATTAAGCCTCCCAACAGCTTCAGAATCCTTATTAAAAAAAAAAAAAGAAAAAAAAAAAAAAAAGAAAAGGGGAAAAAAGGCAAAAAGCACTTTGTCACTGCCAGAGTTTGTGTCAAGGCTCCTTACCCTGAATTAAGAGACTGCTCTGGGGTACCAGGTGGCACCTTCACACCACTGACCACTGCCCCATGCAGGAACTGCGCTCCTCTTTCACCTTCTTGTGCTTTTTACTTGTAGTTATTTATTTCTTTTTTTTTTTTTCTCCCATTTGTCAGAACTACCTAAAAGCCCTTTCCACAAGTTCACATCCCCCAGGGGTGCAGGGATCCCTCTGGGGATGGAAGGAGTCGAGGCAAGGGATCGTCTTTTACCTCCCATTTCTGTTCTCTCGTTATTTTCTAATGGTCTGGATGTTTTATCAACAGCCCTGCTCTGCTCCAGGCAGTTGGGGCCCAGAGGAGGAGGAGGAGAAGGAGGAGAAAGAGGAGAAAGGAGAAAGAGGAGAAAGAGCTCTGTGAGCCTGGCTGAGCTGAGCTTGGACCCATGCCTCAGTTTACCCCTTCACCATAGGAATCCCCCTGTGGTCACACTTCGTTAACATCTGTAATGGGATTGGAGCTTCTGGGATGAAAGGTGGGATAGCAGCGCACAGAATTAATGAGCTAATCAATACCTAATTCCTTCAAAATTTGCAAAAACAATAAAAAAATCCCTGAAAACACAATTTACTGAGGAAGCTTTACACACCCAGATTTACACCCCAGGGTTGCCCACACTGGTCCTGACACTTCATTGACCAGAAGCTGCTTTTCATTTGAGGGCTTTTTTTTTTTCTGGCTTTCTCCTATAACAAAAGGGGATGGCCCAGCAAGAAGCACCTTTTTATAATCCCAACACTTCATCCTGGCATTGGAGAAGATGGAGAACACGTGGCAGGCAGTACTGTGGATATGGAAGGGGAGAGCTACACACGGAGTGCTGTCCCATGGAGAAAGGTGGGGTACAGCAGTAGTTACCTCTGTTTAATTGCACACTGCACCACAGACACCAGGGAGACCCCAGGGAGACCCAAATCACTCAATGACTGCCAGAGACTGAGTAGGACAAGCTGGTGGTGATGGTGTGCTGGGGTTCCTTTTCCATCCAAAGGGTGCTGAGAACACATCCTCTTTGGAGGATGCCCGCAAGCTTTGGAAAGGAAGATCCAGATCTCATTTACAGTCTCTTCCACACTGCACTGATTAGCCAAGTACCAGCCCAGAGCTGCAGCTGCTTCTCCAAAGAAAACTCCCAGCCCTCTGTGCCATCTCCTCCTCACTTCTCTTCCCCGGCAATCCCCCGTCCCTCCCACTGAGCCCGGCGCCTCCACCCCCGCTTCCCCACGCCGGAGGAGTTTGCAGCAACTGCCTCTCCTTGTGGAGGAGGAGGAGGAGGAGGAGAGGAAGATCAAGGTTGCTGCTGCTCCTTTCAAAGAAGGCCTGGAGAAGTTCGGCAGAGGCGGGGCTGCCTGCAGGCTTCCCCAGAACATCTTATTAGAGTCACTTTCACACATCACTTGAAAGCTACCTGACAACGTCCTTCCTTTAACAAAGCAAATATTGTATAAATTAATAGTCCTTCAGGGAAAGACAGAGCCAAGCACTTCCCATGGCAGGCCTGACAGCCACTTTCCACAGCCTGGTCTTGGGGAGGTGACATGAGGACACACGAGCAGAGGTCCCTGGATACCAGGTACACCTCAAAACCTCCACACAGGAGGCTGCAGAAAGCAAAACACGCCCTGAATCCTGATTGCTCTCGGCTGCTGCATTCCTGAGGCAAGCCCAAGGGTCCCTCTCGTATGCCCATCAATATTTCAGCACACACGTTTGTAATTTATGAAGGTAAAGTGACGCTTCTGCAAAAGCCATCGCATGTTTGCAGTTCTGCCACCTGCAAACCCGAGGGCTGCTCCCACTCCTTGCAAGTCACGGGTGCAGAAGGCCTGCAGAGAGGAGATAGGCTGTGGGCTTTGTTCAGAAAAACCAGCAGACTCCAGGATTTGAAAGGCATTGGAAGCACTATCCAACCTGGTCTCCTCCACCTGCCACTCATTCCTGCTGTGTTTGGCTCCCAGGCCGCAGAGAGGAGGATGCTGGGCTGGGATGCCAGGCAGGAGAGATGCTAAGCATGGCTAGGGGTGGTTTGGTGTTAAGATGGAGCTTGAAATCCTCCTAGAGAGGCTCACACCTGGCTCTGCATGGACTTTTGGTTGTGGGACCCTTGGCTTTTCTGCACCAGCCTGGGAACCCACACACAGCACATTCTGCCTCTTTCCTACTGGACTCCTAAAAACCACATCCCCCACGGTCCCCAGCTTCTTATCTGAGAGAGAAGGTTCTGGCAACCATTCTCATAGAATTGTGGAGTCATTGAATGGTTTGGGTTGGAAGGGACATTAAAGATCACCTCATTCAACCCCCTGCCATTGGCAGGGACACCTTCCACTATCCCAGGTTTCTCCAAGCGCTGCCCAACCTGGCCTTGGACACTTCCAGGGATGGGACAGCCACAACTTCTCTGGGCAACCTGTTCCTTGTCCGAACCCCCACGGAGAGCAGATGGAGCTCCCTGCACCCTACCCAGCCACTTCCCGACTGCATCAGCCTCCCAGCGGTTCAGCCCTCGTGGTCTTTGCACAGTGCTCCTAAAAATATCCACGGAGCTGGTTGATGGTTTTCTCCCTTCCCTCACTTTGCTGCTCTTCTCTTTCATCATGTTTAAAACCTCTGAGCTCCCACCTCCATCCATCCCCGCCTCTGCGCGGCCCCTCGCCAGCGCCCGCAGTTGATTTAACCTCTGTTATCTCTGTGATTAGCCCCGCCATGGAGCAGATAGTTGGCTCTTATCAGCCATTAAAGAGCCAAAGAACGCTGTTACCAGTTTTTTATCTGCAAAACGCACACAAAGCCCCGCTGATTATTCTATTAATTTGTTAATGAACCTGTCTTGCCAGACAGACTCTCAGCGCCTTTCGAAGTAGGGGTAGGGAGTTTTAATCTTCCTAGGGGTTCAGGCCCTGGGCTCACAAGGTTTTTCATCTCCAAACTTCTGTAGGATCTGAAACAAAAAGTTCAGCCCCGTTATCAGCTGCCAAACACATCCGTGAGGGTTCAGAAACTGCTCCTGAGTGGTGCTGCTGCTCAGTGCAGAGCAGGAGCAGCTCTGACAGCGAGCACCAAGGCCTGGCTTGCTGCTGAGTCCCTTCCACAGCAGAACCCACCCCATCGCTGAGCTGAACCAGCCTGGAGGTGATGTTGGGCACCAGCACCTTGAGCCCGACTTTGAGGAGTGCCAAGCACCCAGATTAGCTCAAATTCCTCAGCTTCCCAGTCAAGAGAGCCTGAACTGCCAGTGCTGTGGGGACAGGGTCCACCTTGGGCTTGTTTTTAATGAAGGACAGTTGGGTCTGCCAGGACCCAACAGCACAAAGGGAGGGAAATAAAAGCTGCTGCTCTGGACCTCAGGTTGGACATCAGGATGAATTTCTTCACTGAAAGGATTGTCAGGTATTGGAATGGGCTGCCCAAGGAGGTGGTGGAGTCACCATCCCTGGAGGTGTTCAAGAAATGACTGAATGTGTCAGTCAGTGCTCTGGTCTGGTTGACAAGGTAGGGATCAGTCACAGGTTGGACTCGATGATCTTGGAGGTCTTTTCCAACCTAAATTCTGTGATTCTATGACCTGACAAGGAAGGTCTCCTTCCTGCCAAGGGCGGTTCAAAATCTTCCAGCGGACTCAGAAATAATGAGATATTAAAAATAATATATTTGAGGCTGCTTTTGTCGACCCTCTGAGCCGCTGAGATTTGCAGGTGCACGCTCTCTTTCTCTGCAGGAGCCTTCCCACAGCACCTTAATGCCTCCCAATCTTTAATATATTTACTCTTGCAACCCCCCTGTGCAGAAATGGTGATATTACAACTGCAGAGACTTAGATGACACAGAAAGAGAGCAGCAAAATGAGAGGTTCAGCCTAAAGCACCTAAATCCTGAGCTGGTGCTCTAACCACCAGCCTACACTTCCTCCCTCAGAGCTGCTTGTTGCCAGAGCTGCTTCGAACTGGGGAAGGGATGAAGAAAAGACCCAAATAACCAGAAAACCATGGTGGGCCTGTCAGGATTAGGCTGCGTTCTGGGCTTGCAGAACACATTTGTCTCCTTGGCCCACCTCCTCCTGAACAAAAAAACCAACCCCAGTTGCTTTCCAGTTATTTTTAGGCAAGAATAGCTGGATGCTTAAGTACTTCTAAAGCTGCCAATTGCACAACAAATTAAATGCATAACCCTGGAGCACTCAGAGGATGAATACATTAAGGACAAAAGAAACATGTCATCACACCCACACGCAGCTTTGTTTACTCTGCATTCATACATGACTCTGTTGTCACCTCCATCCCTGACTCCTAATGATAAAAGACAAAAGGCAGAGAATTCCTGCTCAAACCCCCAAAGTCTCCATCTGATATGCACAAATACAATTTGTCTCCAAGCCTCCCGAGGCCCCTGGTCGAAGGGAGATGAATACAGAAAGAGCTGTGGGTAGGACTCAGCCCAAGTCCTGCCACAGAGCCTGGACTACAAGCCAAGCTCAGCCATCACTGCTCTATCCAAAAATTTGGGACCAAGCTTCCTGGACAAGCTCAGACATTTACAAATCTGGAAGCAAATGATTTCCCATGGACGTTCAAGAGCACCTGTTCCTATAGGAGCCCTCCCTGTTTGTCATGCCGTGTATTTTGTATTCACGCTTCTGGCTTTCAGCTGTGCTCTCCAAATCAACCCTCCTGTTTTTATGCTGAACCAGGGCTTGATGTATAAACCAGAACTGATACTACACCATCAAAGCCACATCATCTTTGTTAGATCCACCACTCGGAGCCTCCTCTTCGTTCCTCCTTGTCTCCTCTGAAATGAGTCACCTCATTTAGAGTAGACATTTTGATGCCTCACCCCAAGTTTCCTCTGATACATCCCCAATTTGAGAGCAGATTCAAAGTTTCTTTCAACCAAAGGATTTAAAAACCAAAGCATCTCCAGCACCTGGCAGGGCACGGAGCAGCTGGGCCTGCAGGTCTGCTCCATCTGCTGCTGGCAGCAGCTTTCCAGGTCAAAACACGTTTGCACTGCACAGAGCAGAGACAACTCATGCTGTACGGAGGACAGAGGGGTTCTGCATTAATGCTCCCGAGCATAAAACCACAGGATCCATGGCTGAAAGGAAAAGGGGATGTGTGGGAGACAGGCAGCTCTTGAAACAGACAAAAATACCCATTTTGCACCCAAACACGGTCTTCTGCCTCAGTGATCCTCAGGGAATAGCCTGGGGAGGTCCAACAAGGAGGTAATACTGCGGGAGGACCAAGTCCCACACAGTCCCCAGGACAGGATATTTATCCTTGACTGTCTCTGATCCTCATACCAAACAATGGAGTTTGAACCCTTCCCTAAAGGAAAGGCCACAGGAATCCCTGCTTGCCACATTTTTGTTTTAGTTCTGGAGAATGATTTAACAAGAAACACACTGGGGAAAAAAAAACATCCTTCAACTAAGAGTTTTTTACTACCTGAGAGTCCATTTACAGCACTTTTTGCCACACATTTTTCATTTTTTCCCCTCACCACTATAAGGTAGCACTGAACACACAAAGACAAACCCATCTGTGCAGTTTTCAGCCTGGTGGTTTCCTACAGCTGAGCACAACTTGGTGTCAGCTCCTGTCAGTGGTTCTAAGCAATAAATATCAGCAACACCACATGAAGGGGAGCTGAGCTGGAATACACTGGGAGAAAATAATCCGGGAAGGGTTTATTCTTCCTTCTACAGTAAGGGAAGGTAAAGGGAACTGAACCTCAAAATCCAAGCCTTGTGTTATCACACAACCTGCTCTTCCCCAGAGCATCATCCAGGCATCTTCACCCCAAAGGACTTCTCAGAGCCCAGGATCTTCCCAACAGGCACTGTCGTCTTCCTTCCTGCCTGCACCTTTCTGTCTAACCAGTGCTTGGTATTTGAGTCTAAAGGTTAATTAAGTGTGGCTGCAAGAATGAAAGGCCACAATCAATTACCGGGCCTGCTTGTCCATTTGAGTCAATTTTTAATCATGGTGATTTGGTATTTTGGGAGGCGTGGGGTGAGGAGAAGGGCGAAATTCTCTTTCTTTCCTCTCTTTTTGAAAGGTATTTATTGAAGCTGGATAATTCCCCTGTCCCCAGGCAGACAGCACGCCTTCCCCTGGCACCCGCCAACTTCTCTCGCCTTCCCTTTGTTTCTGCAGAGCTCCAGAAGAAGGGAGCAGAGATGGGGGAATGCAAGAAAAATGCAATTCAATGCTTTCCTATTGTAACTGTCCAGACCTCCTCCCCCGGTTTTTCCTGTCCTGAGGCTGGTGAGACTGGGAATGGACCCTGCACACAGCTGGGGCAGCACACACACACGTGTCCTCAGACCCTCATCTCCACAGCTCTTTGAACTCTGCCCAAAACTTGTTTGCTCCAAGATATGCACTTCCAGAAGTCATGGGCCCACACATCTACCTTCTCACCTGGATAAAAGCCCTCCCCAGCACTCCCCAGGCAGCATTCCAGGTGTACCTTGCTCATACTCACACCATATGCGCACAAACCTTCCAAATCTGAGCCACCTACACCCCCAAAAGCCTCACTGCCACCACACCAACACTCACCCCTTTCACACACAGCCACCACCCCAAATACAACACACTCTCCCACCCCCAAACAGCTCCTTTTGCCTGTTGAAATAATTAACTATTTAAAATTCAACCAGTGCTAATCACAGCAGCCCGGGCTGTGTTCTCATTACCTGGGATCAATTCCTGTTTAATATTCACCTCCAGGGGCAGATGTGGCTGGGACAAGTTGCCGATTTCTCTGTGCTATGCCAAAGCTAATGAGTGGCTCCTGCTATTGTAGTACAGTCACTCTCCTGTAATCAGTCAAAATAACAAGCAGCAGCACCTTCCAGGGACGCAAAGTCTTCTACATAAATATACACAGACAGTCAGCCACGCCAATGGACTTCAAATCTCCATGAGCTATGGCCATGGCACAGCCCTTTCCCCAGCTCCTGGCTCAGGAAGCAGCTCCTGCCTTAACAAGGCATCACAGCCATTTACAAGAGCTTGTGCACATCTGGAAGCTCCTCTGGCTTCAGAGCGTGCACAGCCGTCTCTGCATTGCTGCACAGACCTGCTCTTTGTCCTCTCTATCTCCAACAAATGAATTTGCCCACCAGGAGAACGATCTGCAAAGTCAGATTCCTGAGGAATTCCATGTGTTGTACATCACATGCAGTAACTCTCAGCCCTGAGAGTCACCCTGCCCTTCAAACCTTCCTCCATGGAAGAAAACAGGGATCTTACAAGATAATAGCAGGGAAAACCCACTCTACCTGCTCCCTCCGAGGCATTCACTAATAGACCTTGCATGGGATGTGACTCATTTCCATCTCCCTCCTTTCCCACATGAGTGAAAAACTGAGATAGCTAAAGGAGATATCTGCTATTCCTGTGGCTTTTGTAAGCTCTGGGGGAAAGCCAGCCCCATTCCTCTGAGAAAAGCAGCCTAACACATGGGGCTGGTGGGGCCATCATCAAATACCAGTATGAGCAGGATAACTGACCTCACCCCTGGAGATGGGAATTACCACAGACAAAAGTCCTCCTAAAGGGTGGCTCTGATTAAAAGGATGCAATGGCGAGACACAAGGAGCACGGAGGAAGAGAGAGTGGATCTTAGCAGGGCTGTAAACATGTCACCCCCACATCAGCCGGCTCATCCATGTGGAGGTGCCAAGGGCACATCATCCAGGGATGCACTGGGAGAAGTGAGCGTCGATTCTCATCAGCCTTTGAGTGGACAGGTCACAGGACAGCAGGAAAATGGAAGCTGGCAGGAAGCTTCATCAAATGTCCAAACAAGCCTATTTTTTTTTTTTTTCCTTAGCAGCAATTAAGGGCAGAAGATTAAACCAGAACATTCGCAGCAAGCAGTTGTCACCATGGCAGGTGGCAGGGTCCTGTCCCCAGCCAGCACTGCTGGATGGGAGTGACCTTGGCCTTGGGAAAACCTCCAAAGGTCGAGGGAGAAATGCCTACCAGCTCTGCCCATCTCCAGCCATGGCACTACTGATGGAGCAAAGGGAAATCATTTCCCTGGTGTGTGTCCATCACCTCCCAACAGCTCACAGGGAGAAGGAGGAAAACCACAGATGTCTCAAGGCACTTTGCTTGCTGAAAATCAATAACTGGTATTAAAAAATGGATCCAGTTCCCATTGGAACAGACTGCTCAGGGCTCTGCCATAATTCTGCAGAACAGTCAATATTTACTGTAAGTGTCTCAAATAAAGCCTGAGCTTCGATTTAGTGAGATTGTTATTGTGCGTTAATAACATGCCAATTGATTATTAAACATATTTACCCAGGGTATGAAAAATAGGCTACGAGAGGAAAGGGCATCTGATTCAGGAACATGATGTTAACTGAGGAACCTAATTGTGCAGAGCTGCATTAGCCAAATTATCTTTTTGTCATTAGGAAACGTTTTATAAAGGCATTAAAATGCTAGAGATAGAGGAACTATACATGAACATTCCAGGGAGTTGGGCAAGAGGACAAATTGCATCCCATCAATATGTTCACTTCTCCTTCTGCATGATGGTCCTCCCCAAAAAATGAAGGTGAAAGGCTGGGAGAAAACTGCAAACTTTATGGATAACCCCAATTCCATCTACGCCAAGCTCCTGGGTCCCATGTCCCTGCTGTCAGAGCGCCCGCGAGAGCTTCACAGGGTTCAAAGTGACACATGGCTGCTGCTGAACAAGGCTTTGTGCTGTCTGAGGATTTTCACAGCGCGCCCACAAATGTCACTTCAAGTAACACTTGTGGCTCGGCAGTCAATTCTCACTTTGAAAATACAGGGAAAAGTCAATTTCTGTGTGTTTTGCTCCTGAATCCTACTCCTTCTGCTGAAAGCCTTGCATAACTGACGGGGCTTGCTTTTTTCCTTGTCCTTTTTCCACAAGTTCTTGATGAAATGTAAATTATTCTCAACTTTGATCTTTATGTTTCCTGGCTCTTTCTGATTATATTTCTTCCTTAACAACTTGACTCGAGCTTTCTCCAGCAGTAAAGGATCTGCACTCCCATCTGCACTGCACAAATTACTGAGCAGCCCAGTGCAATAGCTCAGAACAGGCCACTCTCTTCCCTAGCAATAGAAATTATTTCCATTTGGAGCAATATATCCTCCTGCTCGATGGACTGCTGCTCACCAGGCATTCAGATTTTGTTCATCTTATGCCGCAGGGCAATTTTAAATGCACCAAACCCAGGCTGCTCAGCCATGGGATGCTGATCAAATTGGTGTTAGAAACAGCGTTCTCCTGAGCAAAAGGAGGGTTGGGATGTGCAGTATCCCACCTGTGCTGAAGCCTGCAGAGGTTTCAGGTGGCAGGACTTTGTTTGGAGCTGCCCAAGGAGGAGGTGCAGCACTGGGAACCTGCAGAGCTGGGCTTTGCACTCCCTGCACATAACACTCCTCTGGCTCCACGCTGAGTACACTCATTATGTTTGGGCTACTGGGCACATTTTACATACAGCTGATAATAAAAAAAAGAGAAGCACAGAGATCTAAAGCCTGACTATTTTACAATATTAAAAAAAAGAAAACAAAAAAGAAAAGGGGGAATTAAAATTCAATTCAGAGCCAAAGCACACGATGCTCTCCAAGAGGGAGCACCCCACACCTTGCCTGCTGCACCCCCTGTCTGCCCAGCCTCAGCACAAACACCGGCACCCTGCATACCTGGGTTTGATCCTGGTCTCCAGGCAGCAAAGGAAGGCTGGATAATTCATGTGTTCTCAGAGGTAGCAAGAGAAGAAAGGTATAACTTGCCTTCAGGCTTCCCACCCCTCCTCCCAAGATGCTCCTGGCTGGTGCAGCCGCCAAGACTTTCTAATTTCAACTCAAAAAATGTGCTTTTCAGTGTCCTTTGTAGGGGGCTTCTCCCAGGGATCCCACTGCCTGCTCCCCCCAGCACACAGAGCCCCACCACGCTGACAGAACCACCTCCTCAGCCCCTTGTGCTTTCCAGCTCTCCATTAATCTAAAACCGTGAATCCTGGAAGTCCTCAGTGCTCTGTCAGCACCTTTCATGTGAGGATTTCAGAGCATTTTCCAGACATGAACAGAACAAGCCTCCCCGCTCCCCTAGGAGGAGGGTAAGTAAGATTAAGATTAATCCCAGTTCAGGAAATGAAGGCCTGAGAGATGAGGAGAGGGAATATAAAATAAAAGCAATGCAAGAAATCACAGTGGGTCCCCAGCGCCTTTGATTTACCTTCCACTGGTTGAACTGAGATGCCCAGACCTTGAAACACAGCCATGAATCCCAGCACCACCCTGGGCTGAACAGAGACCTCAACCCTCCTGCTCCTCCAAGCCCATCAGCTCCTCTCCAGCATTATTCCATCCCTGCTTCCCTGTCCTCCAGAGAGGCTTGGGAGAGACACAGCCATGACGAGCTCCCCAGAGATACATGGACCTGTTTGCAGAATATGACTTTTTGTTGCGGTGTTTGATGGAGAGGGAAGGTTTCCCCTGGAAGCGACAGCTCTGCGGCAGCCACCGCCAGTGCCGGAGGGAAGGTGACGGATAGGGTGGCGGATGGCTCTCCGTTACCTCTGCTGTCTGCCTGAGTGCTGCTGGAATGAAGATAATCTATGAGCAGCAGCGAGCATCAGCACCGCTCGCTCCCCCGTATAAATCAGGAGGGCGAAGCTGTATTGAAGGCAGCGCTCCCGAGCCTTCCTCCTGCCTTCCCACAGCATTATCCATCTGCTGCTGAAGGTCAAAGAAGCCTCCAAGAACAGGATAATCACTACAGAGGAGAGGGTTACACTCCATCACTGGCAGGGTGGAGACAGGATGAGCATGGGAAGGGTGCAGGTATCCCGCCTTGCTGCTCTTCCTTCTTTCCACCCGCATGTGAATCCATCCCTGCTTCCAGCCAGGCTGAGCTTGACTGTTGGCCTGTGGGAGCATCAAGAGGTTCTTGGCAGTGCTGCCTGCAAGGGCTGGGTGGGCTCATCAGCTTTTCACTGCACCCCTGTCTTGCTGTGAAGTCCTCGGCCTGGAGGAGCAGAAATGGTTTCACGCCTCTTTTCCAGAGAAAGGAGCCTCCAGGAGTGGGACAGCTGAGAGAATAGAGCCAGTTTCCACCTGGGAAACACAGCTAGTCAGGCCAGAGAGCAGGAGGAGTAAGGCATTAGAGGACACACTTCTGAGACCCTGTGGAAGAGCTCTGGCAGCAGGAAGCATCACTACTGATGTCTCTTTAGGAACACCATCCCCACATCCATGGAGGGACACTCAGAGCTGGGCAGAGGATGAAGTCCAAGCCAAGCAGACCGAGGGTGTCCTGCACTGCCAGGCTTGGAGGCTGTGATTTATCAGCCCTGTTGACACGGTCAATAACCTCATCCCTCTTTTTGACATGGCCATGATGGAAGAGGAGGTCGGAGGGTGTTCAACAGGCTCTGAGGTGTGACTGATGGTCAGGAAGAGCCAGGCTCCTGCCAGCTGCCCGCCCTGAGGAGAGCCTGGCCCTCATCCACCGTAAAGGTCCTTCCCTCCTAGAGCTTGGCAGTGGCCTTAATTTATCTGCTGAACAACTTAATTATAGTCAGTGCCCGAAACGAGCTGAGCGAATCATTGAACCTGCCCCAGATCCTTCTCTCCTCCCTCCATCTCAGCCACTGCCCAAAGCACGTCATTACTTCCCCACCCTGCACTCAGCATTTCCTACACAAGAGCCACCCATTCCTTACTTGTTTCCTTCTGTGCCATTTTGCAGAGCTGCTCCTGCCCACCTGGCAGAGGAGTGTGTGCAAAAAACAGCCCCGTCCCCCTTTTTGGGACACAGTTCTCTCTCCCAGCCAGTTCAAGGGTGCTTTTTTTAGCACACTGGGATTTTACAACCCCACCATAAGAAGAAGCAGGATGGCCTTAGGAAATCCAGGCTTGGTACTTGTGGCATTTGTCTCTGCCAGTCAACAGCCATAATTGGTCCCCACTTTAGGGAGGGAAAAGAAATAACCTACCTCCAAAAACACCTCTCTAATCAATAAGAATTTGTCCTTTGCATCTGTGGCACGGTGGCTGGGGGCTCCCTGGGGCTGCTGCCAGCCTATTTTTCTTTCTTTCCTCTGGCCCATTGTTTAAGCCTGGTGCTGAGCTTCACCTCTGGACCCTCTCTCTCCCCTAAGCCGATCAATAGCTAACCCTCTGCTAATGACCTTTCCATCCCTCTGGAGGAGCAGATCCGTCAGAGAGCAGGGATGAGCCAGGAGCTTGCTCATCCCTTCTTGGACAGTGACTAATTGCTGCCATTAGATGCAGAATTACAGACAAAGAATGAAGGCAGGGAAATGACTGACCCTATGTTTAATGCAACCAGTGTCCGAGTGTCCATCGCTGCTGCAGTGCTGGGAGAATTGAAATGCAGCAGGGAGGCCAAAGTCCTCTCGTGGCCATCCCTGGGCCAGCTGGGCTGCCCAATTGCACTCCCAAGCCAGGCCAGTTATTCCTTACCAGAGGAAAAGGTGTTGCTGGTATCAGCGAAGTTTCCCCTCCCAAAAACATGACTGCTCTCATTCAGACTGAGTATCTCAGACTGGTTAAAAATCTCCTGCAGAGCACCAGTGGGCATTTCTCTCCTTCTCAGACTCATTTCGAAGAACTCCAGAACAACTCAGAGGATGGGAAATGTTTTTCCCCTCTAGCTGAGCTGCTTGTTTAATCACCAAGAGGCACTCTGAAGGGAATGAGGAAAAATTCCTCCCTGTGAGGGTGGGGAGGTCCTGGCACAGGTTCCCCAGAGCGTTGCCCTGGAAGTGTTCAAGGCCAGGGTGGATGCAGCTTGCAGCAACCTGGGATAGTGAAAAGTGAGCCTGCCCATGGCAGGGGGTGGAATGAGATGAGCTTTAAGGTTCCCTACAACCCAAACCAGTCTGGGATTCTACTAAAAAGCAAAAAACCACCATTCCAGATAAAAGAAAAAAATCATTAAATGAATACCCACAACTGCTTCAATCAGCCCCTCTCCACAACACAGCTGCCCTCCAGCCTCTCTGAGCCCAAACACAGCCCAGCTCAGCTCTGACACCAGCAATAGAGCCAGGATGGGCACACAGCTCCACTGTGACCAGTGACACTGGTGCAGGGCTGCTGGAGCCTGGGACACACCAAGGGCAAACAGGCAGATGCTTTTGATTTGTACACAGAGAAAACTGGCTTGGAAAGTCACTGGAAGAGCACAGACAAGCAATTCCCACCAGTGTGGAATGCAGGGAGAGCTTTTTATTGCTGCTGTCGTCACCACTGCTGTTTTCCTCCCTGCAAACCCCAGGCCAGACCATCCCTTTTTGTAAAGCAAGCCTCTGATATGGAAAATTTCAGCAGCTTTCAGCGCACAGCTGAAGCAACATATTCCCATCTCAGCTTGGCCTGCCTGTCTTTATGCATCTGATTGAGCCTGAAGATCTGCACCTCTGCCAGTTGCAGCTTTGCTTCAGACTCCGAGTCAAGTTTCTGTGTGCTGGGCTCTTTTGTGGGGGATTTCTAAGCCCTCAACTGCCAAGCACAGAATGAAACAGTCAACGCAATTATTCTGCGCTGGATCAAGCCCAGGCAAAAAGCAGCAGGCACCTTTCTGCCTGCTCCTCGTGAGTTTAGACCATGAATTTACGGAGGAATTAGTGCAAATTGTACAGCTGAGCAACAGGATTCTATTCAGCTCAAAGAGGGTTGGTAAAGCACTGATGGCAGCAGCTCTGCCTGGTTTTCTGTACCTTAGCTGAGCAGGTGTGGAGGTGCTGGACTGATGCCTGGCATGACCCCTTGCTCCAAAAAAATCCCTTTTGGCTTGTTGGGCTCAGCCTCCTGTGGGACCATGACCACCAGACCGGCCACCACAATGTCCCAAAACATGGCTGCACCTTGGGGCTGGCAGTCACAAAGAAGTTTGAATCCCTGACAGACCACAAGAGGAGCTTCGCTCGGGATTTGCTTTTGCAGTCCGGAGCGGATGGCTCTCATGTCTTTGTTAGGATAAGAAATGAGTGGTCATCGGAGTCAAAGCAATTAAGAAGAGCGATTACCATAACATGGCACATCCTTCTTCCCTGCCTGCTGTCTTGCTTAATTTCCCAACTCGGTGCCTTTCCTGGGAAAGCTTACATGGAAGTTTTAACCCACCAAGGAGGTTTTTCCCCCATCTCATCTGCAGCTCCCACCCCTCACTTCTCTCCCTGCCTCCCTCACCCCTCTGCCAGCCCCACTTGAACCAAAGCACAGGATGATTTACCAAATAAAAAAGAAAATAAGTCTTTAGCACCAAATCTTTTCTCTGGTGCAGTAAATATTCCTCAGTGTATCCCCTCCTGTGCTGCCAGCCCTGCTCCACATGTGGCTCTGTGGCAACTCTCCTGCCTCGGGTCCTGTTCCAACAAGGCAGAAAGAAGCAAGACAGTGAAGGGCCATATTTTGGGCTTTTGGTTTTTTTCTGCCCAAAGCCATTTCAAGTGTCCCTTGTGGGAGAACAATGCCGGAGACATTTTCTAAATATACACACCCGTATCTTTCTCAGGAGCGATACCATCGGCTGCAGACAGAGACAGGAGGTACAATTGCTGAGACAAAGAGAGATTAGACAGAGCAAGAGCAGAGAAAAATGTGCATTTAAAGCGTGATTGATCTAGAAAGACTTCCAAGTGCCTTCCAAGTGAGTAGACTAAAACTTTGCAGCATCATGCTCCCAAGTGCACCCACTCCACGCTCATGTTTTTCAGTGCACCCAGCGGAATATCAAACTGCCAAAAATCCAAGATAAAATCCCCATGGGTAGAGGGAAAGAAAGTGCCAGACTTCCTTGTGGCCACTCACCTTTCACCGGCAGCTCGCAAAAGCAGGATCCATTCCCTGCACCCAACAATACAAACCATCAGCACCAGGGTGAGCATCCCCATCCTGCACCCTCTGTACCACCCGGCCCAGGAGCTGTTTTCCCAGGGACAGAACAAATATGCCCAGCAAACACAGCTCCTGGGGACTCCAGGAGCTCCACAGACTCACAGCTATGTATCTATAAACCAGCAATTTAATCTCAAAGGCAGATACAGCCTTGTTTGGCAGCTCTTTGGCACAGATCAGGGGACAGTGTGGCACAAGGGACAGGAATGTTCCCATCAGAAGCATTGGTCTCTGCCCTCCTTCTTCTCCCAGGAGCTGATCCTGGTGATGACTGATCCAAAGTGAAGGATGCTGAAGTGAAACCATGTCTCTCTATCCCAGGAAGGCTGAACTGCTTCCCTCCCACCACCCCATTGCTATTCACTCACACAGAGCGAGGTTTATGCTCTGCTTGATTGGCACACACTTAATTAACGTTAATGGAGCACTCACATCACAATCCAGGAGAGATTCGGAACCCCAAAGTATACTAAATCTAAAGAATTACAGAAGAATTCATGGCCTAATTACAGTGTATTGTTGAAATACTACTTAAATACAGTGATTATTAAAAGCATATTATTGATTGGGGTTTAACTGCTATGTAAATAAATCTCGTCGAGGCAAACTGAGCTACAAATTCATTACTCAGCCGCAAATCCTCAATAAATATTTTTTCATAGAATCAGTTGTTGTTTATTATACAATAACTGTCTTATTAAGTCAAAATTAATTGTGTATTTGGGGAAACTTCATTGAAGGCTCCCTCCCCTCCTGTGCCACACGGGCGCTTTGCCAGATGTCCTTTTAATAGCCCCCTTCCCAGCTACCTGTGCCCCCGGGGCTGGTGGGGAGCAGGTGCTCTGTCTGCCTCTGCCAGAGCAAATCCAGCCAGCACAGCGTCAGGAGAGACACGGTCCAGCCATCTGCAAGCCTTGGCAATTAGCAAAGCTCATCAGTTGCCTCCTCCTTTCCCAACCCAGCTCCCACAGGATCCCCCCTTTTCCCACGCTCCCTCTTGCGATGTGCCAAGAGCACGGCCAGAGTGGCCCATCCTGGCAAAGCAAAGCCCACCAGGTCTTGGGGAGCCAGATGACATCTCCCAGCAGAGCTGGTAAAAAAAGTGAACAATTTAAGCTAGAAATGATGAAATTTTAATGAATTTCCTATGTCTTCCACAAGTGCAGGCAGCCAGGCTCCGTAGCTGGGCAATTTTCACGGGACCCAGCAGCTAAGAAAGAAAGAATATTAATTCCTCTTTGGGCATGAACTATCATGATGAATAATAAATAAAATAAAAAGCAGCCATATTTTGCATCTACCAAGAGCTTTTCATCTGTAGAGCTCAAAATAATTTACAACAAAAAGTAAGTGTTAGAGGTGTTAGGAAAGCAGAATTTCCTTCCTCTGGGAAATCTCTGTAGTTCAACATTTGTTTTCATCTTGAGATAGGGTTAGAAGTTGAAAGGTTTTTCTGGAATCATCACATCAGCGTTCCACAACGCTGAAATTCAGAAATGGGAACTTTTTTTCTTTGTTTCATCAAACCAGGGCGTTGTACCAAACTGCATTTGCAATGTTTTGATGTACCAGTTTCAAACAAAAAAATGTCTTTGGATTTTCTCCAGGAAATAAAAAAACCTGCGGCATAATAGATGCTCCCGTTTCCAACCCATTCCTATCACCACAGATACAGATCTCAGCAAAACTCAGTTTCTTTATAGAAAATTATTTTTTTCATTAAAATTCACCCAGCTCCAGGATTCCTAAAGTTCCTTTTCCTGATGAGGAAACCAGAAGGTTGCAGAGGTGGGACTGAGCTCCCACAGAGCAGGAGTACATTAAATATCACAGAACCATAACATACACTGAGTTTGAGGGGTCCCACAAGGATCATTTAATTCCAGCTCCTGGCCCTGCACAGACACCCCAACAATCCCATCTTGTGCTGTGTTTTCCAAAGGCTCCTGGAGCTCTGGCAGCCTCGGGGCCGTGCCCATTCCCTGGGGAGCCTGGGCAGTGCCAGCACCCTCTGGGGGAAGAACCTTCTCCTAAAATCCAACCTAAGCCTCCCCTCACACAGCTCCAGCCATTCCCTCCTGTCAGGGGTCACCAGAGAGGAGAGATCAGTGCTGTCCCTCTGCTCCCCACCAAGAGGAAGCTGCAGATGGCCATGAAACCTCCCTCAGTTCCCATCCCCATGTAACAGTCCCCATCCTCATCTGGCCTGTCCATCCCAGAAGGCACAAGGAGCAATCTCTGCCTGTGCTGTGTTTTGTCCTGAGCAGGTGAAAAAATGAGCTAGATTTGTACACAACAATACCAGGATTGGAAAAGGCTGAATCCATCTACTGGAGAAAAATGAATGCTCTCATTAGAAAGCTTAATTATTAACATCAGCCTCCAGTTATTCTCCCTGATACTTGTTTCATCTCTGCCTCCAGAGCAATTGCTCTTTGCAGACCCACGGCACACGGTCCCTGTCTGAGCCTTGCTGGTGACTGCTGTATGAATTTCCCTGTCCACCAATCTCCCTACCCCCAGGGAATCGATATCCCCTCATTCCTAATGCCTCAAACAAACAATGAGCCCCCTCCTTCTGCCTCCTAGAAATGTTTGTAAAGGCTGCATGCGATGCAGAAGGAAACAAGACAGGGACAGGACAGGATCATATATATTTTCCTTGACGTACCATTTATTGGAAACACATCAGTAGCTTTTCCAGAGCTCCTGATGGAGAATTGATCGCTGGGTCATAAAACTAAATTGTGGTGCTCATAAGAAGAGTAAACACAGGAGTTGGTGGAAGGAGACCGCAGTGAGGGCAGAGCTGCAGAAGAAGCTGCCTCCATATCTGCTTAAGGGCTCCAGGGATTTGGGAGTCCACGGGGTAAATTGGATCAATGCTGAGCTTCCCCTGAGAACCCATAAATCCCTAAATAACCAAGTGCATAGCCCTTTTAGGACACCACCAAAAGGGGAATGAGTGAGATGCCTACAAAAGGTGCCCAAAGACTGAGGGCAGGAGCCATCCTGGTGCCCTCACACCCTCCCCAGCACTGGCAGCGCGTCCAAGGCAGCACACAAGGATCTGGAAACATGAAAGCCAAGGAGGAAAAGTGCTTTTTGCTTCCACTTTCCTGGCTGCCCGAGGGGTTGAGCACATTTTGCCCTATACTCTGTGAGACGCGTGGCCCAATTACACAGCAATCAATTTTGGGAGCACTGAGGAGATAATGGAGTGATAAGGAACAGCCACTGCGGATTTGTCAATAGCAAATCATGTCAAACCAACTTAATTTCCTTTTTTGACGGTGTAATTGGTCTCCTGGATCGGAGGGGAGGAGGCAGCAGATGTGATATACCTTGACTTCATTAAAGTGCTTGACATCGTCCCGTGTGACATCCCCTGCAGGAAGTTGGGAAGAAAGCTCAGGCAGCACCAGAGGTGGAAATGTCATCGGCTGAACCGACACAGGGAGCAGCTGCCAAGCATTTCCCATCACTGAGGAGGGCATTTCAAATGACTTCCCCTCATATGCCACGGGCCAGGGTCTCTTTTCTTTATATTTCAGCAGTGCTGGGAATAATAAAGAAGAAAGAGTCCGAGACCTTGCAGAGAGGAGCCTGGAATGCTCCAAAAATGAGGATCAGAATTCAAAATATCAGTGATAAATTAGACAAACAGGAAAAAAAAAATACAATAAAAATCAGTGAGATGAAATTCAATAAAGACAACTGCAGAGTCATACAGCGAGGATGAAGAAATCAAAGGCCAGGTAGACAGCGGTGCTGTGGAGCAGGGTGGGCAAATAGACACTCCATCACCAGGTAAACATGAGCAGGGCTGAGAGGAGCAGCAGGGCCCAGTTTGGGACACCAGTTCCCAAGGAAAACCACATCCCTAGCAGGAATGAGTTGAATTGGGAGAATGTGAGTTACCCTCTTGGAAATTCTGAGAATGAATTAAAGATCCGCCTGAAATATTCTTGACCCTTTATTAGCGAGATGCTGGCTGATCTCTTGATCGTCACAACAAGCAAGAGGTTTTCTCTGCTGCCTTCAGCAGGTCTGAACCATGAAAAAGCTGAGTCCTGCCTCTAACAAGGTCTCTGTAAATCCATCCTAGCAGCTGGTTAGAAAGCGCCTACGTATTAAGAGCTGCTTTTGCTGCTAAATGCCATTAAAGCATTGTTACAGGAGAGCAACAGGTGGAGAAAGAACTAAGGGTTAGACAAAGTTTGGGCTGATATTTTCAAAGTCAGCTACGAGACAGATGTCCTCTTCTTATTAAAATTAATGGGAACTGAGCAATCTCCCAAGTGACTTTGAAAATCTCAGCCTCACTCCCCATTTGCTGCCCAGCGCCTACACGGCCGCCTCCTTCCTTCTACCTCAGTTCTGCCAAGGGAACCAGGGTCACAAAAAACAACATTTGCACGAGAATAAATTATTTGGTTTGGGCTTTTTTTTTTCTCTCTCTTCTCTCATCTCCCTTTGATTCTGCCCTCTCTGTAATTTACATACATATAACTAATTGCACATTAGGAAACAAAGGAGGGGAGGAGAGAAGAGGCCTCAGATCTCCTGCAATCCAAGTGCATCCAGGTTGGATGCATCTATCCCAGGAAGAGCCCCTCCTACTCGGCATCCACAGGGCCAGTAACTCTGCTAACAGCAGCCATCCTCTGCCTGCAAAGCAAATCACACCTGCAAGCCCCCACATCACATCCCCAGCCCTGGGGAATCACATCAACCAAACCCAGGCAATGTGCACAGATTACAGCCAATATTATCCAAGAGCAAATGAGATCCCAAACACTGCCCGTCCAGTGAATGGACTGGTAAAAAATGCACTTGGAAGGAGGGAGTTCTGACACATCTCTTCATAACCAGGAGGAAAATGCACCAAGAAAAAGAATAAACAAACTGATAGACTTCTCTGCACCGCCTGCCCTGAAGGCACTAAAATATTCTCCATTCATTATTCTGAATAAGCTGGACAGGAATTACTCCTGGCCCAGCTGTGCTGCTGTGGATGCTCAGGGCTTCCCATATAGCTGTGGGGTGATGTGAGGCATCCCATACAACCAGGCTGTCCCATGTCACCTCAGCTCCCTGGTGTGGAGGAAATATTCAGGTAAACCCTCTGGGATCATCTGCCCAAAGAGATCCTTCATTGGGTACAGGTCATGGAGCCGTTAAAAGCCCCATTGTGCATCCAGTGCTAATAAAATCACATTAAATACACCTGGAAGGACTGCAGGCCTTCACACCTGCTGCAGCTGAAGCAGAAGGGACAGGTCTCCCTGGGTCACCTTCCCATCCCCATGGCATCAGGGCTCTGGAAGGGTGCCAAGCCCTTCACACCTTTCTTCTCCCAACCCTCAATAGCAAGGTACCTGGAGACTGGCAAACACAATCCATTGGTGACCTGCTCCAGGCTCAGCAAAGGCCTGTGAAGCTCCTAAAAGTGCTGGGAGCAGGAGCAAACCTTTCCCATGCATTAATCATGGCTTGATTTTGAGCACTTCAGGACAGAGAGGAGGGACTGATGACCTGAACACCCTCTCTCCAGGTCTCCACAGGTTCCTTCCCTCTGCATCCCCTCATCTCCCAGCACATCTCTCCCAGCATGGGGTCAAGATATCCTGAGCTGACAGCAGCCCAGAAAGAAACAGCAAATTGGCCAAAAGCTGATTAATTCCTCCCCTTGCTTTTCCAACCATCCTGAGATGGCAGTGAGAAGGAGAGGATGAATCACCCAGTGGGGACAGCAGTGCCCAGGTACAGGAGGAGACGTGGAGTGAGCCTGAGTGTCACCCGCAGAAGAAACATCCTTGTGGGACTAAATTGGATTCAATATAATAAACTATCATCTTGAAACGAGTGCTCCAATTGAGTTTTGATGTAAACACTAATATTTTCTCCACTCCGCTATTCTCTTCCACGGAGATCTCATGTTTATTTCACTATGTGTCCTACCTACTATTGCTCTCATACATCAAAGGGTTCGAGGACAAGGAGCCTGATTTTGAAAACATTATTCTTTTAAAGATTTATTCGCTCGTCTTGACCACCTCCTCTGCTGAAAGGGAGAAGCTCTCCATAAATTATTTCAGCGCTCTATGTAAAACATGCACGTGCATGTTGCCCTCAGCTCAGCAAACTTTGTGAGGAGACCTCCAGCCCTTCTCCTCCTGGTTCACGCTCTTCTGAGAGCCTTCCTTGCCCTCTCCATGCTGGACTACTCCAGTTACCACCCTAATCTCATCCTATCATGATCCCAAAAAGGGAGAAGCTGAGAGATGGTGACATACCCAAGGTCATATGGGGACAGTGTGGCAGAGAAGGGCTCTCCAGGCACCTTGATGTCCTAACTTGCACTTCTGCCCAGGTAAAACCTACCTAGGGCTCAGCCTAGCACCTCTAAACCCTGCTCAGAGCTCTGTGTGACAGTGGCACCCACCAGAACCCCCATGGCCTTGCTGAGAAGTGTTGGCTTTAAGCAGTGCAGACAGACACATGTCAGAGAGATGAAGAATTCATCTCCTTGTTTTGTAGCCACAGAGCCTGACTCACTCAGGGTCACCAAGGAGAGCTGCAAGAAACATGAAAAACTTTCTAAAGGCCGAGTAACAGGCAGGTCTTTGAGGAGCAGCACATGCAAAATTAACCGCCCGCTCCCTCTGCCCCTTCACGGCAGATGCCGGGAGCACTCAAAGGACGCTACGTTTATTTAAAATTAAATAAAAGAAGCTAATTTTGGCATGCAAGAGCAAGTGCACCTGGGGGACTCCTTGCTTCAGGGCACTGCCAACAGAAGAGGAGTAACGAAGTTAAGAAAGCAATTAAGAAACTGCTGCAGACACTCGGTGGGAGGTTGGCTGCTCCTGAGTGAAGCGCAGCATACACAGCGATGAGAGGAGATTGCAGCCCTGCTTTTGCCACCCCACAAAACCAGGAACTGACTGTCTCTGAGCCCACACAAAGCCTGCAGCATATAAGCAGTGCTCAGGCTTTGTCCTGCTCCTCCGAGCATGGATGTGCCCTTTCAGTCTCACCTGCTGGCCTGAAAACAGGAAGAAGCACACCTTGCCCACCCTGACCCCACTGCCTGGAGAGCAGCTGGAGAAAGGGGAGCAGGGCATCACCCAGGGTCTCCAGACCCTGCCACAATCAGGGAGCTGACAGATACATCCTAAACACCCAACTGAGCATCTCCTTCTCTTCTCTGCATCTCTGGAATCGAGCTAATTCCGCTCCAGGGCTCACAGGGTGGGCACTGCCAGCCTTTCACCACTTGTGGGATGGGGAAAGCTACAAGCACTACGGAGGGTGGTGGGACAACGTGGTCTACGGAGTGAGGATCCAGAGCCTTCTGTGTCTTGCGTGGAGTTTTGTCAGCACCGTGTGGAAGAGCTGCAGCACTGCACGCTGCTCCCAGCTCCTCACCGCGCTGCCCACCCGCATGGATCCGCATGGATCGCACGCACCTGCACCTCCGTGGGGCTGGGGTCCTGCTGTGATACACCTGCCCCGTGCAGCACAAGGCTTGGCATCCCCCGGGATGCCTCACACATGCCAGCGGGCAGGGAGGGTGCCCCAGGATCCATGAGGATGCAGAGGCCAGGGTGCATCAGAGGGGGGCACACAGAAGAGAGAGGCTGGGAATGCTGAACAGCCCTCAAGGCTACTCTCGGTCTAAAATTACCCACCACAGGCTGCATGCTGTGTTCTGCCTCTGCAGCCCTTTGCTCCTCAGTGACTCATCGATATTTTGAGGCTGGAAGAGATGGTTCTGACAATTTTTAGCCCGGCCGTGGAATAAATGGCAAAGAGTGATTCAGAGCAAACTCCGGGTGTCCAGTGCCTGATCCATGCAGGGAGTCCATGGAGATGAGGAGAAGCAGGGCTGCAGAGCATTCCCCAGTCCCTTTCAAAGTCTCTCCTCTCAGCCCAGGTGGTTTCCGTCTGTGCAGAAACCCGAATGCAAATGGAAGCAAAGTAAAAATGTTCAAAGGCTTCAAAGACCTCTGTGTTAGATTTGGGCAGGCCCAGAGGCGCTCCTGCTTCTCTCTCCACTCACACACTCGCTCTAGGCCTCAGCCAGAGCAGCCTCCCCAGTCCCTTGTGCTGTTTGAACATGGGCATATGCTCTGACTGCAGGCTGGAGCAAACCCAGGGAAGGAAATCCATGGCCCCCGAAGGAGGCACAGCCTTGTGCACACACAGCGTGTCTGCAATGGCTCAGTGAGCTCCAGCTCAGAGCACCGAGCCTTCCCTAAATCATCACCCCCAGAGCCGGGAGCAGAGAATATTCCCCCAAAAGCCAATTTGTAATCCATCAATTTGTCCATAATGTAGCAAAGGATTTGGAGAGCCACGGATACTCCCAAGCTTTGGGGCTCTCTCTTCTGTAGGAAGGTAAAGAAAATGAAAACATGCCTCAGAGCAAGCAGAAAGACAAGGCCAGTAAGATCAAAGGCCAGACCAGGACTTTTAACACCAGGCTTAAACCCACTAGGCCTAACTCTGTCCTTTCCCATTCCCTCTGCCCAGGCAGCAATAACCTGAAACACTCCCTGCTCCTCTGGCAGCCTAGGGGCAATGTGGAAATGGTTTTGCTTTTCCTTTCCTGTCAGATGGTCAAGTCAGGATTTTCTGAGCATGGGTTCATGACTGCAGAAAGAAACCTGCTTTATATTTGTGTGCCATGGGACACCAAGTAACAGAAGGGCATTTCTGGCTCAGCAGTGGCCCAACAGCAGCTGAAATGTCAAGCACAGCTGACTTGCATGATTTTCCATTGATTAAGATGACAAAGCTGGGCCAAAATCTTACAGACACCAATTACAGAGGCCTGATGCCATCTAATCTAAGCCTTGGTTCAGTAGCTTTAGGCTTTAGTCTGCAAATCATCTGTGCTTCCTTGGTTATCTCCACCAACTCAGGGAATAAGCAGTCATGCAAAACCACACATGGAAAGATGCTAGGGAATTAATGAATAAAAATGTAAACACATGTTTTCCCCACTCTGAGGCTGTTCCCTGGGAGAGGAAAAAAAAAGAGATGAAAGGAGCTCCTCCAAGCACCATGACAGGTAAAACCACACCTTGAGCCCCCCGGCAGCGCGGCAGTGCCAGCAGGAGCTGTTTAGCTGAGGGTCTCACCCCTGTATCAACAATAAATACATCTGCAATAAATATGCAAAGTTGTAACTGATTTGCATTGACATTTGGACTGGGGGGAGAGCCAAGGGGAGAAAGAAATAAAGTCCATTACAGCGCGGAGTAATTTAGGATATTACCACCAGCATCTGAATTACAAATCTACCTCTCATTACTGGTATGTTAACCGGGAAAGGCAGCTTCTCCACAACATGCAAGGCAGAGTTTATTAGCATGAATTTGCATAATAATTAGCTCTGCAGCAAGCAAAGGCTGTTGTGCCTTTCAAAAAGCCAACTTTCAATGTCAATATCCTGCCCCAATTTGGCTTCTGCCCTTGGGCCCTCCAGCAGTGAAACCCTCATCAGCCACTGCCATATCCCTGGTACTTGTGCCTGGTGGGATCCAGGGAGGTCCTGCCTCATCCCATAGATGTTGGGAGGCACAGGAGAGCTCCTAGGGAGGGGTTTTGGCCAGAAAACCTCATTGCACAAGGAGTTTCTGCATTACACAAAAAGTCCCTGCACCCCATGGAGATTTCCTTTCCCTGTTGCTTTAGTAGAGCCGCTGCTGGATAGTTACAAAAATCCCCCTTTAAAGTACCCTCATCCCATTGGTCTCCAACAATGCCATGATGAAGAGGGTGATCACACAGGGAATTGTATTTATTCTCCATCAACCCAAGCTGGCTCCCAGAAGGATGATACTGATCCAGCCTGGCATTTTCCAAGTAGCCTTATGCCAATCACAGACTCTTTACTAACCAGAATGGAAAAATAAAGGCAAAAACATGAGGCTATT
Source organism: Leptocoma aspasia (assembly GCA_013399835.1). NCBI lineage: Eukaryota > Metazoa > Chordata > Aves > Passeriformes > Nectariniidae > Leptocoma > Leptocoma aspasia. The sequence continues at coordinate 547,032 of VXAX01005190.1, read as the reverse complement.
TTAGTCTTTTTGCTGAAACTACAAGTTTCACCTTCTAGGGCTCTATCTATAAATATATATATATATATGTAGGTGTGTTTCAAATGCAAATGTCTCATTTTGAACAAGCCAAAGAAAACTCACTTGCTGATGGAAGGAGGCTGCACTATTTTGTTTCTCCAAATGTTTTCTTTGATTTTTTTTTTTTTTCACAGCTTTTCAGCAGAAAGGCTTGCCTGGAAAAACTCACTCTCTCCAGTCCCCAGTGCTGCAGGCAGCCTCCCTTACCTTGCATGATCCAAGCTTTCTGCTTCAAGAACTTCTGGGGACACACCAAACACACTTTGCTTCACAAAGGATAGAGCTGCTCTTCCTGCTGTTTTAAAGACAATGCACCTCAATTTCCCCTAAAATGAAATTATTCCCAAGCAGGGACTGAGCTGATAATTTCTAGACAGCAGCATCTCAACGTCGGATTGAACTCAGCTGTTTCCAACATAAGAAAATCTTTATGCCAGCTCTAAAAAGAAAGGAATTACCCAGCTAAGTGTCAGATCTGCCATCTCCAGGCCTTGGGCTGCAAGTCCTGCTTTCTGCAGCCTCTCCCCACCCTTGACACACACAACTCCTGACCAGCAGGAGCAGTGACGCACCAGCTTTGCCTTTCAGCATCTCTCAGTGCTAGAAATAGACCTCTCAGAAAGAGCTTTTTTTGGCCTGACACTGTCCCCAGTCCCATTTTCATCAGAAACCGTCTTAACTCTCCATCTCTGTGTGTCAGCAGCCTTAGAGAGGATAAAACTACTTTAGAAGATGCAGCAACTCCTTGCTCTAAAGTCTGGGTCCTACACACCCTTGAAAACCACACCTCAAAGGAACAGCACCCCTAAATATATTCTATTCTGCTGTTATTTCAGACAGGAATAAATAAGGTGGTGTAAATGGAGTCTGAGCAGCAGCAAATAAACCTCAGCACTTCTGCAAGTCCTGAAAGATTAGGAAAAAGAAATGATGCACGTTTGAACCACTCAGCATGCCCTCAGTTAGCAGAAGGCTTCAGAAATCCCTGTCCTTGAAAAACAGGAGGGGAATAAAAGGAGGAAAGTAGGATCCACGTTCTGAGAGGGCGGAATAAGGCAGCTGGGATGGGCTGGTGCTGGGGAGTGTCGGCGTTTGCCCGGGTTCTCCAGGAGGTGCCGTCGCGCAGGGCCCGGCTGTGCCGGCTCCAGACCGACGCGAGATGGTGCTGCTTCCCCAGGCACGGCCAGGGATGCGGGGCCGGGATGCGGGCGGCGGGCTGGGATGGGATGCGGCTGCCCGGGCAGGGATGTGGGACGGGGATGGAACCGGCGGGGCAGGGATGCGGGTGACCGGGCAGGATGCAGGTGTCCAGGTAAGGATGCAGGACAGGGATGCAGGTGATCGGGCAGGGATGCAGGTGACTGGGCAAGATGCAGGGCAGGGATGCAGGTAATCAGTCAGGGATGCAGGGCAGGGATGCTGTTGTGCAGCCAAGGATGCAACTGCCCGGGCAGGGATGCAGGGCAGGGATGGGGTCGCTGGCACAGAGATGCAGAGTACAGAGATGTGGATGCATGGGCACAAATGCAGGACAGCAGAAATGCAGGGAAGCTGGGGCAGGGATGAGAGAGGCCAGAGCAGGGATGAAAGCAATCAGGGCAGGGATGTGGCTGCCTGGGCAGGGATTCAGTTGCTCAGGCAGGGATGCAGGGATGCAGCTCCTGGCACAGGGATGCAGAGCATCCTGGTACATGGGCAGCAATGCAGGGCAGCAGGAATGCAGGGATGAGAGCAGACAGAGCAGGGATGAGAGTGGTTGGAGCAGGGATGCTCCAAGACCTCGCTCTTTGCAGCCTCACACACTCTTGCACCACACCCAGCAAGGAGCAGATGAGGGAAATGCAGATGGGAAGAGCTGGCAGGAGCCAGTACAAGTTCCTGCAGCTCCTGGTTTTCAGCTCATTTAAAGTCTGTTCATAGAAAGAGAGATGGGTAAATAACTCTATTCCAAAGCTCTCTCCACCTCAAGAGATTTGCTGTCGAAGAAGGAAATGCTGAGGTTCAGAGAGAAAAAAAAGTCTGCTAAAAAGTTGAACAAGTGAAAAGACATCATAGACCACATAAACATTTTTTTTTTTACTGTGCAAGTCAAATATTTGTTCCAAACCTGGGCTTCTAGACAGAAGTTGGGGAAGCTCTTCCTAATTTTTGGATGAAATTCTACTATACAAGGCACATGCCATGCATGTTTTTCCTTTTGGAAAAAACAGAGCTGAGGATCCAGCAGAGCTCATCAGCAATCCAACACCCCTGTGTGCAACACCAGGATAACAAACCCAGGCAGGGGCGTGGGGGGAGAAGTGGGGAATGAGCATTTGGAAGAAGATGATTTTATAGTGAATTTTAAAGGAGTTATCAGCTGCTCCTGGGTAAATCAGCTTGGCTAAGATAAGAACCAGAACAAATACTTATTCTAAATTTACACTGACCTAAACCTGAATGCTTCAGGGTTGAATAATTTTGGTGAACTATATATTTTTGTGAAATCATTTCCTGGGCTTCTTGCATGGGTTGAAAGAGATTTAACTGGGAAGGATAAATCCTGGCTGCTCATATACTGTTGTCAAAAGGATGGGATGGAGACAGATACAAACACTGATAGATGGCAATAAAAAAAGATCTTTATAGTGGTTCAGTTTGTGCTGTTTCACTGTGGCAAAACTAGACCAAGATTTCTCCAAGCGATTTTTTAATGTCTCTTTGTTTAAGGGGCTCATCCAGCAAAAAAAGGGTCCCAAATTTTCGGAAAGCCCTTCATGACTGCTCATACCCAGACAGGCCTCCCAAATCATCACCTGTTAGGAGAAGTCTCAGTTTAACTCCTCGAGATGGGGTCACCCAGGAAGGCTCACCCAGGAAATTCTGCTGAGTTTTCCACTACACAGGATAACTGGGGGAGACTTAAAAACAGCTGCCTGCCCTGCCTAAAGAGAGAATCAGATCTACTGCCTGCACATCTGGCTAGGTGGGGTCCACATCTGTATGTGCAGCTGCAGGCTGTGCTGATCAGCCCCAGGCACTGGCCTGCAGCAGGTATTGAGCCAAGGCTGGAGGCTGCATCCAAGGGAAAGCACCTTTCCCACCACCACTGCAACCATCACCCCCCAGGACACGTGTGCTGCTGCAGGCAGGGCCTTCTGCCTGCAAGGATGCAGTGCTGACACAGTCCTTGCTGTCACAGACACAACACTGTAACCTGGCAGAAGGCACAGAAACATCCAGCCCTCAGCTCCTGTCCTACCTGCACTGCTGGTTTCCCTTCAAGCCCACGTAGGCGAGACCCTTTTTCACCAGGAAATGTTCACACAGGAATTTTTCCCTGCTCTATCTCCCCCTCCATCCTCAGAGGAATAAGAGCACAGGCACGGTGTGACAGGAACAAGCAGAAGCCAAGTTTACATAAACAGTGGAGAGCAGGACGTAAAGGTTATTTGTGCCTGCGGGCTGCTTGGGGAACCTGTGAAATACCGAGGGCTGGCACTAGACAGCAAATTCCTGTAACGCTAAAGACTGCAGCTTTTTGAAGTCCCTGAGCAGTGCAGGGGTAGATGAAAGCAAGTGTGAGCAGCTAGAGCAGGTGGTTCGAGTTACCACCTGTTACTGAGTACCTCCCATCCCTTCCTTGTGCTGGATGTTTCCTGATCCCAATCTCAGGTCAGGAAACATCCACTCACCTGGCTGAGACCTCCTGTCCCAGGACAGGAGTGGGCAAAGACAGGAAAATTTACATGAATGTTGTATTTCACACTTAAAGCTCTTTATCAGGACTAATTTGAACTCTGGGAGAGTTATTCACGTTTTATGGCTAAGGAAAACAGAGCCATGGAAATCAGGCACCTTATCCAAAGCTCCAGCAAAGCAAACAGAAGATCCAGGATTAGAGTGAGCAGAGCAGCAAAGATCTCCTCCTTCCCCACAGATCACAGCAGGAAAGTGGCTGCTCCAAACTCCACAAAGCAAAAAATCACCCAGGGACAGGCAAACCTTGCAGAGTTGTGCAGGGTCTGGTTCATGGGACAGGAGAACAAGTGGAAATCAGGGGATAATGATCCATGAGGAGTACGTTCAACTCCCAGTTCCAACAGGATCTCCTTAAGGTCACCTTAAACCAGTCTCCTTCATCCCTCTGAACTGGGAATGGGGACAAAAACCTCTCCCTTTGGCTGATTTCCTTATTCTCTGCTCTCTTACAGGCAAAAACTCTCTCTTACCACTTGCTCGTGAACAACCCAGAATAATCAGACAATTCTGGAAGGCCACAGACTATACCACAGCAAACAGCCAAAAAATACTGCAATGTTTTTTCATTTTTAACCCACCTTCAGATTTCGGGGAGGAACTAACAATGTTTCTTTCCTATATCTTGCTCAAGGGAAGGCAATTGAGAAGAGAGCAGTGAGTTACAAGTGGGCTCACAAAGCACCAGTGTTTGCATGTGTATAAATATATCTCTCCCGGTGTGTGCACACCCACATGGACTTGGGATGAGCAGGGTGGAGGTGGAGCATGTAAACTTGGGCAGAGATAAAAATCAAATAAAACTCAACCAAAATTAACAAGGGGAGAAAGCCGTTTACTCAAACAAAGAAAGTCATTTTGCAGCCACCGATTTTTCCCCCTTCTTTTTTTTTTTTTTTTTT